>JARQOC010000004.1:322716241-323118213 GCA_033576535.1 Allobates femoralis
GGGTCATTGTCCTGCTGGAAGACCCATGACCTCTGAGGGAGACCCAGCTTTCTCACACTGGGCCCTACATTATGCTGCAAAATTTGTTGGTAGTCTTCAGACTTCATAATGCCATGCACACGGTCAAGCAGTCCAGTGCCAGAGGCAGCAAAGCAACCCCAAAACATCAGGGAACCTCCGCCATGTTTGACTGTAGGGACTGTGTTCTTTTCTTTGAATACCTCTTTTTTCTCCTGGAAACTCTATGTTGATGCCTTTGCCCAAAAAAGCTCTACTTTTGTCTCATCTGACCAGAGAACATTCTTCCAAAACGTTTTAGGCTTTCTCAGGTAAGTTTTGGCAAACTCCAGCCTTGCTTTTTTATGTCTCGGGGTAAGAAGTGGGGTCTTCCTGGGTATCCTACCATACAGTCCCTTTTCATTCAGATGCTGACGGATAGTACGGGTTGACACTGTTGTTCCCTCAGACTGCAGGGAAGCTTGAACTTGTTTGGATGTTAGTCGAGGTTCTTTATCCACTATCCGCACAATCTTGCGTTGAAATCTCTCGTCAATTTTTCTTTTCCGTCCACATCTAGGGAGGTTAGCCACAGT
This sequence comes from Allobates femoralis, assembly GCA_033576535.1. NCBI lineage: Eukaryota > Metazoa > Chordata > Amphibia > Anura > Aromobatidae > Allobates > Allobates femoralis. The sequence goes on from JARQOC010000004.1 coordinate 322,716,835, forward strand.
GCCATGGGCTTTAAACTTCTTGATGACACTGCGCACGGTAGACAAAGGAACATTCAGGTCTTTGAAGATGGACTTGTAGCCTTGAGATTGCGCATGCTTCCTCACAATTTGGTTTCTCAAGAACTCAGTTCTTTGGTCTTCTTTCTTTTCTTCATGCTCAATGTGGTACACACAAGGACAAAGGACAGAGGTTGAGTCAACTTTAATCCATGTCAATTGGCTGCAAGTGTGATTTAGTAATTGCCAACACCTGTTAGGTGACACAGGTAAGTTACAAGTGCTGTTAATTACACAAATTAGAGAAGCATCACATGATTTTTCTAAGGGCCCCGTTACACGGGGCAACATCGCCCCTACGTCGCCTCATGTGAAGGGGCGATGTCGCTGGTGCCTGGAGGTCGCCTGGTTTCAGAGCAGTGCTCTGAAACCTGGCGACCATCATGGGGCGATGTGCACACATCGCCCCATGTAACCAGGTGCTGGAGACCAGGCAGGCGATGGGAGCCATAGGCTCCCATCGTCTTGCATCGCCGCTGGGGTTTCCAGACACCCCGGCAGCGATGCCGCCTGACAGATCGCCGATGCAGGGCTGGAGGTGTCGCCCCGTCTAAATGGGGGCGGCGATGCTGGCGGGGGCGGCAAGAGCGTGCGCGCCCCCGTCATTCGCCGGCGACATCTCCAGCCCCGTCGCCCCGTGTCACGGCACCCTAACAGTGCCAATACTTTTGTCCACACCATTTTTATGTTTGCTGTGGAATTATATCCAATTTGGCTTTAGGACAATTATTTTACTGTTTTTTCATTGAAGACAAATTAAGTGAAGATAATAATACCAAAGAATTAGTGATTGCAATCATTTTCAGGAAGAAACTGAGTATTATCTGACAGAATTGCAGGGGTGTCAATACTTTTGGCCACAACTGTATATCCAATACTTAACTAGTTTCTTACATAAACATTTAATGTGTACGTGGGCTACTATACCAATAATCTTTTTGTATAATCTATAAATAAATAATAAATATAATGTTTAATCAATAAGAAAAGCTGGTTATCCCATTATTGGGTCATTGTCCATACGGGTAAACTCCCATATAATAGCCCAATATTCATTGTCAACATTGGGACTCTATCTCGGTAATTCATTAATTGAAAACTTGTATCTTTTTCACTTATGAACTGGAATTTTTTTTATTAATCAGTAATAAAAATGTTTTCATTAGAGTATTCTCTGTGATATAATTGGAATTGATATACCTATCAAATATAAAACTGTCAGTAAACTGTTGCCAAAGTTACTCAGATCCTTGTATTTGGTCATTTTTATGCCTCTAAAATATCATCTCATCTATAAGAGCAGTTCATTTACTTTTGCCTATTTGTATAGCCCACTCTTTGACAGTGTCATCGTCACATCACAAACAATAGTCATTTCTTCACCTGTTGTTTTAACATTTTGGGTGTATGGTGTAGATATTGATTACGAAAAAAATAATAATAATTTAGAAATAATTTTGCTTATTATTTTTCCATGTGTGAATGCAGTGTGTCTATATTATTATTTACAATATGATTGACTTGTGCATCAAAGTCATTTCTTCAAATCATTTACTTAATGTTTAGAAAATGCCACGAAACATATCACATTGACCAGTTGGTTTGTGCAATGACAAATGGTGTGTTATTTAGTGCATGTTAAGGGAATTTTACAGAATTTATGTGCTAGAAATAATATGTTATCTAACCAAGCAGAAGAGCATGATGTCTGATCAAATAGCCATCAGAGTTGCATTTTTCTGCACAAAAGTGCTTGTAGTCCATATAAGTGATCATCACCTGGGACCATCTAATGCAAAAATGAGTCTTTCATGTACCTTTACTGCATCTAGGCCGCCTAAGACAAATATTAAATCTGAATAAGAAAAATGAAGCAGCTTGGCAGAAAAAAATGTGTACATGAAAATGTCCAAAACTCTGTTCTCTTAACCATTCATATAAAGACCCTTTTCTACATAATAGGCTATTTAAAACTCAGCTACTTGGATCTAGCGCATTTATGCATCATTTTTGTAACAAAAGACTTTGTAAAAGTGTTTTGCATAGTTACTCTCACATGGACTCCATTGCTGAGAAATTCAGAGTTTCGATATATGAATGATATGTTGATATATGAATGATATGTGATACTCTTTAACCCCTTTCACACCATGGCCATTTTCCACTCTTGCATGTTTACTTTTTTTATCCACTTCCTCCAAGAACCTTAACTTTTGTGTTTTTCCACCAATATTGCTTGTTTTATGTGAAACGAGTTGTACTTCTGAATACATTTACCGTACAGAGTACTGGAAAGCGGAAAAAAAAATCAAAGTGCATTGAAATTGCAAAGAAAGTCCCCTGTTATTTTTGGGGGTTTTTATTTACCATGCTTGCTATATGGTAAAACTACCTGGCAATATGATACTCCAGGTCAGTATGACTATGTATATACCAAATATGTATATTTTTTTCTTATATTTAAATCTTGAAAAAAAATCTGAAATTAGTAAATAAACAAAATTTTGCTTGTATTTCCATTTTCCATGAATTATAACATTTTCATTTTCGTGATCTGGCACTGTCTCAGGGTTAATTGTTTGTGCCATGGGCTGAAGTTTTTAATAATAACATTTTGGGGTAGATACAATGTTTTGATTGCCTGTTATTACATTTTATTGCAATGTTTCAGCTAATAAAAAACATAATTCTCTAATTTTGACTTATTTTTTTGTCAAAACGTTTGCCAATTGGATTAATGTATTTTTATATTTTAATAGAGGCGATATTTCTGAATACATCGAAACTCAATATGTGTATATTTTATCTTACCTGCTTTATTTTCAATCGGGCAAAAGGGGGTAGCTTTAAATTTTTTTATATTTTTAAAAACTTTTTTTGTTTACATTTACTGTTTTTACTAGTTCCCTTAGGAGACTTTAAGTTGCGATCATCCAATTGCTTCTACTCTACAAAACAGTCCATCAGCACTGTTACGTACGGTAAAAATCATGATACTCTTGTGAGTCAGTGTTCACAGATCATGATGACAGGCATGGGGGTCAGCAACTAACCTCTAGCTGTCATGACAACCCATTGGCACTCTGATCATGTTAAGGGTACGCCCCTGTCAATGCATGTTAAGTCCCACTGTAAAAGTTTGACAGAGGGGTTTAACTGGTTAACAGCGGTGAACGGATTGCCAATCTACCTGCAGCTTTCAGACACACATATAGTGCCTTGTGAAAGTATTTGACCCCCCTTGAGCATTTCAACCTTTTGTCACATTTCAGGCTTCAAACATAAAGATATAAATTCAAATTTTTTTGTGAAGAATCAACAACAAGTGAAACACAATCATGAAGTGGAATGAAATTTATTGCATATTTTAAACTTTTTTAATAAATAAAAAACTGAAAAGTGGGGTGTGCAATATTATTCGGCCCCTTTACTTTCAATGCAGCAAACTCACTCCAGAAGTTCAGTGAGGATCTCTGAATGATCCAAAGTTGTCCTAAATGACTGAAATGATAAATAGAATCCACCTGTGTAATCAAGTCTCTGTATAAATGCACCTGCTCTGTGATAGTCTCAGTGTTCTGTTTCAAGCGTAGAGAGCATCATGAAGACCACGGAACACACCGGGCAGGTCCGAGATACTGTTGTGGTGAAGTTTAAAGCCAGATTTGGATACAAAAAGATTTCCCAAGTTTTTAACATCTCAAGGAGCACTGTGCAAGCAATCATATTAAAATGGACCACTGCAAATCTACCAAGACCCCGCTGTCCCTCTAAACTTTCATCTCGATCAAGAAGACTGATCAGAGATGCAGCCAAAAGGCCCATGATCACCCTGGATGAACTGCAGAGATCTACAGCTGAGGTGGGAGAGTCTGTCCATAGGACAACAATCAGTCGTACACTGCACAAATCTGGCCTTTATGGAAGAGTGGCAAGAAGAAAGCCAGTTCTCAAAGATATCCATAAAAAGTCTCGTTTAAAGATTGTCACAAGCCACCTGGGAGACACATCAAACATGTGGAATAAGGTGCTCTGGTCAGATGAAACCAAAATCAAACTTTTTGGCCACAATGCAAAACGATATGTTTGGCATAAAAGCAACACAGCTTATCGCCATCAAAACACCACCCCACTGTCAATCATGGTGGTGGCGGTATTATGGTTTGGGCCTGCTTTTCTTCAGCAGGTACAGGGAAGATGGTTAAAATTGATGGGAAGGTGGATGGAGCCAAATACAGGACCATTCTGGAAGAAAACCTGTTGGAGTCTGCAAAAGACATGAGACTGGGATGGAGATTTATCTTCCAGCAAGACAATGATCTCAAACATAAACCAAATCTACAATGCAATGGTTCAAAAATAAATGTATCTAGGTGTTAGAATGGCCAAGTCAAAGTCCAGACCTGAATCCAATCGAGAATCTGTGGAAAGAGCTGAAAACTGCTGTTCACAAACGTTCTCCATCCAACCTCACTGAGCTCGAGCTGTTTTCGAAGGAACAATGGGCACAAATTTGAGTCTCTCAATGTGCAAAACTGATAGAAACATACCCTAAGCGACTTGCAGCTGTAATTGCAGTAAAATCTGGCGCTACAAAGTATTAAAGGGATCCTGTCACCCCCAAAATGCCTCATAAGCTATTAAAACATGTCCCTAGAGCATATTATCACTTATCCTACACTCATTTTTGCTCAGAAATGCATCTAGTGAAAATGTATAAAAACGTTATTTAACTCACTCATTAGCCATGTTAATGAGCAGTGACTATATTCATAGTCACCCAGGCGGGCTCTCCTCCTCATAATATCACGCCTTAATAGGCGTGATCTTGAATGCTGATTCTAATCTGCGCTTCCCCGTTCTCCTCTGTGCTGACGGGGCTGCAGTGCGGCTGTAATGACACAAATCGCGTCATTTCCGGCATCGGGTGATGTGTCTACACCCACACCACTCTGTTATGCCTCCAGCACGCATGCGCAATGCAATGGAAAATAGTCATGGGTGAAGGGGTTAAATAATATGCAAACGCAAGCTGAAACACAAGCACAGGTAAATAGATAATACAGTATATAGACATTAAGATCAAAATCTATTATATAAAGCCCGAAGCCACTTCCGGCCAAACCCGAAGCCACTTCCGTAGTGTTGTGGTCGGATATTCGGCCAGCTTCACCCGCACAGGGTGGACCAAGATGGCCGCCCTATGCGGGAGGATCGCGGCGAGCCAGCCGGGAGACGACCAGCGTTAGCCGGTCGTCTCCCGGGTGGCGAGTCGTTGCAGCCGCGGTAACTCCGGCACGTAGGTCCATTGCGAGTTTCATGCCCCGGCGACAACCGACGAGAGCCGAGCGTCGTGGCCGAAAATAGAACCAAGGGCCCGGCCATGTATAGCTCTAAAGACCGCTATGTATCTCAATGGGAAGTGAGACGCTATGCTCATTGGTCGGCGCAGCACACAGCGACCAATCACCATAGCGCCCCACTTACAGCGGGAAATTTGAAACTCAAAGTCCTCCATTATATCTCAATGGGAAGTGAGGCGCTATTCTCATTGGTCGCTGTGTGCTGGCGCCGACCAATGAGAATAGCGCCTCACTTACAGCGGTAAATTTGAAACTCAAAGTCCTCCATTATATCTCAATGGGAAGTGAGGCGCTATTCTCATTGGTCGCTGTGTGCTGGCGCCGACCAATGAGAATAGCGCCTCACTTACAGCCGTAAATTTGAAACTCAAAGTCCTCCATTATATCTCAATGGGAAGTGAGGCGCTATTCTCATTGGTCGACGCCAGCACACAGCGACCAATGAGAATAGCGCCTCACTTCCCATTGAGATATAATGGAGGACTTTGAGTTTCACATTTACCGCTGTAAGTGAGGTAACTCCGGCACGTAGGTCCGCGGCGAGCCCGCCGGGAGATGACCGGCCTTAGCCGGTCGTCTCCCGGCTGGCGCCTCGCTGCCCGGAGCTCAGCAGCGGCACGATCCAGTACGGAGCTCCGAGGCGAGCTCGCCAGGAGACGACCGGCGTTAGCAAGCGATCCGCTCCCCAGAGCTCCGCCACCGTAGGGGCCCATGTTAACTTCAATTTGGCGGCGTGCGCGAGCCGCCCCTCTGATTGGTCGCTCGCCGCTGGCGCCGACCAATCAGATGAGCGCCGCGAGACACGCCCCGACATTTAAATTATGAAGCCTTCCCGCTGGATTTTACATATGGCGCCGTGTTTCGCGCCCGGATTCGGATTGGTCGCTGCCAGGCGCGAGCGACCAATCACAAGAGTGGGGCGTGTCACGGCGCCATTTCATTTTCATATTTGGCGCCATAGCGAGCGGCACTATTCTGATTGGTCGCCGCCTCACGAACGCGGCCAATCAGAATAGCGCCGCTCAGCATGTATTATGATTGGTCGGCGCTCGCAGCAGCCGCCGACCAATCAGAATAGCGCCGCTCGCAATGGCGCTAAATATGAAAATGAAATGGCAGCATGACACGCCCCGCTCTCCTGATTGGTCGCCGCCATTCGCGAGCCACCAATCAGAAGAGCAAGGCGTGTCACGGCGCCATTTCATTTTCATATTTGCCGCCATAGCCAGCGGCGCTATTCTGATTGGTCGGCGCCTGCCGCGAGCGCCGACCAATCATAATACATGCTGAGCGGCGCTATTCTGATTGGTCGCCATTCGTCTGGCGCCGACCAATCAGAATTGCGCCGCTCTTTATAGCGCCAAATATAAAAATAAAATGGCACCGTGACACGCCCCGCTCTTCTGATTGGTCGCTCGCGCCGGGCGGCGACCAATCAGAGGACCGCCGCGAAACATGGCGCCATATTTACTAATTTAAATCTACGCTGGATTTTGCTGTTGTGGTAGGCGCTCTCCTGATTGGTAGCTCGCGGCTGTACGCAGCTGCCAGCGACCAATCAGGTTCATGCCTCACGCCACGCCGACAAGTATGAAACACAAATGGCGCCGTGACACGCCCCGCTATTTTGATTGGTCGCTCGCGGCTCGCGGCGACCAATCAACATAGCGCCGCGCGGAATGGCGCCATCTTTAAAATCTAAATTTGGACTTCAGGTTCACACTTTTCGTGCCTTGCCACGCGCCGCGATGCTGATTGGTCGCCGCCTGCCCCGAGCGACCAATCAGCATCGCGGTGCGCTACAACACGTCCCGCCGCCATTTTAAGGCGCCTTTTTTGAATTTTTTACCTCAGAGCGAATTTCTACTGCGTGGAGGCGGTGCCAGTGACGTCGGACTCCAAGCTCACCCTGAATTTCTCCTCAAAAGAGATAAGACCCTTTATCAAAACTAAATTTATTTAGTTTTGAAGTGCTTCTGTTACATTTTGACATTTACCGTATTTTTCGCTTTATAAGACGCACCTGATTATAAGACGCACCCCCAAATTTGGTGAAGGAAAAGAGAAAAAAATATTTTTTAATGTTAAATGGGGTCCGTCTTATAATGTCAGTGTCCGTCTTACAAATCATATAGGGTATATGTCTCTCAAAGTCGCCCAGGGCTGGTATACGTCCCCCAGGGCTGGCACATGCCCCCCAGGGCTCTCACACATCCCCAAGGGCTGGCAAATGACCCCCAGGGCTGGCAAGCATCCCCCAGGGCTGGCACATGCCCCCCAGGGCTCTGACACATCCCCCAGGGCTGGCACATGCCCCCCAGGGCTCTCACACATCCCCCTGGGCAGGCACACACCCCCCAGGGCTGGCACACACCTCCCAGGGCTATCACAAGTCCCGCAAGGCTGGCACCTCCTCCTCAGGGCTGGCACATGCTCCCCAGGGCTGACATATGCCCCCAAGGGCTAGCACACGTCCCCCAGGGCAGGCACATGCCCCCCAGGGCTGCCACAAGTCCCCCAGGGCTGGCACATGCCCCCAGGGGCTAGCACACGTCCCCCAGGGCAGGCACATGCCCCCCAGGGCTGGCACATGTCCCCCAGGGCTGGCACATGCCCCCAAGGGCTGGCACACGTCCCCCAGGGCAGGCACATGCCCCCCGGGGCTGGCACAAGTCTCCCCCAGGGCTGCTATATGCCCCCCAAGGCTGGCACAAGTTCCCCAGGGCTGGCACCTCTGCCCCAGGGCTGGCACATGCCCCCCAGGGCAGGCACAAGTCCCCCAGGGCTGGCACATGCCCCCAAGGGCTGGCACATGTACCCCAGGGCAGGCACATGCCCCACAGGGCTGGCACAAGTCCCCCAGGGCTGCTATATGCCCCCAAGGCTGGCACAAGTTCTCCAGGGCTGGCACCTCCGCCACAGGGCTGGCACATGCCCCCCAGGGCTGGCACAAGTTCCCCAGGGCTGGCACCTGCCCCCCAGGGCTGGCACAAGTCCCCCAGGGCTGCTATATGCCCCCCAAGGCTGGCACAAGTTTCCCAGGGCTGGCACCTCCACCCCAGGGCTGGCACATGCCCCCCAGGGCTGGCAAAAGTTCCCCAGGGCTGGCACCTCTGCCCCAGGGCTGGCACATGCCCCCCAGGGCTGGCACATGCCCCCCAGGGCTGCCACAAGTCCCTCAGGGCTGGCACCTCCGCCCCAGGGCTGGCACATGCCCCCCCAGGGCAGGCACAAGTCCCCCAGGGCTGGCACATGCCCCCAAGGGCTGGCACATGTACCTCAGGGCAGGCACATGCCCCACAGGGCTGGCACAAGTCCCCCAGGGCTGCTATATGCCCCCCAAGGCTGGCACAAGTTCTCCAGGGCTGGCACCTCCGCCACAGGGCTGGCACATGCCCCCCAGGGCTGGCACAAGTTCCCCAGGGCTGGCACCTCTGCCCCAGGGCTGGCACATACCTCCCAGGGCTGGTACACGTCCCCCAGGGCAGGCACATGCCCCCCAGGGCTGGCACATGTCCCCCAGGGCTGGCACATGCCCCCAAGGGCTGGCACACGTCCCCCAGGGCAGGCACATGCCCCCCGGGGCTGGCACAAGTCTCCCCCAGGGCTGCTATATGCCCCCCAAGGCTGGCACAAGTTCCCCAGGGCTGGCACCTCTGCCCCAGGGCTGGCACATGCCCCCCAGGGCTACCACAAGTCCCCCAGGGCTGGCACCTCTGCCCCAGGCCTGGCACATGCCCCCCAGGGCTGCCACAAGTCCCCCAGGGCTGGCACCTCTGCCACAGGGCTTGCACATGCCCCCCAGGGCTGGTACACGGCCCCCCTTGCTGCTGGGCAGAAAATAACAAACATTTTATACTTACCTCTCCGGCGCTTGCCTTAGTCTTTCAGTGCCTCTCTCTCTGACTGCCGCAATCTCCCTCCGAGGTCCCAGTGAAGCCGGTCATGTGATCGGGCGCACACTGATGACATCACCCACACTGCAGTCATCAGTGTGCGACCGATCACATGACCGGCTTCACTGGGACCTCGGAGGGAGATTGCGGCAGTCAGAGAGAGAGGCACTGAAAGACTAAGGCAAGCGCCGGAGAGGTAAGTATAAAATGTTTGTTATTTTCTGCCCAGCAGCATGGGGGGACTGCAGGAACATTTAATATGCCCTGCTCCCCTGTCCATACCTCGGCGCTAGCTTCAGCACCAAGGTGATGGTCAGCGGCAGTGCAGTGCATATTAAATGAGTTAATGAGCGGGGGTAACATGACCTCCCGCTGCCTCCTACAGCCTGCAGCCAGCCCCAGCCCCTGGAGACACTCCTGAGCTGCCCCCACTCTCCCCTGCACCGTATGTTAATTTTTTAAGACGCACCCCCCACTTTCCCCCAAAATTTGGGGGAACAAAAGTGCGTCTTAAAAAGCGAAAAATACGGTATATTAACGTCCTATGTGCTTATTTAGCTGTATACTGGCAATTAATTACTCACTATTCTACACAGAGATTCTGCCTGCTATTAACCCTTCATTTGCCACCTCATTACTCATTCACTATTGCACTCTGAGATTTTGCCTGCTATTAACCCTTCATTTGCCAGCTCATTACTCATTAACTATTGCACAGAAACACTCTGTCTGCTATTAACCCCTTATTTCCCAGCTGCTTTTACACTGAGTATTGCACTGAGAGACTTAGTCTGCTATTAACCCCTCATTTGCCAGCTAATTACTGTCTGCGTATTGCACTGAGAGACTCTGCCTCTTATTAACCCCTCATTTGCCAGACCTTTTTTCACTGAGTATTACACTGAGAGATTCTGACTGTTAATAACCCCTCAATTGCCAGCTGATTACTCACTGCCAATTGCACTCAGATACTCTGCCTCTTATTAACCCCTCACTTGCCACCAACACAGCTATAGCTGTTTATGATAAACAACATGAGCTCTGAAAACACGTGTTCTTATGACACTGGGCGAACAGCTGCCAATGCCGCACGTAAGATTAGGAGAGATACTAAGTATACTAATGACAATGAACGAAAAGCTGCCAAAGCCGCATATATGCGTCAACAGCGTGCTAACGAGACTCAAGAAGAGAGACGCCAGCGCCTGGACAAAAACAGCGAAAATAGAAAAAAACGCATTACTAATGAGTCTGCTGAGCAAAAAGCACTTCGGTTAAGTAATCAGGCTGCTGCTGCTTGCCGTCAACGTTCCAAAAATATTAATGCCATCTCTCCAGTCTTTGATTCTAAGCACAATATACCTTCTATGTCTACTGCCATACAATGTCCTGACCCTGAGCCTACTGTATTTCTGTCTAATTCTGAATGTAAGCGCAAACAGTCTGCTACCCACAATTTTGAACACAAACGTCGTCGCCTCAACACCGTGGAGTCTGCTGTCACAAAATCCTTCACACATGACTCTTCTATGCCAATAATTAATCCAGTAATAAATGCTGCTGCTGCATGCCGTGAACAGCGCAGCAATACTCCTTTGACCTCTGCACTCATAGCCTCTGTTGACGATACACCTTCCACCTCTTCCGTCATTGCATCTGTGGACAGTGAAGATCCTCTACCAAGTCCACGCTTTATATATCTTGGCTTCCAGCGCCAGTCTAATCGTCCATTACCACCATCTTTAGCTATACTTCCTAAAGGTTTCACTGATGATGACACTTCCGTTCTACAACACGCCTGTGGTCCCATGAACTATGTTTGTGAAGATTGTCAAGCATTGCATTTTAATCCTGAGATACCATCAGATAAAAAGTTCACTCTATGTTGTCACAAGGGTAAGGTCCATGTACCTATACCCCAATATCCCTACCTCTTCACACGTTTGCTCACAGGACAAAGTGAGTTCAGTAAAAATCTGATGGAAAACATCCGTAGCATCAACAGTTCCTTTGCGTTTGCTTCCATGGGTGCCAATATTTCTCCACCTCCTGGATATGGCCCATATTGCTTCTGGATACATGGGCAAATATATCATCGTACTGGAACCTTACATCCATCTCATGAAGAAGTTCCAGTGTATGCCCAGCTTTACATCTTAGATACCCAGACTGCTAATCAACAACGTTTGCAATGTCAACACAATCAAAATTGTCATCCTACTTTGATGAGTATGATTGCTCTTCAATTAGATAACATCAATCCATTTGTAGCGGCGTACAAAATGTTAAGGGATGTAGAACAGGAGGAACATCTTAAAGCTCTTGCAAATGGTACTGTCATGCCTAATATAATCATGGCCCTAAAACAGGATCGCACACAAGACCCTCGACGCTACAATAACCCTACTGTCAATGAGGTTGCCGTTGTTTTTGAAAATGACAATGGCGAGCCACCATTCAATCGTGATATCTTAATTCACCTAAAACCTGACCCAAACAACCCTTTGGCACCAAAAACCAAACCTATCAGCATTCTACACAGTAACTTAGATGCCCTCCTGTATCCATTGTTTTTTCCGTACGGAGAACAAGGTTGGCATGATGACATGAAACAACAAGCTCCAAGTACGCGCAGAATAACACAACTGCAATATTATTGCTACATGCTATCTGTAAGAGATTACTTTAATCCGGTACTGAATGGTGGCAAACTCACCCAACAGTACATTGTTGACGCGTATGTGAAAATTGAGGCCAATCGCCTACATTTTATCCGCAAACATCAAAAGGATTTGAAAGTAGAGGACTACTGTCTATTGCAAGAGCATTTATTACAAAACTCCATCCAAAAAGGCATCCCCATTGGCAAGACCGTAATTTTACCTTCCTCCTTTGAGGGTAGTCCGAGGAACATGCAGCAACGGTATCAGGATGCTATGGCTATTGTCACCAAGTATGATTTGTTCATCACTATGACCTGCAATCCTAAATGGAGCGAGATTACAACTAATTTGCAGCCATGGCAGCGTGTGGAACACAGACCTGATTTAGTAGCACGTGTCTTAAAAATCAAGTTAGAAGCTCTATTGCAAGACATTAGAAAAGGATTGTTTGGAAAAGTTTGTGCTATGGTGCATGTAATAGAATTTCAAAAACGTGGTCTACCACACGCACACATTTTGATCATTTTGGATACCAACTAACTAAATTAAGAAGTAAGGAGGATGTTGATAACATTGTCTGGGCCGAAATTCCTGATGCTAACTCCTACCCTCTACTTCATGGCATTGTTTTGCAACATATGATTCATGGGCCCTGTGGAGAACACAACCCCAATTCGCCGTGTATGGATCTCGGCAAATGTACAAAAGGTTTCCCTAAAGATTTTCAAACCTCTACCATTATAGCTAAAGATGCCTATCCCATTTATCGTAGAAGCTCTGGCCCTTCTATTCAACACCACTCTAAAACAATTGACAATTCTTGGGTAGTTCCGTACAATCCATTCCTACTGTTGAAATACAGGTGCTATATCAATATGGAAGTTTGTGGTTCAATACAAAGTGTCAAATATTTGTTTAAATATGTCTACAAAGGCCATGATAAAGCAAACCTTGACATTTGCCAAACTCACATTGACCATGATGAAACACATCAATTTATGGATTCCAGATATGTCAGTGCACCAGAGGCAGCTTGGCGCATTTTTGCTTATCCTATGCATAAGCAATCGCATAGCATCATTCGCCTTGCCGTACATCTGCCTCATTCTCAGTCACTCTATTTTCATGAAGATGACTCCATTGCTAACATCCAACAAAAACTTCATCGGAATTCTACTCTTATGGCCTACTTTGAGCTAAATATAAATGACCAACATGCTCATAACTTTTTATACCGGCAAATTCCAGAGTACTATGTTTGGCAGGAAGGCTCTTGGGAACTTAGAAAGCGAGGAGATGGCTCTGTTATTGGAAGGATGTACACTGTCAGTGTCAAAGATCAAGAGCACTACTACTTGCGATTGTTGCTATTACACGTCAAAGGTGCAACAAGTTTTGACAGTATTAAAACGGTCAACGGAGTAACGTATGAAACCTTCAAAGAGGCAGCATTAGCCCTTGGCTTACTATTTGATGATAGTCTATGGAAAAATACGCTACAAGATGCCTGTATTCTTAACATGCCAGCACAGCTTCGGGACATGTTTGCCTATATCTGCATTTTTGGCCCTCCAGCTAATCCTCTGCAGTTATGGGATGAATTCAAGGAACACTTTGTACAGGACTATTGCCATGCATACCACTCCAATACTGAGGCCTGTATAAATTGTGAAGGCTATGCTATGACTGATGTTCAAGATGTTCTAAAAAGTCATGGCAAAAGTTATATAGATTTTCATTTACCACGACCTGTAATAAACCACATCTTCTCCCACTGTATGATAAGGATGTTGAGCTACAAATAGCTGCCGACATGAAAGCTACTCTAAATGACGAACAACTCTTGGCCTATAATACTATCAGTCAAGTTTTACAAGACTCTACTGATAGCACAAAGTGCTTTTTCCTTGACGGTCCTGGTGGGAGTGGTAGGACCTACTTATATCATCTACTGCTACATCAGCTAAGGGGAGAAGGACACACTGTGTCAGCAGCTGCAACAACAGAAATCGCAGCTAACTTACTCGAAGGAGGACGCACAATCCATTCTCTTTATGGCATTCCAATTCCTGTCAATGAAACTTCGGTTTCAAGGATTAAAACTGATACAGAGCCAGTCAAACAGTTAAAGAATACTAAACTATGTATCATTGATGAGTGCACAATGCTCTCTAAATATGCATTGCATGTCATTGATAGACTTTTACGGGATGTCATGACAACACATGTCTCCAAGAAACAGCAATCACCGTTTGGAAGTAAAGTTATTGTTCTGGGAGGAGACTTTAGACAATGCCTTCCTGTCATCACTCACGGAACCAGAACTGATATTGTAGAGAGCTGCATTAAGTATTCCAAACACTGGCAAAATTTCGTTAGACTACCACTTATTAACAACATGCGCTCCATTGACCAACAATACAGTACTTGGTTGCTTCAACTGGGAAATGGTGAACTTTCCAATGATTTCAACCTTGGAGATGATGTCATCGAAATACCTTCAGACATGCTTTCCACTGGCTGCTTAACACGTGATATCTTTGGAGACAACATTTCTATTGATATTAACAACAATGAGAGCGTCAATATTGCTGCATCACATGCAATTCTATGCCCTAAAAATGAGGATGTGGATAATGTTAACTCCAATATCATGGATCGTCTGAATGGTGACTACACAGAAAATATCAGTCATGATTCCATAGATGCTGATGAATGTGATGACCCTGACCAATATCCAGTAGAGTTCTTACATTCGCTTACACCAACTGGAATGCCTTCACATCGGCTAAAACTGAAAAGTGGTACTATTATCATGCTCTTACGCAGGGGTGCACCAAGCCCCACTGCCGCCTGAGCCGCGGCAGTGATTACCGGGGGGGGGGCTGGTGGAGCCCAGCGCTGCCGCCCCTTCTACATTGCTCCTCCGGCGGGTCGCCGCTTACCTGCGGTGAGCGGGGTGACCGGCCGGCGCCATGACAGTGGGAGGCTGTGTGCATGAGGTGCCGCCCCCTTCCTCTTGCCGCCTGAATGACAGGGCTCACACTGTCCAATGGACGGTGCGGCCCTGCTATTACGCAACCTCAACACCAAAAAAGGTCTGTGCAACGGTACTCGCTTGATTGTTACTGCTTTGCTTCCTAACATCATAGAAGCCAAAGTAATTACTGGGTCAGCTGCTGGAAATGTTGTTTTTATTCCACGTATTGACTTATGTCCATCTGACACAGGATTACCTTTTAAATTGAGACGTCGCCAGTTTCCTGTGAAGCCAGCATTTGCCATGACCATTAACAAATCGCAAGGCCAAACACTTCATCGAGTTGGTATTTTTCTACCTGAACCAGCATTTGGCCATGGTCAACTCTACGTGGCTTTTTCTAGAGTGAGGCAACACTGTAATGTAAAAGTTCAAGTCGTTGATACACCAGTTCAAGGGAAAATAGTGGAAAATTGTGACAAAGTTTTCACTAAAAATATAGTGTATAAAAATATATTACTTTAAATTCTCTAGATACATATTAGATTTAGATACATAGTTACTTTCTAATTAAACACAAATATTACAATAAATTAGTTTAGCCATAGATGTATAGAAATAAAAAAAAAAAAAAATTAGTTTAGCCATAGATGTATAGAAATAGAAAAAAACAAAAATACCAAAAAAATTAGTTTAGTTATAGATAAAGACATTATAATTAGTTATTAGATATAAAATAGTCATTTAAGATATGTAGTCGTTAGTTTTCCTTCTCACTAAAAATATAGTGTATAAGAATATTTTACTTTAAATTCTTTAGATACATATTAAATTTAGATACATAGTTACTTTCTAATTAAACACAAATATTACAATAAATTAGTTTAGCCATACATGTATAGCAATAAAATAAAAAAAAAAAATACAAAAAAATTAGTTTAGCCATAGATGTATAGGAATAGAAAAAAACAGAAATACCAAAAAAATTAGTTTACTTATAGATAAAGACATTATAATTAGTTATTAGATATAAAATAGTCATTTAAGATATATAGTCGTTAGTTTTTTAGCTTAAACCTTTATTTTTATATTTCATAGTATATGTATATAAACACACATTTTGTAGTAGATTGTACATGTCTATCATCTAAATGCTTGCATTTAGTGATAAAAACCTGAAGCTTCAGCTGTATAGCTGCTGAAAGATTTCATTTTCTTTTTACACAGGGTGAGGTTTTTGTGAACAGCTAAGAGACGGGTGGGACGGCTGTTCACACACATCTCTATCTCTAAGTGTCTTCTGTACATATAAGTACATACATACATATAGGTACATATTTAGACACATAGGTACATATTTAGACACATAGGGAAAGAATAGACATTTTGATATTAAATCTGAATGCTTCTGCTATTTGTGGAATTTATAGTGGAAACAAGGCAATTTTGCCACTTGCTGCCTAATGGTGACCTACAGCACTCTTGCTGTAAGTTGCATGAAATGTATATGGAATTTGTGGTTTACTTGCGGCAGTTGCGGCACATGTGGTTTCGACAGTTTCAACCGCCAAAATCGCAGTTACCTCTGATTTTTAGTGGTTGCATTTAGTCAACCTGTCGAAGCTCTGCTTGCCGTATTTACTGCAAGCTAACTGCAAGTTCCATATACATTACATGTTACTTGCTGAAAATGAGCTGTAGGTAGGCCCTTTGGTGCCAAGTGCAGAAATTGTATTTTGTTATTCCACACCTTCTGCAAATAGCCGAAAAATATCTGATTTAAAAATAGTCTAACTATTAATAATTAGGGATAGAGTAGATTAGGTCCCACCAACTGTAAGGCTACCTTCCCGTGGTTGGTGGGGAAACATGTACTGGCTAAATCATAGATTATTAACATTCATATATAAATTGAATATACGTAATCTGTACAAAACATCGGTGCCAGTATCTGTACGAAAAGCCTTGCCTTAGAATCATGACATGTACTACACTGACATATACCATACAAACATTGGTAGTTGATAGATAGATATCATGTCTTATGTGCATTATTGTCAAATTTAAATGAATAATGTATATATGCATGCTAGACTCCCGATTCTTTAGAATCAACACAATTCCTGCTCCAGGCCAAACGGGCGAGCTCTTTTACCCGACTTCAAGGGGAGCTGCTCTCTCTGGTCAGGAGGTGGAGGCAGTTAAGTCTGTTTGGCAGTTAGTCTGAGGAGAGGGAAGAGAGAGGAGTGGAGACAAGGGCTCTGGGGAATTTAAGCTGCGCCAGAGCTCATTCTTGAGCGGAGCGCTGACAAAAATGTCACCAAAGTCCTTGGCTGTGCGGGTGCTGGACGCCTCGTCAGTAGCGATGAGCCACCAGCCTAATGTTCAAATTCAATTTGATTCATCGAATTGGTGATTTGTTTGTTGAATATTCGTCGAATGTTCGTCGATCACCACAAACCCCATTGAAGGCAATGGCAGGTTACAACAAACACATAGAAAACACTTTCAAATGTGTCCATCAGCTGCCAAACTACTCAGAATAGACAACAAACAGTAAATAATAGATAGGTAGGTCAGAGACCTGTTTGGGCTTAGTGGGCCAGATAAACTCAAAGCTCATGCAAGCATTCTCATCAGTGTTATGCCCCGCCACACACAGATGGAACCACTATCAGTGTCGTGTAGTGCTACAGTAAATAAGAGAAAGGTAGGTCAGTGAGCTGTTTGGGCCTAGTGGGCCAGATAAACTCAAAGCTCATGCAAGTGCTCCCATCAATGATATGCCCTGCCACACACAAATGAGACCACTATCAGTGTCGTGGAGTATTACAAGAAGAACTAGTGAGGTAGGTCAGTGACCTGTTTAGGCCTAGTGGACAGAGGAGATTGACCAAACAATGCATTTAAGCACCCAAAAATGGTTGATGTGAATACAGCAAATTTGTTAATCACTGGTTCGATGGACAAAATGGTTGAATATTCAGAAACAGGGGCAGGAGTGTCAAGGAAAGGTATTGAGCTCAAAGGGCCCTACTCAAGTCAAGCAACAAACAGCAAGAAGACACCAACAACAGTCTCCATTTTTAAAAAAAAATTAGTCACAGCCACCACTTAAGTGGCATCAATTGCCCCAGAGTTGAAATATTGAAATGTGGCGGTTAATGGAACACATTGTAAAGTACACAACCGTTCAGTCTCCCCAGGCTTACACAGGGGTGGCAAAGTCCTTGCAGATCCATGACTTATTCATTTTGATAAACATTAGTCTGTCTACACAGTCATTGGAGCATGCGCTTATCCGTCAGCACACTACCAGCACACTATCAGCAGCGCTGGAGATACGTTCAGAGAGAACGCTGGCACAACGAAATCTCCAAGGCATTAGTGGCAGGCTCAGGCCATTTTTCCAATTTGGAAGCACAAAATGAACAAGGGTCCAGTTGCCCAGTCATGGTATCGATTTTTAGCTGTAGATACTCCTGTACCATCCTCTCTAGGCGTTCACTATGTGTCAGATTCGTTCTCTCTTCTGGTGTTGCAAAGGATGGTCTAAAAAATTGGTGAAACGATTCCACAAAATTGCTGTTACCAGATAGACTGTTACTCTTAACGTTTGAGTGATGACGACTCGATGTTCCTAGGGTTGGAAAGTTAGAAATACAATATTCACTATGTGCGCCACTGGTGTTTTGGAAAAATTCAGATCTAAGATTCAGTATAAGTTTCTGTTGATACTCCTGCATGTGTGCGTTCCTTTTGAGGCCAAGAATCATTTGGTCAAATTTACTCTTGTTCCAGGGAGCTAACAGTGTGGCAACCAAGTAGTCGGCATTACTTCGAATTCTAAGAATCCGAGGAACATGTTGAAGGTAGTGCAGCAGGAAGGCGCTCATGTAACTTGCACATCCAGGAAGACCAAGTCCTTGTTGTGTTGGTGGCGGCGAGATAACATTCCTTCCTCTAACCACTCCCCCCAACCTCGCACAACAGAAATGTGATCAAAATCTCCCTCATCTGCTGAGTCTTACATGCCCATCGTCTCTTCATACTCCATTTCTTCCTCGGTTCCTGCGCCTTCACCAACAGTTTGGCTGCTACCATGCACCCTCGTTAATACCTCTCCCCCACCCTCCCATGCCAGCTGCCATGGTGCTGCCTACCGTCTGGACCTATGAGATCTTGTTATCCCTTCCGCATACGCCTCCTCCTGTACTTCCTCCCCTCCCTCTTGGCCCACCACATGACTCCGAATACCGGTTAAAGTTTGCTCCAGCATGTAGATGACCGGAATTGTCATGATGATAACGGCATCATCAGCGCTAAACATCTTAGTAGCCATTTCAAAACTTTGCAGAAGGGTGCAGAGGTCCTTGATCTGAGACCACTCCAGCAGTGTGATTTGCCCCACCTCTGGACGTTGGCCCAGGTTATACGTCATAACATACTGCACCAGAGCTCATCGCTGCTGCTACAGTCTCAGCAAGATGTGCAAAGGGGAATTCCATCATGTCGGCACATCACATTTCAGTTGATGAACCGGCAAGCCGAATGACTTCTGCAAGTGGTTGAGCTGGGGGATGTGTACGACAGAAGTGAGCACACAGCGACCTTGCCCTCTGCAGAAGCGCATCTAGGCCAGGATAGTGGGTTACAAATTGCTCTACAACCATTTTCAAGACATGACACGTGTGTCACCTTGCCCCGGCGAAGGTTTGCAGCATTGTCGCACACGGCCTTCCCTGGCTGCAGGTTCAGTGGAGATAACCATTGATTAAACTCTGTCTCCAGAGCTGACCACAACTCCTCAGCTGTGTGACTCACATTTCCCAGACATTTTAATGTAAACACCGCTTGATGACGTGGAGCCCTGCTGCCAGCATAGTAAGGAGGTGTGCTGGATTTCTTCTGCACAGTTTCAATGCGGGTCACTTTACCAGACAGGCTTTTGGTGGACCAAGAAGAGGTGGAGGAGGCAGAAGCAGTGGAGGAACTTCTAGATACAGAGGTTTGATGCTCAACTCGTCGGGATGGCAAGACTTGTACAGCAGCGCCTTCTCCTGCTGTCACCATAGTCACCCAGTACCCAGTCATCAACATGCAACGCCCCTGTCATGCTTATTCGTCCAAGAGTCTGTGGTGAAATGCACCCTGTCACACACAGAGTTTCTCAAGGAAGTGGTGATGTTGTGTGCAACATGCTTGTGTAACACAGGCACAGCTTTCTTCGAGAAGTAGTGGCGACAGAGCATCTGGTACTAGAGCACTGCGACGGCCATAAGATCTTGAAAATCCTCTGTATCCACCAGCCGGAATATCAGCATTTCTGTAGTCAACAGCTTGCAGATGGTGAAATTCAACCTCTTAGCTTAGCTTTGGCATGGGTAGGAGGTAATGGTCTTTTACTTGTCCACATCTGAGGGACCCAGGGCTGGCTGCTGTGCTGGGACAGGGTTGAGTAGGGTGTCCCAGACAAACTGTTGGTCTGTGAGGGAGGTGCAGGTGGACTTATTATGTTGCATTCATAAAAAGGTGGTGCTCTTGATGTCTGACAGTGCTCAACACCACCAGGTCTTTCCACTTCCAAAACAGCTGATGACCCGTCAATCACCCTGGCTGTTGTGGGTAAAGAGGTGGAAGTTCTGCAGCCAAAAGCCTATCTGATAGCTGTGTCCACAGTCACAGAGGATGAAGAAGCCGCAGATCCACTTGATGGGCCAGACGGTGGTTGGGCAGGCCCACTAGGTCGCATTGTAGCACAGTGAGCTTCCCACTAAAGTACTCAAACTATTGATTTTTTGACCTCTACTCAGTTTTTAATAAATAGACCTAAAACGTAACTTTTACTCAGTACTGACTTAAAAAGGCTTTTCAACCTAGTAAAATCAAGTGCAACAAAACATTGAGGGCCAACCCTAGTTGAATCTTAAGACCCAAGAAAACAACAGGTTGCTGCCCTTTTAAAAAGTTAGGGTATCACCTTACCAATAACCACCCTCTAAACGAGGTATAACGGTCTGGTGGTAATAACTCCTATCTAGCGATAGATATAGGAACAATCTCACCCGTTCTGTGGATGTTCCTAGGTGTCTGACATTCGCTCTGGACCTCTCATCTGGAAGGTGTCCTTTTCTTTATGACACTCAGTGCTCCATTGGTCCAAGGAAGTCACCACCGTGATGTATGCGTGCCTCAAATATGGCAGATAACATGAGTTGGGTCATCCTTTGCGATCTGAAAAAAGGCCCAGGCTAGGCAAGGCTTAGCGCCCATGCGACTTGCAGAGCCAACACGACTTCTGCACAGAGGCACAGTTGTGGCTGAGGACGCAGTTGTTGTCGTTCTACCAGGACTCCGTGTCTGTCCAGGAAGCCGCAATCTAACCGCATCACTAGCATCCTCCTCCACCTCCTCTGATGAGCTCACTAACTGCCTGCTTGTGAGTTGAAAGTAAGTGGGATCTCCAACCTCATCATCACCCTGTGTGTTCTCACACTCGTCGTCCCCAGAGCCAACCTCTTCCTGCCCTGAGCTCAAAGTCAAGTTGTCAGTCCAATCAGGTATCTGAGTCTCATCATCATCTGCCTCATTGTCTCATCCAACAGGGGTTACAGTTTGGGAATGAATGTCTACATTATGCTTGGGCAGGGCTGGCTGGAGCCCCATCCCTGGGTGGCAGATTTGCCCTGCCGGCCCTGACTTGAGAAGCGGGGGGGGGGGGGGGGGGATGGTGCTATCGGCCCTTACCTGATCAGAGACTTCCAGCGTCACAGAGCAACTCCCGCGGCCGGGCCGTCTCGCGTCATGTGCCGGCCGCAAAGCGACGCCCGCGGCCGGCCCGTTTCTGTAGGGGGCGGCCCTAGATGTGGACTATACCACCAGCCCAGGGGGCACTTGCCCCCCTGCCACCTGGGCCAGCCCGCCCCTGTGCTTGGGCCCTTCTTCATCTGGGCCTGGATCCGAGTCACAAAGATTTTTGGCATCGGTGCAGATCATTTCCTCTTCTTGACTCAATGAAGCTTTGGAGCAGACCTCTGATTCCCAGGCTATAGTATGAGTGAACAGCTTTGCAGACTCACTGATCTTTGTTAACCCATGGTCAGTAGGGCAGTTGGAGACTTGTGAGTTGTGAGAAAGCAAGTGCAATTGGGGTGACACCGCTGAAGACCTCAAACCCCACCTGGCGAGGTGGACCCCTGAATGCTTCCAGGCTAGCCGAAGTCCTTCTACCATCTGTAACTAGTACCCCAGATTGGATTATCATCTGCAAAGAAGTAAAAGGGAAAGAAAACTACACTTTTCTGTGTCCCTTGCTTATTCTCTTCACCCCAACGGTTACCACCACCTGAACAGACTGTTATACCTGCCCTGGGGCCCCGCTCCACCCGTAGGGAGATGTACCATCTTTGCTGCGTCACCAACTGTCCCAGTGGTCCTGAACTGCAGTTTCAGCCATCCAATTGCCAAATACCATTGGTTGGGTCATGACTTAATCCCATTTAATTATTCCCCATTTTTATGACATTGCCATGGTCACTGAGCTAGGTCACGCCACCATGACATCCCTGAAGAATTGTATGGCTCGGTTCCGAGTACCCCACAGCCCTGGTGGGGTGTGCCAACTTGGTGTCACAAACAGGGTTTCTCAACCTGGTACCCCCTGGTCCTGTGTGCCGTAAACTTTATTGAACTGTTTGGTAACCACCAATATGACGCTGCACGGGAGATGCAGAAGGGGCGTGTTGTCATAGGCGGAGCCCAAGAAAGAGGGCGAAGAGAAGCCCTGCTCCACGCTCTGTTGTCAGTCGGCAGTAGGCCCCAACCTGGAACCCTGAAGCAAGCGATCAGTCCTGCCTGCAGTGCAGGAGGCTGATCATTTTGCCGAGACTCAGAACCTGGCCAAGGCTCACTAGGGATGAGGAAAATGTCCAGCCAGGGTGGAGGTCCAGCGGCGGCCGCAGCCCCTATGGTGCCTTTTTATCAATGCCATACATACCGGCAGCGGCCTGGTTACCACAATATTCAGAGGAGTAGCACACCCTGAGGTGATTTCAAGGAGAGACTGCGCAGTTTTTTTTGAAGTATACCCCCTGTCTGAGAGTCAAAAAGTCAGCGTCCTAATTGGCCAGTTAACTGGTGTGGCCATGAGGGAGGTAAAGTCCTGGCTGGACACTGATAAAAGCATGTTAAGCAAATCCTGGCCAGGCTGATGGACACCTTTGATACCCGCACCACGGCAGAGATTAAAATGAAATTTTTTGGGTGCAAACAAAGCGTGCAGGATAGTATACGAGACTATGCCCTGAATCTCCAAGAGGTGCTACGGGCCAATAAACAGGTTACGGTACCCAGCTATAACGTACCACCAGAAGGCGGCACCCTCGCCACAGGCAATAGCGGAATCGGATGCACTGACCCTAGAAAATGACATGTCTGCAGATCTACGTCTCCAGGTCCATTGACCAAAAGTGTGGCCGCACTGACAAAGACTGTGCAGTCCTTATAAGGTTCTCCATCAATTGAAAAGATTCAGCTGGCCTCCAGTCCAGATTAAGTACCGTTGTGACAACAGAGGAGGATCCCACCAAACAGGGAAAGAGACAGCGATTGCTATGACTCAACTGGACAACCCATCTGCTGCCACTGCAGCAAGGCAGGGCACGTCACAAGTTCCTGTCCTTTAAAATGCAACCCCTGGAGCAGTGGGTCAATCCCCAGGAATAAGGCGAACAGGCCCGGATCATTGGCGAGACAAGTACGTTGGAGGACAACCGGTCCTCCCAGTCATGATTGATGGCATCCCGATGAACGCTTTACTGGACACTGGCCCCCAGGTGACAGCGATGCCATATATCCTTTACAAACGGTACTGGGCTGACTCTGATATTACCCGTGGCCCAGATGATGATCTGACAATAGTCATCAACAATGGTCAGCTTTTGCCACAAGTGGGGTATAAAGAGGTGACCATTAAGATGGGGCGAGTAGAGTTGAAAGCCCAAGGTCTGATAATCGTGGATATTGATGGCGAGAATGTAATCCAATGATCACTTTAGGCACTAATCTAATAGAAAATTGTCTTGGAGAGATTATTGTTTTGTTGCAAGAGGTGGCTGAGACTGCCAGCTCCAGCCAGCAGAGGGTCTTACAAAAAGAGATCAAAGCATTAATGCAGAGGCAACAGGTATAGTTATTTGGTGGGGAAGTCGGCAGTGTGAGGGTGAGTGACCCATTCCCCATTGTGATATTCCCCAAAACTGAAATGTTAATATGTTGTGGGGCGGCAATAGGCATCAGGGGTCAAGATTATCAGGCCATAGTAGAACCCATGTACTCTGATAGTAGGCCCATCATCCTGACAGCTAGGGGGGTAGTTGGTGTCGGCAAGGGGAGGATACCTGTACGAATCTTTTATTGTGGAGAGAAAGAGGTCAAACTACCCCGGTATGCCACCATTGCCAAGCTGTTCACTGTCAATAATAATGCAATAAAGGCAGTGGAAACCTTGGTCCTGTCCGACCAGGTGGAGGACAATGACTCTGCAGAACAGCTGGAGGACTGGTGTCAGAAGCTGCATGTAGGTGTGGCACCTTGCTCACGCAGGAAGCCACAGACTTCCCTAAAGCACAGTTGGGTTTCCACAGCAGGTACCTACTACATGCAACATCTTCCACGCGAGAAACAGTAGGGGGAGCCTCTATTTGTGGACCCTCTATTTGGAAATAGAAGCCTTGGACCACGTAAAACTGACTCCAAGTAGATCTGGCTACACATACGCGTTGACCATGGTAGACCATTACTCGAGGTTCTTAATGGTTGCCCCCGTTAAAGACTTGACAGCTGCCACTGCTGCCAGAATATTCCAGAATGTATTCTGCAGACTATTGGGTTATCCTGAACAAGTCCTCACAGACTGAGGATCAACCTTTGAAGTGGAGATCTTCCAAGAGTTCTGCCACATGTATGGGTGCAAAAAGATCAGAACGACCCCTTATCATCCACAAGCCAACGGATTATGTGAGAAGATGAACAGTATCATTATTGACATGCTGAAGATCTTACCCTTAGAGGAAAGAAACCAATGGCGGAGAAACTGCCAGACTTGGTTGATATGTACAACCACATTCCATTAAGTTCCACCAACTGTACACCAGCTTACCTGATGAGGGCCCTTACAGGAAAGTTACCCGTAGACTTGGAACTCGGAGTAGTCGACCCCAAAGCAGATGAATCCATATCCAACTGGAATGCCAATCACCTCGAACAATACAAAATGGTTCAAGCCTGTGTTGAAGACAACCTGGAGAAAACCCGTGAAAAACAAGAAATGGACTATAACGAACATGCTCCAGCAGAACCAATAACACCTGAAAGTATTGTCTTAAAGAGGAAAAGAGCCCAACACAAATTGGACAATCAGTGGGAACAAGAACCCTACGTTCTATTAGATTCTGGTTATGACAATGACAAAGTGTGCCTCATCAGCAAGAACGGAGGAATAAACACTCAAACTGTGTCCAGAAACCATATCAAAAAGTGTCCAACTGAATGGGAAAACCAAAATCCCCGAACTCAACCAACACAAGAGTCATAACCAGTACAGGAATTAAATCCATATGAAGAACCAAAGGAGAAAGTAATCTCAACCGTCTTAGGAGATTTCCCAGAAGATTGGCCTCAACAAGATGGAGCCATCTTAGTGCCAGTAATGAATTTCTACCAGCCCAAGGAAGTGGTACAAAGGAATCAGGAAGAACACCCATTGCCAAAGAATCTGAGGATGCTGCAATTGGTACACCTGCTAGCCCTGTAGTGAGACTAAGGCCACGCAGACATTTACCTGACATACCCGCACCATGCCCTTCACTAGAAACATCACCTTAGACAGTGACACCTGTAATGCATAGATCACAAAGAAGCACACAAGGTCAACCCCCGTCTAGGTATGGAGAGTGAGCACAGTAATGTAAGGTAGAACAAACTGAAAAGTAACATGTAAATAGCAGCTGTTGTAAAATAATAATGCAAATAGTAGTGCACAAAAGAGTAAAGCGTAGGCAAAAAAACAAAGAACACCAGGCACACAACACCAAAAGAGGGGTGAGTGGAGTTGGCGTAAGGAGTAGAGATGAGCGAGTACTTAAATGCTTGGGTGCTCGATGCTTGGGCAGAGCATCCCAATATGCTCGAGTACTCGGCCCGAGCACCGAGCCCAATGTAAGTCAATTAGTGACAGGCCCCGCCCACAGACTTCCGGCTATAAAACAAGTGTTTCTGGGAAAGGGCGGAAGGGGGGGCTTTTTCAAATCATCGCAACATACAATATTTTGATGTGCCCCCCAGAGGGACCCTAACAATCAATCTGCCCTCTGTGAGGTGCCAACTCACTGTGTGCACTGAAGGGAGCTGTGTATTTGTGTCAGATCGATAATTATTAGCGAAGAGTCCGAGCATCTCAGCGGTACTCGGTGCTCGCCGAGCATCCCGAGTAGGGGAATACTTGTGCGAGTACCGAGTAGTGACAAGCATACTTGCTCATCCCTAGTAAGGAGCTGTCTAGGAGAGCAACAACTTGGCCAAGAGGTGACTCCAGGGCCAGGAGGCCTACAGCACTTATGACCAGTAGAGACCCCTATAGTACCTAGGACTCCTACGCCAAAACACCCATAGGAGATGTTGTTATGTATTTTGAACTGTTGAGCCTACAGAGACTTTACTTGTAAGGATTTGTTGAACTTTCTAAAGACTTTTTCCCTGTGACCTTTTCCCCGGATTACAAATTAAAAAGGACCGTGTTACAGGACTGGTGGAACAACAAACTTCTTCTTCTTTTTTAAAGCCTGCGGTGAATGGACTAGCTCTATATGGAATTACCTGTTTTCTATTTTATTTCCAATATTCTTCAGTGGTTTTTGTAATTTTTATATTTTGAGACTTTGTAAATATGTTACCTGTTATAAATTGTTATTCCTTTTGCTAAACACAAAAATTGCTCAGTCCAGGGGTATTGAAATTACCTAGGGGGGTATGTGGCGCCCTGCTCACGCAGGTAGCTGCAGAGTTCCCTAAAGCACAGTTAGGTTTCCACAGCAGGTACCTACTACATGCAACATCTTCCATCCTGGCACAATTGGGGGAGCTCTACTCACCGCCTTTAGGTGAGTTCCCCTATAAATACTTATAAATATAAGTGTGCAGACGCTAGGAGGACTGCGAAGGAGTCCTGGTAGTCGGTGCCACAGTTAAGCCCAAGCCAGTGACCCAGAGTGGCCCTTCTGATGTCCCGCAAGCCTAGGAGCAGAAACAGAAGGCAAGGAGTAGAGCCAAAGGGAGTGAGGAACTAGTGGAAGTTCGCCCAGAGACGTACCAGACTTCGGGGATCCGCACCTGTAGGATACTTCAGGACTACAAAAAACCCCGTCACACCATGGAGACTTCAGTCACCCAGTAACCCTGCGTACTCAAAGAAAGGGAGCCAGACACCGCAGTGTACTACTGCAGTGATCAGAGAGGGTAACCCGTGGACCGCGCAGGTGGAGAGAGGGAGAGAGGACCAGAGGAAGTGAGGAGGCCAGTCTGGCTGCAAGCAGACTGGGCTTCAGGAACCGTAGAAAGACAGAGGAGGCCTTATACCCACTTGCTGTGGGGACCCACTGTGCACTTGATCACCTGTCAGTTCCCTGGACGTCTTTACCTGCTATTGTGGTGCCCCTGCGGCTAGGCGCCACAGGGTAGTATTACACTTGAATATAAAAAATGTGTTTTTCCTTGTAAGTTGCTAGTTCAGGGTTTAAACCTTATGGAGTCTATTTTTAGCACTCACTTAGGACCGCACCACTTAGAGTAGGGGGAACTGCAATATAGTAGGTTCCACAGGGTGAGGGCGGAGCTTAGGATAGAGTAGAGTGACAGTTGACAGTTTTTCCTCAGTCGGTGCTGGGAAGGCAGACAGATTGGTCAGGCCTGGCAGCCCAGCTGAGTGGAGGGTACCCCATCTTTATGTGGGGGCCCAGGACAGATGGCAACGGGCCAGGGCTGGTAGGAGTCAGCTGGTCATGTTGAGGGGACATCGGTGACACGGACAACCGAGGCAGCCAGGAGTTTAGCCCTGACTGCAAAGCCGACGAGCTGTAGGCCCAACAGAAACGGGTTGCTGACAGCGCCACAAAGGTACCTCTCCACTCAGGACTGAAAACCGGTTCAGGACACTAGGAGAAATTAAAAGGGACAGACATTTACTGCGGTGCTGGAAGGAAGCCTTTGGCATTCGGGTTATCCTATCTAGACCGGGCAGTGGATAGACCTTATCTCCTAGACACAGACCGTAGGACTGGCGGGGGAGCTCTTCAAAGGTGGTAAAGACTGAAAGATCTAGAAAGAAAGTAATAGACCCTGAAAGACTAAGAAAGAACATCTAGAGACTCCATAAGAAAAACCCTGAGTTGGCAGCAACACTAGGGATGGGCAAATCTACTCGCTAGGACTCGTTACTCGGCGAGTAGTAAGGGACTCGCAGGACTCGGTACTCTGCGAGTTTCCCAGTGATTACTCGCACAGTAAACGAGTCCAATGCAAATCAATATCAATCCTAGTTTTGTCAGAGATCGCTGGGAAACTCGCAAAGTAACTGCTGTTACTTTGCGAGCCGAGTCCAGCTGACTTTTCTGTGCAGGCTGCCGCAGCTCCAGGGTCCAAGAGCCCGCCTGCTCACAGAGATGATGTAGCAGAGCTGCGATTGTTCTCAGTCTGCTCATTCCCTGTGCATAGACATCTATATCTATGCACAGGGGATGTAGCAGAGAGGACATCGCGTTTTGGACTACGTCAGACGGAAGAGGATTTTTTTTAATTAAAGATGGAGTCCCTAATGGCTTTTTTTTTTTATTTCTAATAAAAAATTTTCTCTGTGTTGTGTTTTTTTTAACCCTTTATTGGAGATTCTTAGTGGCTGGGTCAAACGTGGCCTGACATTAAGAATCTCGGGCTTAATACCAGCTTATATAACAAAGCTGGTATTAACCCCTTTATTACCCAGCGTGCCACCGCCACCAGGGCCGCTGGAAGAGCGGGGTTCAGCGCCAGAGGATGGCGCTTCAATGAATGCGCCATCTTCTGGGGCGGCTGCGGGCTGCAATTTGCAGCGGGGGGTGCCCAGAAAGCTTGGGCATCCCTGCGCTGCGGATTTCAGCCCCAGCTGCTTAGCTGTACCTGGCTAGACATAGAAATTGCGCGGAGCCCCACGCATTTTTTTTTTATTATTTCATGAAATTCATGAAATAATAAAAAAAAAGGGCTCCCCTATATTCTTGTGTCCGGCCAGGTACAAATAGGCACCTGGGGGTTGGGGGCAGCCCGTCGCTGCCTGCTGGATCCGGCTGGTTCCAGAAATACAGCGAAGCCCACGTGAATTTTTTTTCTGACAAATCCATAAAACAATGTAAATAAAAGGGACTGCATCTTTATTAACCCCTGGACCATGGGCGAGGGGTTAATAAAGATGTAGTCCCTTTTTTAGGATTGTTTTACTGATTTTTCAGAAAAAAAATTACATGGTCTTCGCCGTATTTCTGGAACCAGCCGGATCCAGCAGGCAGCGACGGGCTGCCCCCAACCCCCAGGTGCCTATTTGCACCTGGCCGGACACAAGAATATAGGGGAGCTCTTTTTTTTATTGATGTAAAAGCCGCAAAACAAAAAAAAACTATATAAATCTCTTATTGCTGTTTGTACTGAGCCAGAGAATAAAGTTGTCTTATCACTATTACAATACGGTGAATGGCATGAGAAAATAAAAAAAACGACGGTATTCCTGAATTTCTGTTACTTAACTATTTTGTGTTACATACTTCTCTGGTTTAACAGTATAACAATTCAAGGTTGGAAAATTGCTAAATTTTTGCCAAATATTCATTTTTTTCACAAATAAATGCAAAAAAATACCCTCCTAAATTTACCACTAACATGAAGTTCAATATGTCACAAAAAAAAATCTTGGAATCACTGGGATCCATTGAAGCTTTCCAGAGTTATAACCTCATAAAGTGACATTGTCAGAATTGCAAAAAATAGCCTGGTCATGCCCTGGGGTAAAGGAGTTAAATGTAATTTTTAACAAAGTGCTCCTATATACTTCATACATAAGTCAATTTCTATACAAGAAAGTAAAGCATCCTGGTTTTCCAAATTACCTATAACGAGATTTATACCTGTCTTGTGATTTCATGAGATCACTAGTAGGAATGTTGTAAGTTCTGCCTGCCTGATAACTGTCTACAAATTTAGGAATTGAGGACGTTCCCTAATTACATTTTATAGTTACGATTAGGGATGGGCGAACCCGAACTGTAAAGTTCTGGACCAGTACCGAATACATACTATTTGGTGACAAGGTCCCGAACACGGTTTCCATGGGAAACCCGTGTTACAGTTTGGGCCAGTGAGCCAGGGGCTCTAAAACAATAAAATAAAAAACATAATTATACTTACCTTTCCAGCAACGCGTCCTCCCATCTCTTATCGTGGCCGCTTCTACTTCCGGGGACGCTCATTAACTTCTGGGATTATTCACTGCACTGTCTGCATTCTGCTTTTTCCGGCCACCGCTTGGCAGTGTTTGGGCTGTGACAGTCAGTTTCAGCCTGTTCTCACTCTGCATAGACATGTGTTGTCTATGCAGAGCGATGCAGAGCTGACATTGCATCTCGTTTGGACTACTGATAAAGCCGGGAACTCAATACTAACCAGAGTAGACTGATTTGTATAAAGTAGCTACACAGGTATACCTGGCATTGGCTGTACTCAAATAAAAGACGCAGTACCTTGGTTTTTCACGAGCAGCATCATTTTTATTGTAGTAAGGGTTTATATATGTTACAGAAGCTTAGAAAATAATAGATTACCATACATCATACAATGATGAATATGATGAATATGCATTATAGACAGTTTTTAAATAACTGGTGACCTTTAACAAAACTACAGAAGATTAGAACGGTACACTTAGGCTACTGGTCTTGGCCTCGGGACCATTATCTTAAAAGCAAGGACAAAGAGAAGAATGTGCTGACTTATGCTCATACTCAATGAACAAACTGTTACAGAGGTTTTTAGGAAGAATAGATGTGATAACTATAAGAATAGCTTCTGGAGTTACAAAATGGCTGAAAGTGTAGTACATATGAAAATGTCTTTAACACTACATCGGACTGAAGACTGTTTTTTGAATAAAGATGGAGTCTCTAAGTGTTTTTTTGTTTTATTTCTAATAAAATATTTTTCCTCTGTGTTGTGTTTTTCCTTAACATTCTACTAGAAATTCATGGCAGTCATATCTAATATTGGTGTGACCCCATGAATTTAGGGCTTAGGGCCAGCTGATAATACAAAACTGGCCCTAACCCCTTTATTACCAGTGAGCCACCGCACCAGGACCCTGGATGAGTCGGGTACAGCAGAGGTTCCCAACTCCAGTCCTCAAAGCACACCAACAGTGCAGGTTTTCAGGATTTCCTTAGAAATTGGAATCATCCCCAGTGCAGGTGATTCAATTATCACCTGTGCAATACTAAGGAAACCCTGAAAACCTGCACTGTTGGTGTGCCTTGAGGACTGGAGTTGGGAACCTCTGGGGTACAGCACCAGAAGATGGGGCTTGTATGAATGCACCATTTTCTGGGGCGGCTACGGACTGCAATTCGCAGCAGGGGGTCCAGAAAGCTTGGGCCTCCCTGCACTGCAGATTCCAGCCCCCAGCTGCCAAGTTGTACCTGGCTAGACACAAAAATAGGATGAACCCCACATTAATTTTTCGTTTAATTATTTCATGAAATTCATGAAATAATTACAAAAAGGCCTTCCCTATATTTTTGCTTCCAGCCAGGTACAAATAGGCAGCTGGGGGTTGGGGAAGCCCGTACCTGTCTGCTGTACCTGGCTGGCATACAAAAATATGGCGAAGCCCACGTCAATTTTTTTAAAAAATTCATTAAAAAAAACACATTTAGGGACTGCATCTTTATTAACCCCTTGACTTGAGGGGTTAAGAAAGATGCAGTCCCTAAATGTGTTTTTTAAAAAAATTTTAATGAATTTTTCAAAAATTTTCGACGTGGTTACCAGGGAACACATCGGATAGAAGGGCGTCACACACGCCGATGTGTGCTGCCCAACGGCCGACCAACGATGGAAAAACGGCCCTGGCCATTCACCAATGATCAGCGATCAGCGAGCTGTTCGCTGGTCGTTGGTACATGTCACACACAGCACCATCGCTACAAGGTTGCTGCAATGTCACAAAACCGGTGAAGTTGCGATATCGTTGCATGTAAACCGGCCTTTAGATATACAAATTTATGATTATTCACAGACGGCTTACAGTTACTTTATACCAGAGACAAATAGCAATATTCACCCCAGATATCCTATATTTTAAATTTGAAACCCAAAGATAGTCATAGAAACTAATGTAGCTTAACTACAATTTTGTCTATTTTAATTCATATAAAGTGTTTGATACTTCAACATTTCTGCTTATGTCTTTTGAAGCACACTAGAACTCAATATGTGGAAGCTAAGTATTTAACTTTTTGTTTCCCTCCTTTTTATTTATGTAAATGTTTTTAGGCATCTACATTTGTCTACCGTGTTTCCCGAAAATAGGACAGGGTCTAATATTATTTCTTACTGTAAAAGGGACATATTCATAGGATGTCTAATATTTTTTATTGTCATTAGAGATTGGGTTGCCTGTTAATGCAAAATGAATATTCACTCCCTCTCCTGCCCACCCCTCTGTGCTTGGGTCAGTGGTTGGGTCACCCGTTAATGCCAAATGAATATTCAACCCTTCCTATGACCACCCCTCTGTATTGACATTAGTGATTGGATTACCTAGTAATGTCAAATGAATATCCCCCCATTCCTTCTCCCATCGGCTCTCCTGACCTGAGCATGACAGCTGCTAAGAAATACGTGTTGTCCAGCTCGAATGAGGGGAATCGCTAGTCCTCAGGTGAGTAACTAGCTGGCATGCGACTATACATTTTCTGGGACTTCTAGCAACACAACAGGGCAACGTACAGCATTAAAAGTTACACATTCTGAAGGGCTGCCCAAGTCTTATTTCAGAATACTATCAGTATGATGAACTACAACTAGGGCTTATTTTTGGATAAGGGTTTATATTTTAAGGATACTCCAAAAAGGATTAAAAATCCTTCTAGGGCTTATCTTGGGAGTAGGTCTTATTTCCGAGGGAAGAAGGAATTATTTCTCTAACTTGTAGATATTGTACCTTCTAATAGTAAAGCCTACAATTATAATTTTTTATAATAAGTATAAGGAATTATAATTTTTTGCCTAAGCTGTCACTTGCACATTGGTAAAACATGCACTATTTATAAATCACTATTTAGAATCAAATGTTCAATTTCACATCCCAGTTGAAAATTGAATATAAAAAACACATTCCAAATTTAAATATAAAAACTGGTAGCCATTGTTTATAAAGGTTAATATGATTACAAAGTTGATGGCAGCATGCAATGATAATGAACATGTGGCTTGACATTTTTGAGGCATTCAAGCAGCGCTCAGTGATCACTGAAAGCTATTAATTATCCTTTTTCATTGTTGACAATTTTGTAGCATTATTGGAAAGCCGCATCTGCAATATTTTTGACTGAAAAATATCAAGTATAAAGTGAAGCATTTTCTGGTTCATTTACAGTATTAAATCCTATACTACAAGAATAGTATCTACAACAATTCTCATTGCTGAATGGGATCTGATAAATAATGAATAAGAACATTTGAGTAATTGAATCCATTTCAATACTGTTATTTCCTTAAATAAAGTAATTCATAATTTTCAAATAAATAAAAATCAACATAAGTGTATTTATCTGCTCATAATCAACTTATTGTATTGAAAGGATTGTGGTCCAGAGAAGAGCGACAAAAGTCATTAGAGGACTGAGGGGTTTGCAATACCAAGACAGGTTATTAAACTTGGGGTTATTTAGCTTGGAAAAACGAAGGCTTAGGGGTGATCTTATAATGTATAAATATATGAGGGGACAGTACAGAGACCTTTCTAATGATCTCTTTACTCTTAGGCCTGAGACGGGGACAAGGGGGCATCCTCTACGTCTGGAGGAAAGAAGGTTTAATCATAATCACAGACGCAGATTCTTTACTGTAAGAACAGTGAGACTATGGAACTCTCCGCCACATGATGTTGTAATGAGTGAGTCACTACTAACATTTAAGAAGGGCCTGGATGCCTTTCTTGAAAACTATAATATTATCAGTTATACATACTAGATTCTTTGATAGGGCGTTGATCCAGGGAATTAGTCTGATTGCCATATCTGGAGTCAGGAAGGAATTTTTTTCCCCCAATGTGGAGCTTAGTGTTTCCACATGGATTTTTTTTGCCTTCCTCTGGATCAACATGTTAGGCTATGAGTTGAACTAGATGGACTTAAAGTCTTCCTTCAACCTTAAAAACTATGTTACTATATTACTTCTTCTTTTTAAATGTGCAGTGAAAGGATGACATTTTGTGTACTACAGAAAACATCAAACTCGTCTTTTAAGACACTGCATTTGGCAGGATAATGCCTTTTTTATTATTATTTTTTTAATTATTTTTAACACATTCTGTACCGGTGATGGTAAATTTACCAGTTTAAATGCTTTACATTTACCAGTGATGGTAAAAGGTTGACACTTCTTGAGCTTGGTATGTCAAAATTCGCTGCATAACTCACGTGGTGCATCACTTCGAGAAAAACTCATAATATTTTGCTGGATATAGCCCTCATCCTGGTACATTACTTCCCATCCTGGATATTTGGATATGGCACCCATTCTGGTATGTAGCCCCTTGTCCTGGATATAGCCACCACCCATCCTGGTACATTATCCTCCCATACTGGTATATAGCCCCTAATGCTGGATATAGCCCCCATACTGATATATACTGGGATATAGCACCCCCTCATCCTCGTACATTACCCCCTCATCCTGGATATGGCTCCCATTTCTGGTATATAGCCTCTTATCTTGGATATAGCCCCCATACTGGGATATAGGATGTCTCCATCCTAGTACATTACCCCCCTCTTGGATATGGCCCCCATTCTGGTATATAGCCCCTTATGCTGGATATAGCACTCATACTGATATATACTGGTATGTAGCACCCCCCCATCCTGGTACATTACTCCCCCATCTTGGATATGGGCCCCATTCTGGTATATAGCCTCTTATCTAGGATATAGCCCCCATACTTGGATATAGCAACCCCCCATCCTGGTACATTACCCCCATCCTGAATATGACCCCCATTGTAGTATATAGCCCCTTATCTTGGATATAGCCCCCACACTGGGATATAGCAACCCCCTATCCTGGTACATTACCTCCCATCCTGGATATGGCCCCATTCTGGTATATAGCCCCTTATGGTGGATATAGCCCCCATCCTGGTACATTGCCCCTATTCTGAATATGGCCCTCATTGTGGTATATAGCCCCTTATCCTGTATAAAACCCCAAACACTGGGATTTAGCATCCCCATCCTGGTACATTACCCTCCATCCTGAATATGGCCCACATTGTGGTATATAGCCCTTTATCCTAACAATAGCCAGCCCCCCATGCTGGGATATAGCACCCCCATCCTGGATATGGCCCCCATCCTGGTATATAGCCCCCATCTTGGATATAGCACCCCCCCATCCTGGATATGGACCCCATCCTGGTATATAGCCTCTTATCCTGGATATAGCCCCCCATACTGGGATATAGCACTCCCCCATCTTGGTATATTACCCCCCATCCAGGATATGGCCCCATCCTAGTGCACACACAAAAATGAACAATATAATTCACCTATCCCTCGTTCCTCTTCATCGCTCAAAGTGTCAGCAGCCCGTCACTGACAACATAATTAGCTCTGCTGCATTACCATGCCACCTTGTCCTACCTTCGGATGCTGAGCTGACACGGTGATTGCATGCAGTAAGTATCAAACAAAGCACCAGCATCTGTAGGCGGGATGCTGACGCTTTGATTGTCATCTTTATTACATGACGCTCTTTTCCTGCCTCCAGATGCTGCCACTGTCATTGATACTGACTGCATGCAATCACAGTGACAGCTCAGCATTCGAAGGTGGGACAAGGCCGGTGCAGTAATGAAGATGACAATCAAAGTGTCAGCATCCACCCTCCAGATGCTGATGCTTTGATTGACACTGACTGCATACAATCACAGTGTCAGCTCAGCATCTGAAGGCAGGACAAGGTAGCACGGTAATGCAGCAGAGCTAATTATCTTATCAGCGGTGGGCAGTGGGGGAAACTGAGATATGACACACGTGAGCCAAAACGCCTCTGCGTGTCACTGGTGACACATGTGTCATAAGTTAGCCATCACTGTTCTAAACTATGGAAATATATATTTGTTTTTATCTGATACAGTGACTGCCATTAAAAAAGGTATATGAAAAACTATGCCAAAGTTGCTATTTTACTCATATTAACTCAAAGAAAATTACATAAAAAGTGATTAAAAAAAACATGTATGTATTACAAAATAATACCAATAAAAACTACAGTTGTGTAACACCAAAAAATTAAACCCTCATACAGTTCTGTAAACAAAAAAAAATAACAAAACATAAAAAAGGTGTAAATTGGGTAGCAACATAATCAGAACATACAGAATAATGGTAAAATTTCAATTATAGTTATCCAGTTATCTCTGTAAGGAATATAAGTAAGGACAATTCCAGATTTATTGTTCTTTGTTAAAGGGAACCTGTCACCTGATTTTAAGCCCCTACACTATCTCTACTATCCCTACACCTCTCCTAGCAGCTCCCTATCTATCCCTTTCTTATCTAAAGTGGCCCTATTAAACATGTGTAAAAGAAGTTTAAACTTACTGCAGTCCCTGTGTTGGGGGACTGGGTAGGCGTGCCCAGGCTGCCTTCCTCACACCTCCGTGTTAAAATGCACTCCCCGCTGGGCAGCATTATTCTGTGTCCTCTCTGCCCCCTGGATTTGGAATCTCCCGCCCTCTGTGTACTTCTATGCACCGGCGGGGCGTCACATCCGGCATTCAGCAGCGACCAATTAGAATAGCGGTGCGCGCCATGGCGCCATATTTGAAATACACTGAGCATATTTTATTTCAAATATGGCGCAATGGTGTGCGCCACTATTCTGATTGGTCCGCTGCTGAATGTGGCGGCCAATCAGAATAGCGGGCGCGACCATGGCACCATATTTGAAATACACTGTGCGGCGATGAGTGTATTTTAATATGGCGCCAAGGCACGCTCCGCTTCTCTGATTGGTCAGCGCCGAACAATCAGATACACGGCATTTAAACCACACGCCAAGCCGCTTGCCGTATCTCTCATTGGTCGCTTGGCCGATGGTAGACACGGAATTCAAACCGCGCGCCAAGCTGCGCTAATTCTCTGATTGGAAACTGTTACTGGTAAGAAATTGCTTGTTAATCTCTGGCTTACGCAAAGCGAGAACAGAGGAGAAGGCCTGAAGCCAGCTTCAGGGTCCAATTCTTGGGGTTAGCTCCCTTGAAGTTAGGGAGATAATGAACCGGACAAGAGCAGAGAAGTGTGGAATGAACATACAGTAGTAGTTTAGGAATCATTGGATGGCTTTGATGCTGACTGGATGGTCCTTTGTGGACAACGGGAACTTTCTCTGGATCCATCTCAAGCCCTAAATCGAGATGAATGTATCCCAGAAAGGGCAAACATCTTTGATCAAAAAGACATTTCTCATGTTTTGCATATAATCGATTCTCCCTTAGCCTCAGAAGAATGAAATAACATTTATCATATAAATAGGCAGGTCAGATGAGAGCATTAGGATATTGTTCAGATGTACAACAACACAGGAATAAAGAGGTTGCGGAAGATGTCATTAATGAACTCCTGAAAACTG
The DNA here is from genome assembly GCA_033576535.1 of Allobates femoralis. NCBI lineage: Eukaryota > Metazoa > Chordata > Amphibia > Anura > Aromobatidae > Allobates > Allobates femoralis. The sequence continues at coordinate 322,754,780 of JARQOC010000004.1, forward strand.
CTGTGGCATTACTATGATGAAAAGGCATCACTCGGTAATCATAGTGTCCATCACAAGTGTTGAATGCAGTCTTCCATTCGTGCGCCCGAGCGTATCCTGATTAAGTTGAAGACCAAGTTTAGTAAAGATTCTGGCTCCACAAAGACGATCAAACAACTTTGGAATGAGAGGAATTGGATATTTATTCTTTACTGTGATCTGGTAAAGACCTTGATAGTCAATACATGGCCTGAAAGATCTGTCCTTCTTAACAAAAAAGAAACTGGCACCGGTAGGTAAAGAGGATTTCTGGATAAAACCCCTGGCCAAATTCACCTTGATATATTCGGACAGAGACTGAGTCTCAGCTGGAGAAAAAGGGTATATCCAACCTCATGAAGACATAGTGCTGGGAAGAAGATCAATTGGACACTCATAAGGCCAGTGAGGTGGAAGGATCTCAGCCTCCTTCTTGTAGAAGATGTCGGTAAATGACCAATAAGAAGTGGGTAGCCCAGGTAACGCTGATGGTGAACAGGGAGAGTGCCCGTACATATGGACTTCAGGCACTTGTCATGACAAGCCTGTCCCCATCTGTGGATATCCCGGGAGTGCCAATCAAGAACTGGTTCATGGGTGCGCAGCCATGGAAGGCCCAGAAGGAGCAAGAGATGGATGTTACGCAGCAAGAGAAGGACATCTCCTCTTCTGCAGTGATGCCTAGGATGCTGTCCTTCAAAGGTCTTCCATCAACCGACGTGATAATCTGTGGATGCTGCAGTGGAGTAACAGGAATTCTGTAATGGAGAGCTAAGCCTGTTGAATGAAATTACCTGTTGATCCAGAGTAGAGGTAGGCCACCTCTGATGACTGCACTCCACCGCGGGAAATCTGATTACAGAAGAGTTAAAAGGAGAAAGTAATCTGTCTCACCAAGAGCAGCCTCTCTTACCTGGCCCAGGTGGAGGAGTTGTACAGCCTCTCTGGACAGCAGCAGAGAAGACAAGTCAAAAGGGAAGAATCTGGGCACTACAGGGCTGGATTTAATTTTAGGCTGGTCTCAGCTCCCTGCAGTTAGGTGTTGCACAAGTCTGAGCAGAGCTACACAGAATCATTGGGCCCGTGGAAGCCTAACCAGGCGAAACGAGCGCCCGTCGTCCTCCCCGCACCTCCCTCTCCACCACTTAAACGTATGTGACTCACCGTTGCCGGGTTCTCAGATCTCAGGCGCTGGCTGCGGTCACGGTTCACTGCCTGAGGCTGTAAGGGCCCGGTGGTCAATGCACGGTTAAACGAGAATAAAGATTTGTTTCTTGACACCACCTGTGGGTGTCCGGTGATGGCACCGGCGCTGCTTGGACCTCCGGGGGATGTGCGGCAGCTAGATGGAACCGCTACCCACAGGGCGAGCAATAGTCCCCGGGGTCAGGAGCTGCACTGATGGAATACGGCAGCTCAATTAATTTGGTGGATGAATGAGTTAGCAATAGTTCAGAAAGAATGCTCAGACACAATGCTCCTCTGCACCGGTCTTTACTTCGGTTATGCACGGTACACAGGATAACAGTCACTTTCAGGTAACTGACCGGGTGGTCCCGGTGATGCACGATATCTTTCCAAGGCTCCACAGTGTTCCCTCTTTAACTAACTGTCCCTTGTTACTCGTCGCTGCTTTCGTGCACCAGGTCAGGATACTGGGGAACCTCTGTTGAGGACCCGAGCCTAGGCCTTGACTCCCGTTGGGTCCCCTGAACCCCAATGGTGGGTACCCTCCTGGCACAGCTGCGGTGATGGTGGTTGAAATTAAGAACAGGTGTATTGGCGCTTCAAGAGGAGTGAGTGGGCATGGCGCGTGACCTAATCATGCTCATGGAGGCTAAGCAGGAAGGACACAGACCTCAGGAGTAGAAGGAAGACGGAGTGCTGGGAGGCTCGACGGCTAGCTAAGTAAACTTAGAGTGACTTTAAGCTGGCCTATCAGGACCACATGATTTCCAGCGGCTTACCATGCCACCTTGTCCTACCTTCGGATGCTGAGCTGACACGGTGATTGCATGCAGTAAGTATCAAACAAAGCACCAGCATCTGTAGGTGGGATGCTGACGCTTTGATTGTCATCTTTATTACATGACGCTCTTTTCCTGCCTCCAGATGCTGCCACTGTCATTGATACTGACTGCATGCAATCACAGTGACAGCTCAGCATTCGAAGGTGGGACAAGGCCGGTGCAGTAATGAAGATGACAATCAAAGTGTCAGCATCCACCCTCCAGATGCTGATGCTTTGATTGACACTGACTGCATACAATCACAGTGTCAGCTCAGCATCTGAAAGCAGGACAAGGTAGCACGGTAATGCAGCAGAGCTAATTATCTTATCAGCGGTGGGCAGTGGGGGAAACTGAGATATGACACACGTGAGCCAAAACGCCTCTGCGTGTCACTGGTGACACATGTGTCATAAGTTAGCCATCACTGTTCTAAACTATGGAAATATATATTTGTTTTATCTGATACAGTGACTGCCATTAAAAAAGGTATATGAAAAACTATGCCAAAGTTGCTATTTTACTCATATTAACTCAAAGAAAATTACATAAAAAGTGATTAAAAAAAAACATGTATGTATTACAAAATAATACCAATAAAAACTACAGTTGTGTAACACCAAAAAATTAAACCCTCATACAGTTCTGTAAACAAAAAAAAATAACAAAACATAAAAAAGGTGTAAATTGGGTAGCAACATAATCAGAACATACAGAATAATGGTAAAATTTCAATTATAGTTATCCAGTTATCTCTGTAAGGAATATAAGTAAGGACAATTCCAGATTTATTGTTCTTTGTTAAAGGAAACCTGTCACCTGATTTTAAGCCCCTACACTATCTCTAGCTATCCCTACACCTTCCTAGCAGCTCCCTATCTATCCCTTTCTTATCTAAAGTGGCCCTATTAAACATGTGTAAAAGAAGTTTAAACTTACTGCAGTCCCTGTGGTTGGGGGACTGGGTAGGCGTGCCCAGGCTGCCTTCCTCACACCTCCGTGTTAAAATGCACTCCCCGCTGGGCAGCATTATTCTGTGTCCTCTCTGCCCCCTGGATTTGGAATCTCCCGCCCTCTGTGTACTTCTATGCACCGGCGGGGCGTCACATCCGGCATTCAGCAGCGACCAATTAGAATAGCGGTGCGCGCCATGGCGCCATATTTGAAATACACTGAGCATATTTTATTTCAAATATGGCGCAATGGTGTGCGCCACTATTCTGATTGGTCGCTGCTGAATGTGGCGGCCAATCAGAATAGCGGCGCGCGCCATGGCACCATATTTGAAATACACTGTGCGGCGATGAGTGTATTTTAAATATGGCGCCAAGGCACGCTCCGCTTCTCTGATTGGTCAGCGCCGAACAATCAGATACACGGCATTTAAACCACACGCCAAGCCGCTTGCCGTATCTCTCATTGGTCGCTTTGGCCGATGGGAGACACGGAATTCAAACCGCGCGCCAAGCTGATTGGAAACTGTTACTGGTAAGAATTGCTTGTTAATCTCTGGCTTACGCAAAGCGAGAACAGAGGAGAAGGCCTGAAGCCAGCTTCAGGGGTCCAATTCTTGGGGTTAGCTCCCTTGAAGGTTAGGGAGATAATGAACCGGACAAGAGCAGAGAAGTGTGGAATGAACATACAGTAGTAGTTTAGGAATCATTGGATGGCTTTGATGCTGACTGGATGGGTCCTTTGTGGACAACGGAAACTTTCTCTGGATCCATCTCAAGCCCTAAATCGGAGATAATGTATCCCAGAAAGGGCAAACATCTTTGATCAAAAAGACATTTCTCATGTTTTGCATATAATCGATTCTCCCTTAGCCTCAGAAGAATGAAATTAACATTTATCATATAAATAGGCAGGTCAGATGAGAGCATTAGGATATTGTTCAGATGTACAACAACACAGGAATAAAGGAGGTTGCGGAAGATGTCATTAATGAACTCCTGAAAAACTGCTGTGGCATTACTATGATGAAAAGGCATCACTCGGTAATCATAGTGTCCATCACAAGTGTTGAATGCAGTCTTCCATTCGTGCGCCCGAGCGTATCCTGATTAAGTTGAAGACCAAGTTTAGTAAAGATTCTGGCTCCACAAAGACGATCAAACAACTTTGGAATGAGAGGAATTGGATATTTATTCTTTACTGTGATCTGGTAAAGACCTTGATAGTCAATACATGGCCTGAAAGATCTGTCCTTCTTAACAAAAAAGAAACTGGCACCGGTAGGTAAAGAGGATTTCTGGATAAAACCCCTGGCCAAATTCACCTTGATATATTCGGACAGAGACTGAGTCTCAGCTGGAGAAAAAGGGTATATCCAACCTCATGAAGACATAGTGCTGGGAAGAAGATCAATTGGACACTCATAAGGCCAGTGAGGTGGAAGGATCTCAGCCTCCTTCTTGTAGAAGATGTCGGTAAATGACCAATAAGAAGTGGGTAGCCCAGGTAACGCTGATGGTGAACAGGGAGAGTGCCCGTACATATGGACTTCAGGCACTTGTCATGACAAGCCTGTCCCCATCTGTGGATATCCCGGGAGTGCCAATCAAGAACTGGTTCATGGGTGCGCAGCCATGGAAGGCCCAGAAGGAGCAAGAGATGGATGTTACGCAGCAAGAGAAGGACATCTCCTCTTCTGCAGTGATGCCTAGGATGCTGTCCTTCAAAGGTCTTCCATCAACCGACGTGATAATCTGTGGATGCTGCAGTGGAGTAACAGGAATTCTGTAATGGAGAGCTAAGCCTGTTGAATGAAATTACCTGTTGATCCAGAGTAGAGGTAGGCCACCTCTGATGACTGCACTCCACCGCGGGAAATCTGATTACAGAAGAGTTAAAAGGAGAAAGTAATCTGTCTCACCAAGAGCAGCCTCTCTTACCTGGCCCAGGTGGAGGAGTTGTACAGCCTCTCTGGACAGCAGCAGAGAAGACAAGTCAAAAGGGAAGAATCTGGGCACTACAGGGCTGGATTTAATTTTAGGCTGGTCTCAGCTCCCTGCAGTTAGGTGTTGCACAAGTCTGAGCAGAGCTACACAGAATCATTGGGCCCGTGGAAGCCTAACCAGGCGAAACGAGCGCCCGTCGTCCTCCCCGCACCTCCCTCTCCACCACTTAAACGTATGTGACTCACCGTTGCCGGGTTCTCAGATCTCAGGCGCTGGCTGCGGTCACGGTTCACTGCCTGAGGCTGTAAGGGCCCGGTGGTCAATGCACGGTTAAACGAGAATAAAGATTTGTTTCTTGACACCACCTGTGGGTGTCCGGTGATGGCACCGGCGCTGCTTGGACCTCCGGGGGATGTGCGGCAGCTAGATGGAACCGCTACCCACAGGGCGAGCAATAGTCCCCGGGGTCAGGAGCTGCACTGATGGAATACGGCAGCTCAATTAATTTGGTGGATGAATGAGTTAGCAATAGTTCAGAAAGAATGCTCAGACACAATGCTCCTCTGCACCGGTCTTTACTTCGGTTATGCACGGTACACAGGATAACAGTCACTTTCAGGTAACTGACCGGGTGGTCCCGGTGATGCACGATATCTTTCCAAGGCTCCACAGTGTTCCCTCTTTAACTAACTGTCCCTTGTTACTCGTCGCTGCTTTCGTGCACCAGGTCAGGATACTGGGGAACCTCTGTTGAGGACCCGAGCCTAGGCCTTGACTCCCGTTGGGTCCCCTGAACCCCAATGGTGGGTACCCTCCTGGCACAGCTGCGGTGATGGTGGTTGAAATTAAGAACAGGTGTATTGGCGCTTCAAGAGGAGTGAGTGGGCATGGCGCGTGACCTAATCATGCTCATGGAGGCTAAGCAGGAAGGACACAGACCTCAGGAGTAGAAGGAAGACGGAGTGCTGGGAGGCTCGACGGCTAGCTAAGTAAACTTAGAGTGACTTTAAGCTGGCCTATCAGGACCACATGATTTCCAGCGGCTTACCATGCCACCTTGTCCTACCTTCGGATGCTGAGCTGACACGGTGATTGCATGCAGTAAGTATCAAACAAAGCACCAGCATCTGTAGGCGGGATGCTGACGCTTTGATTGTCATCTTTATTACATGACGCTCTTTTCCTGCCTCCAGATGCTGCCACTGTCATTGATACTGACTGCATGCAATCACAGTGACAGCTCAGCATTCGAAGGTGGGACAAGGCCGGTGCAGTAATGAAGATGACAATCAAAGTGTCAGCATCCACCCTCCAGATGCTGATGCTTTGATTGACACTGACTGCATACAATCACAGTGTCAGCTCAGCATCTGAAAGCAGGACAAGGTAGCACGGTAATGCAGCAGAGCTAATTATCTTATCAGCGGTGGGCAGTGGGGGAAACTGAGATATGACACACGTGAGCCAAAACGCCTCTGCGTGTCACTGGTGACACATGTGTCATAAGTTAGCCATCACTGTTCTAAACTATGGAAATATATATTTGTTTTATCTGATACAGTGACTGCCATTAAAAAAGGTATATGAAAAACTATGCCAAAGTTGCTATTTTACTCATATTAACTCAAAGAAAATTACATAAAAAGTGATTAAAAAAAAACATGTATGTATTACAAAATAATACCAATAAAAACTACAGTTGTGTAACACCAAAAAATTAAACCCTCATACAGTTCTGTAAACAAAAAAAAATAACAAAACATAAAAAAGGTGTAAATTGGGTAGCAACATAATCAGAACATACAGAATAATGGTAAAATTTCAATTATAGTTATCCAGTTATCTCTGTAAGGAATATAAGTAAGGACAATTCCAGATTTATTGTTCTTTGTTAAAGGAAACCTGTCACCTGATTTTAAGCCCCTACACTATCTCTAGCTATCCCTACACCTTCCTAGCAGCTCCCTATCTATCCCTTTCTTATCTAAAGTGGCCCTATTAAACATGTGTAAAAGAAGTTTTAAACTTACTGCAGTCCCTGTGGTTGGGGGACTGGGTAGGCGTGCCCAGGCTGCCTTCCTCACACCTCCGTGTTAAAATGCACTCCCCGCTGGGCAGCATTATTCTGTGTCCTCTCTGCCCCCTGGATTTGGAATCTCCCGCCCTCTGTGTACTTCTATGCACCGGCGGGGCGTCACATCCGGCATTCAGCAGCGACCAATTAGAATAGCGGTGCGCGCCATGGCGCCATATTTGAAATACACTGAGCATATTTTATTTCAAATATGGCGCAATGGTGTGCGCCACTATTCTGATTGGTCGCTGCTGAATGTGGCGGCCAATCAGAATAGCGGCGCGCGCCATGGCACCATATTTGAAATACACTGTGCGGCGATGAGTGTATTTTAAATATGGCGCCAAGGCACGCTCCGCTTCTCTGATTGGTCAGCGCCGAACAATCAGATACACGGCATTTAAACCACACGCCAAGCCGCTTGCCGTATCTCTCATTGGTCGCTTTGGCCGATGGGAGACACGGAATTCAAACCGCGCGCCAAGCTGATTGGAAACTGTTACTGGTAAGAATTGCTTGTTAATCTCTGGCTTACGCAAAGCGAGAACAGAGGAGAAGGCCTGAAGCCAGCTTCAGGGGTCCAATTCTTGGGGTTAGCTCCCTTGAAGGTTAGGGAGATAATGAACCGGACAAGAGCAGAGAAGTGTGGAATGAACATACAGTAGTAGTTTAGGAATCATTGGATGGCTTTGATGCTGACTGGATGGGTCCTTTGTGGACAACGGAAACTTTCTCTGGATCCATCTCAAGCCCTAAATCGGAGATAATGTATCCCAGAAAGGGCAAACATCTTTGATCAAAAAGACATTTCTCATGTTTTGCATATAATCGATTCTCCCTTAGCCTCAGAAGAATGAAATTAACATTTATCATATAAATAGGCAGGTCAGATGAGAGCATTAGGATATTGTTCAGATGTACAACAACACAGGAATAAAGGAGGTTGCGGAAGATGTCATTAATGAACTCCTGAAAAACTGCTGTGGCATTACTATGATGAAAAGGCATCACTCGGTAATCATAGTGTCCATCACAAGTGTTGAATGCAGTCTTCCATTCGTGCGCCCGAGCGTATCCTGATTAAGTTGAAGACCAAGTTTAGTAAAGATTCTGGCTCCACAAAGACGATCAAACAACTTTGGAATGAGAGGAATTGGATATTTATTCTTTACTGTGATCTGGTAAAGACCTTGATAGTCAATACATGGCCTGAAAGATCTGTCCTTCTTAACAAAAAAGAAACTGGCACCGGTAGGTAAAGAGGATTTCTGGATAAAACCCCTGGCCAAATTCACCTTGATATATTCGGACAGAGACTGAGTCTCAGCTGGAGAAAAAGGGTATATCCAACCTCATGAAGACATAGTGCTGGGAAGAAGATCAATTGGACACTCATAAGGCCAGTGAGGTGGAAGGATCTCAGCCTCCTTCTTGTAGAAGATGTCGGTAAATGACCAATAAGAAGTGGGTAGCCCAGGTAACGCTGATGGTGAACAGGGAGAGTGCCCGTACATATGGACTTCAGGCACTTGTCATGACAAGCCTGTCCCCATCTGTGGATATCCCGGGAGTGCCAATCAAGAACTGGTTCATGGGTGCGCAGCCATGGAAGGCCCAGAAGGAGCAAGAGATGGATGTTACGCAGCAAGAGAAGGACATCTCCTCTTCTGCAGTGATGCCTAGGATGCTGTCCTTCAAAGGTCTTCCATCAACCGACGTGATAATCTGTGGATGCTGCAGTGGAGTAACAGGAATTCTGTAATGGAGAGCTAAGCCTGTTGAATGAAATTACCTGTTGATCCAGAGTAGAGGTAGGCCACCTCTGATGACTGCACTCCACCGCGGGAAATCTGATTACAGAAGAGTTAAAAGGAGAAAGTAATCTGTCTCACCAAGAGCAGCCTCTCTTACCTGGCCCAGGTGGAGGAGTTGTACAGCCTCTCTGGACAGCAGCAGAGAAGACAAGTCAAAAGGGAAGAATCTGGGCACTACAGGGCTGGATTTAATTTTAGGCTGGTCTCAGCTCCCTGCAGTTAGGTGTTGCACAAGTCTGAGCAGAGCTACACAGAATCATTGGGCCCGTGGAAGCCTAACCAGGCGAAACGAGCGCCCGTCGTCCTCCCCGCACCTCCCTCTCCACCACTTAAACGTATGTGACTCACCGTTGCCGGGTTCTCAGATCTCAGGCGCTGGCTGCGGTCACGGTTCACTGCCTGAGGCTGTAAGGGCCCGGTGGTCAATGCACGGTTAAACGAGAATAAAGATTTGTTTCTTGACACCACCTGTGGGTGTCCGGTGATGGCACCGGCGCTGCTTGGACCTCCGGGGGATGTGCGGCAGCTAGATGGAACCGCTACCCACAGGGCGAGCAATAGTCCCCGGGGTCAGGAGCTGCACTGATGGAATACGGCAGCTCAATTAATTTGGTGGATGAATGAGTTAGCAATAGTTCAGAAAGAATGCTCAGACACAATGCTCCTCTGCACCGGTCTTTACTTCGGTTATGCACGGTACACAGGATAACAGTCACTTTCAGGTAACTGACCGGGTGGTCCCGGTGATGCACGATATCTTTCCAAGGCTCCACAGTGTTCCCTCTTTAACTAACTGTCCCTTGTTACTCGTCGCTGCTTTCGTGCACCAGGTCAGGATACTGGGGAACCTCTGTTGAGGACCCGAGCCTAGGCCTTGACTCCCGTTGGGTCCCCTGAACCCCAATGGTGGGTACCCTCCTGGCACAGCTGCGGTGATGGTGGTTGAAATTAAGAACAGGTGTATTGGCGCTTCAAGAGGAGTGAGTGGGCATGGCGCGTGACCTAATCATGCTCATGGAGGCTAAGCAGGAAGGACACAGACCTCAGGAGTAGAAGGAAGACGGAGTGCTGGGAGGCTCGACGGCTAGCTAAGTAAACTTAGAGTGACTTTAAGCTGGCCTATCAGGACCACATGATTTCCAGCGGCTTACCATGCCACCTTGTCCTACCTTCGGATGCTGAGCTGACACGGTGATTGCATGCAGTAAGTATCAAACAAAGCACCAGCATCTGTAGGCGGGATGCTGACGCTTTGATTGTCATCTTTATTACATGACGCTCTTTTCCTGCCTCCAGATGCTGCCACTGTCATTGATACTGACTGCATGCAATCACAGTGACAGCTCAGCATTCGAAGGTGGGACAAGGCCGGTGCAGTAATGAAGATGACAATCAAAGTGTCAGCATCCACCCTCCAGATGCTGATGCTTTGATTGACACTGACTGCATACAATCACAGTGTCAGCTCAGCATCTGAAAGCAGGACAAGGTAGCACGGTAATGCAGCAGAGCTAATTATCTTATCAGCGGTGGGCAGTGGGGGAAACTGAGATATGACACACGTGAGCCAAAACGCCTCTGCGTGTCACTGGTGACACATGTGTCATAAGTTAGCCATCACTGTTCTAAACTATGGAAATATATATTTGTTTTATCTGATACAGTGACTGCCATTAAAAAAGGTATATGAAAAACTATGCCAAAGTTGCTATTTTACTCATATTAACTCAAAGAAAATTACATAAAAAGTGATTAAAAAAAAACATGTATGTATTACAAAATAATACCAATAAAAACTACAGTTGTGTAACACCAAAAAATTAAACCCTCATACAGTTCTGTAAACAAAAAAAAATAACAAAACATAAAAAAGGTGTAAATTGGGTAGCAACATAATCAGAACATACAGAATAATGGTAAAATTTCAATTATAGTTATCCAGTTATCTCTGTAAGGAATATAAGTAAGGACAATTCCAGATTTATTGTTCTTTGTTAAAGGAAACCTGTCACCTGATTTTAAGCCCCTACACTATCTCTAGCTATCCCTACACCTTCCTAGCAGCTCCCTATCTATCCCTTTCTTATCTAAAGTGGCCCTATTAAACATGTGTAAAAGAAGTTTAAACTTACTGCAGTCCCTGTGGTTGGGGGACTGGGTAGGCGTGCCCAGGCTGCCTTCCTCACACCTCCGTGTTAAAATGCACTCCCCGCTGGGCAGCATTATTCTGTGTCCTCTCTGCCCCCTGGATTTGGAATCTCCCGCCCTCTGTGTACTTCTATGCACCGGCGGGGCGTCACATCCGGCATTCAGCAGCGACCAATTAGAATAGCGGTGCGCGCCATGGCGCCATATTTGAAATACACTGAGCATATTTTATTTCAAATATGGCGCAATGGTGTGCGCCACTATTCTGATTGGTCGCTGCTGAATGTGGCGGCCAATCAGAATAGCGGCGCGCGCCATGGCACCATATTTGAAATACACTGTGCGGCGATGAGTGTATTTTAAATATGGCGCCAAGGCACGCTCCGCTTCTCTGATTGGTCAGCGCCGAACAATCAGATACACGGCATTTAAACCACACGCCAAGCCGCTTGCCGTATCTCTCATTGGTCGCTTTGGCCGATGGGAGACACGGAATTCAAACCGCGCGCCAAGCTGATTGGAAACTGTTACTGGTAAGAATTGCTTGTTAATCTCTGGCTTACGCAAAGCGAGAACAGAGGAGAAGGCCTGAAGCCAGCTTCAGGGGTCCAATTCTTGGGGTTAGCTCCCTTGAAGGTTAGGGAGATAATGAACCGGACAAGAGCAGAGAAGTGTGGAATGAACATACAGTAGTAGTTTAGGAATCATTGGATGGCTTTGATGCTGACTGGATGGGTCCTTTGTGGACAACGGAAACTTTCTCTGGATCCATCTCAAGCCCTAAATCGGAGATAATGTATCCCAGAAAGGGCAAACATCTTTGATCAAAAAGACATTTCTCATGTTTTGCATATAATCGATTCTCCCTTAGCCTCAGAAGAATGAAATTAACATTTATCATATAAATAGGCAGGTCAGATGAGAGCATTAGGATATTGTTCAGATGTACAACAACACAGGAATAAAGGAGGTTGCGGAAGATGTCATTAATGAACTCCTGAAAAACTGCTGTGGCATTACTATGATGAAAAGGCATCACTCGGTAATCATAGTGTCCATCACAAGTGTTGAATGCAGTCTTCCATTCGTGCGCCCGAGCGTATCCTGATTAAGTTGAAGACCAAGTTTAGTAAAGATTCTGGCTCCACAAAGACGATCAAACAACTTTGGAATGAGAGGAATTGGATATTTATTCTTTACTGTGATCTGGTAAAGACCTTGATAGTCAATACATGGCCTGAAAGATCTGTCCTTCTTAACAAAAAAGAAACTGGCACCGGTAGGTAAAGAGGATTTCTGGATAAAACCCCTGGCCAAATTCACCTTGATATATTCGGACAGAGACTGAGTCTCAGCTGGAGAAAAAGGGTATATCCAACCTCATGAAGACATAGTGCTGGGAAGAAGATCAATTGGACACTCATAAGGCCAGTGAGGTGGAAGGATCTCAGCCTCCTTCTTGTAGAAGATGTCGGTAAATGACCAATAAGAAGTGGGTAGCCCAGGTAACGCTGATGGTGAACAGGGAGAGTGCCCGTACATATGGACTTCAGGCACTTGTCATGACAAGCCTGTCCCCATCTGTGGATATCCCGGGAGTGCCAATCAAGAACTGGTTCATGGGTGCGCAGCCATGGAAGGCCCAGAAGGAGCAAGAGATGGATGTTACGCAGCAAGAGAAGGACATCTCCTCTTCTGCAGTGATGCCTAGGATGCTGTCCTTCAAAGGTCTTCCATCAACCGACGTGATAATCTGTGGATGCTGCAGTGGAGTAACAGGAATTCTGTAATGGAGAGCTAAGCCTGTTGAATGAAATTACCTGTTGATCCAGAGTAGAGGTAGGCCACCTCTGATGACTGCACTCCACCGCGGGAAATCTGATTACAGAAGAGTTAAAAGGAGAAAGTAATCTGTCTCACCAAGAGCAGCCTCTCTTACCTGGCCCAGGTGGAGGAGTTGTACAGCCTCTCTGGACAGCAGCAGAGAAGACAAGTCAAAAGGGAAGAATCTGGGCACTACAGGGCTGGATTTAATTTTAGGCTGGTCTCAGCTCCCTGCAGTTAGGTGTTGCACAAGTCTGAGCAGAGCTACACAGAATCATTGGGCCCGTGGAAGCCTAACCAGGCGAAACGAGCGCCCGTCGTCCTCCCCGCACCTCCCTCTCCACCACTTAAACGTATGTGACTCACCGTTGCCGGGTTCTCAGATCTCAGGCGCTGGCTGCGGTCACGGTTCACTGCCTGAGGCTGTAAGGGCCCGGTGGTCAATGCACGGTTAAACGAGAATAAAGATTTGTTTCTTGACACCACCTGTGGGTGTCCGGTGATGGCACCGGCGCTGCTTGGACCTCCGGGGGATGTGCGGCAGCTAGATGGAACCGCTACCCACAGGGCGAGCAATAGTCCCCGGGGTCAGGAGCTGCACTGATGGAATACGGCAGCTCAATTAATTTGGTGGATGAATGAGTTAGCAATAGTTCAGAAAGAATGCTCAGACACAATGCTCCTCTGCACCGGTCTTTACTTCGGTTATGCACGGTACACAGGATAACAGTCACTTTCAGGTAACTGACCGGGTGGTCCCGGTGATGCACGATATCTTTCCAAGGCTCCACAGTGTTCCCTCTTTAACTAACTGTCCCTTGTTACTCGTCGCTGCTTTCGTGCACCAGGTCAGGATACTGGGGAACCTCTGTTGAGGACCCGAGCCTAGGCCTTGACTCCCGTTGGGTCCCCTGAACCCCAATGGTGGGTACCCTCCTGGCACAGCTGCGGTGATGGTGGTTGAAATTAAGAACAGGTGTATTGGCGCTTCAAGAGGAGTGAGTGGGCATGGCGCGTGACCTAATCATGCTCATGGAGGCTAAGCAGGAAGGACACAGACCTCAGGAGTAGAAGGAAGACGGAGTGCTGGGAGGCTCGACGGCTAGCTAAGTAAACTTAGAGTGACTTTAAGCTGGCCTATCAGGACCACATGATTTCCAGCGGCTTCCCTGCTTAGTGGAGACCAGCCCTGGGGCGACCATAGGAGGTACATGGAAGAAAAACAAAATGAGGAGCACACCATTAGAAGGTACTGAGGTTAAGATTAAAGGTGCCACAAGTGTGGCTACTCACCAAATAGGTTGTGCAACCTTGCACATCCCCGGTTAAGGCAGATAGAGGAGAGCCGGCATAGAGGGAACGCCAAGACACGGAGATCCTCACAGCGACGGTCATGGGACCCAACCGCATGACCAGAATGGGCTATTCCTATTGACATCACGGCAGGTCCTTGACTCCGGATTTGGAATGGTGCCATCAAGAAGCTCCCACCACTCACCGACACAGGGTAAAACAATATGTGAAACAAGAAAAAACGTTTTGCGGTGTTTGTTGGAGCGCTAAAGCACACAAGGGGCAAAGATTAGAGTGCTTAAGCACAAACCTTTATTAAAGGCTCAGTATATGCCACAGCATGCTTAGATAGCTAACTGCTATCTCCCTCAGGTGGTAATACACTTTCACTTTTTTTGCTATTTAACTGCACTTTCAACTTTTTTCCTGTTTTCCAGTACAATATTTGCTAAAATGAATAATGTCATTAAAATGTTCAACTCATCCCACAAAAATCAATTCCTACTATGGCTTCATTATATATGGGGTGATAGGAGCTCTAACCACTCAGGTCTGTACCATCTTGCTGGGTGACATATGGGAAATCTGTCCTTTTATACACTTTAGGCTTGCAATTGGACCAGCAACTGGGGAGGAATCAACATGTCATTATAGTATTTGGTCATTTTTTGACTGGGCACAGTTAACCTGTGGATAAAACTATTGTGTAATTGCTTGTGCTTTGCCATAGTTTACAGGCAATGATAGTAGGCATCTATAGGGGCCAATGAGCATACACTGCATAATTTTGCTAAAAATAGAGAGAGCCCAGATTTGGATATTTGCTGTGTGTTATGATAATGTTTAAAACAGTGCTGTGTACCAGACAGTGGCGTAACTACAAACCTATGGGCCCCGGTGTGAAGTTTCAAATGAGGCCCCCCCTCCCCATACCAAAATATTATCAACCCAAATTCACAATTTCTCTGTTCATTTCGCACGCTATAGTATTGTTGTAATGTTTTATAGTGTAATATTTAATCAATATAGGTATAGTTAACTAATCCAGCATTTAAAGAAAAAAATATTCAGTAATATTCATATTCAGATTTCAAAGTGATTCACAGCGTTCTCCTGCACTGTCATGCGGAGGACACTGCGGATCCATTGAGATCCATGCATTTTTTGTGCACTTGCGCCCAAGAACGCACAAAAAATGCTGCATGCTGCTTTCTGAGTGCAGAGGAGGGCGCATAAATTATGCGCATCCGTACGCAAATGCGGCCAAACGCAGCCATACGCAGGCACATGCATTCCCATGTTAAACATAGCAAGCGTTTGGCAAAAGGTTTGATGAATCACCCCCAAAATGCATATGGCGAAGAGTAATCTGTACTTACTTCTTTTAAACAATGTCTTTCACTTGGTCTCGGCTTGGTTTGTTCCTGTCTGTAGGCTTCACTGACTACTTGCTTCTCTACAAAAATATCCAGATTCCAGGAACTTGTGCAATCTAAGGTTGAAGAGACTGAAAAAAAGGCAAACATAAGAACCAGACACAGTATAAAATACAAGATAAAACAATATAATATACCGTATATACTCGTGTATAAGCCGAGTTTTTCAGCCCAAAAATTGGGCTGAAAAGTCCCCCCCTCGGCTTATACACGGGTCATACGGTATGCTGTGGGGGGGGGGGAATGCACCGGTGGCTGGAGGAGGCAGGAGGGGGCCGCGGTGACCGCAGGCGGTCACGTGGGGCCGCCTCATTAGTGCAATGAATATGCACGGCATCCCCCCGTCCATCAGCGGCAGGGGGATGCCGTGCATATTGCACTACACAGCCCCCCCCCTCCTTATTATGGGTCCCCCAGCAGTAATAAACAGCCCCCCCTCCTTATCATGTCTCCCCCAGGCTGCGGCAGCTGTCAAAATAACAAACACTTTATACATCACCTTCCGGCGCAGCTCCTCCGGTCCCGGCTTCTACTTCCTGCTTGTGCCGGTGTCATGTGACCGGGCGCAGGAGATGACGTCATTTCCTGCGCGCGGTCACAAAAGCCGGCACAAGAAGGAAGAAGAAGCCGGGACCGGAGGAGTTGCGCTGGAAGGTGATGTATAAAGTGTTTGTTATTTTGACAGCTGCCGCAGCCTGGGGGGGGACATACTAAGGAGGGAGGGCTGTGTGTTACTGGTGGGGGCCAGTATACCACCACTGGGGGGCCTGTTTACTACCACTGGGGCTGTATATACCTCTGGGGCTGCTGGATACTACCACTGGGGCTGTATATACCTCTGGGGCTGCTGTATACTACCACTGGGGCTGTATATACCACTGGGGCTGCTGTATACTACCACTGGGGCTGTATATACCACTGGGGCTGCTGGATACTACCACTGTGGCTGTATATAACTCAGGGGCTGCTGTATACTACCACTGGGGCTGTATATACCTCTGGGGCTGCTGGATACTACCACTGGGGCTGTATATACCTCTGGGGCTGCTGTATACTACCACTGGGGCTGTATATACCTCTGGGGCTGCTGGATACTACCACTGGGGCTGTATATACCTCTGGGGCTGCTGTATACTACCACTGGGGCTGTATATACCACTGGGGCTGCTGGATACTACCACTGGGGCTGTATATACCTCTGGGGCTGCTGGATACTACCACTGGTGCTGTATATACCTCTGGGGCTGCTGGATACTACCACTGGGGCTGTATATACCTCTGGGGCTGCTGGATACTACCACTGGGGCTATATATACCTCTGGGGCTGCTGGATACTACCACTGGGGCTGTATATACCTCTGGGGCTGCTGTATACTACCACTGGGGCTGTATACTACCTCTGGGGCTGCTGTATACTACCACTGGGGCTGTATACTACCTCTGGGGCTGCTGTATACTACCTCTGGGGCTGCTGTATACTACCTCTGGGGATGCTGTATACTACCACTGGGGCTGCTGTATATACCTCTGGGGCTGCTGTATACTAACTACTGGAGCTGCTGCTGTATATACCACTGGGGCTGCTGCTGTATACTACCACTGGGGCTGCTTTATATACCTCTGGGGCTGCTGTATACCACACTGCTGGGGGCTGTATACCTGTGTTGGGGTCCACCCTCGGCTTATACACGAGTCAATAGGTTTTCCCAGGTTTTGGGGGCAAAAGTAGGGGGGTCGGCTTATACACGGGTCGGCTTATACACGAGTATATACGGTACTTGACCCATAATTAAATTCAGACCTAAAACCAAACATTTTACATTCAGTACCCTAACTAACCTTCATTTAATGCACTATTGGAGATAGCATACAAGGAATATATATATTTATATATATAGATAAGCCATGGGTCACACTTGCAGGGTCTGGGACATTTGATGGCAGTGCTAAATGCTGAGCACATTCAGCTGCAGCGGATAGCGTTACCAGCAAGCGTTACCAGCAAGTGTCTTGTGCTGCTGGGACGAGCAGGAAGGCACAATACAGTCTTCTTCTCAGTCACAAATCTTTTGTGCCCTGCACCACCAGCTAGACCAGTGCCACTGTGCTAGGTTAGGGTCACACTTGGAAGTGCAATTGCGGTTACCGCATCCACATCCAGATGCAGTGATCGCAATTGCATTCACACACAATTTGGACACATTTTGTGTCCCTAAGCCGGAATCCGGCAACTGGATTGCACTGAATGTGCAATCCAGGTGCCGGACACTTTGTTCATCCCTGTTGTTGCAGCAGGGATGAGCAAAGATACGGCTGCCACAGGCATTCACATATGCCTTGCGGCAGCCACATGGGCTCCCGTAGGAGCCCATTATAGGAATTCTGCTGCGACAGAGTTACCGCTCCAAAAAACGTTGCCTGCATGATTTTTCACGCAGGCAACGAAACCGGAACCGGTAACCGGACTACTTGTAGTGCAATCCGGTTACCATAATGGGCTCTTATGTGCTGCGGTTCCTGATCTGGTTTTGAGCACTTTTACTGCTCAAAACCGGATCAGGATCTGCAGTGCCCTAGTCAGGCTAGCCCTAGTCAGTCACCTACTGGTCACACACCCTGGCACCGGCTGGCACACACTGGCACTGCCTGCCAGCATGCTGCTCCGGAGCTCCCATCACCTGCTGCTCACACACCCTAGCTGGCAGCAGCCTGGCACTGGCACAGATTGTCACTGCCCCGGGGCTCCCCTCACCTGCTGCCAGTCACACACTGTAGCTGCTGATGGTGGCAGCCTGGCATACACACACTGCTGGCATTGCCCGGGGCCCCCCTCACCTGCTGCCAGTCACACACTGTAGCTGGTGGTGGTGGCAGCCTGGCACACACACACTGTTGGCACTGCCAGGGCCCCCCCTCACCTGCTGCCAGTCACTCACATATTGCAGCTGGTGGTGGTGGCACTGCAGCCTGGCACACACACACTGTTGGCACTGCCAGGGGCCCCCCCTCACCCGCTAGCTACTGCTTGCTTGCTGTTGTCCAGCAGACCAGCACAAATCTAGTTTCTCTCTGTCCTCCTGGAATCCGTCCGTGCAGACTGCTCCCAGGCCCGGTCGCAATTGCGACTGCTGAGACAGTGGTAGTTGCGCCACTGCTGTTCACAATAAGTCCCAGGGAGCAGAAAAAGCACTGGAGGCCAAGGAGCACACAGTGGGCAAACACAATGGGGGCAGAGAGCGCATGGTGAGGCAGAAAGAGGGCACTGGTGGGCACAGAGAGTGGGAGAAAGCGCACAGAGGGAGAGAGCGCGGGGGGGGCAGAGAGAGGGGTGGGGGAAGAGAACACACAGTGGGGCAGAAAGAGCACAGTAAGTACAGAGCGCACAGATGTAGAGAGCACATGGATGAAGAGAGTGCACGGAGGGAGAGAGAGTGCATGGAGAGAGAGAACACAAAGGGGGGCAGAGCACGCATGGAGGGAAAGAGATCGCAAGGGGGGCAGAGAGAGCTCATGGAGTGAGACAGAGTGCACAAAGGGAGACAGAGCATACAAAGGGAGAAAAGAGCGCACAGACAAACAGCGCATGGTAGGAGAGAGAGTGTGCACAGTGGAGGGCAGGCGGAGGGGGTTAACACTGGAGGGCAGGCGGAGGGGGTTAACAGTAGAGGCAGACTGAGGGGGTTAACAGTGTGTGGAGGCAGGCTGAGGGGGTTAACAGTGTGTGGAGGCAGGCTGAGGGGGTTAACAGTGGAGGGCAGGCTGAGGGGGTTAACAATGGAGGCAGGCTGAGGGGGTTAACAGTGTGTGGAGGCAGGCGGAGGGGGTTAACAGTGTGTGGAGGCAGGCGGAGGGGGTTAACAGTGGAGAGCAGGCTGAGGGGGGTAACAGTGGAGGCAGGCTGAGGGGGTTAACAGTGGAGGCAGGCTGAGGGGGTTAACAGTGGAGGCAGACTGAGGGGGTTAACAGTGGAGGCAGGCTGAGGGGGTTAACAGTGGAGGCAGGCTGAGGGGGGTTAACAGTGGAGGCAGGCTGAGGGGGGTTAACAGTGCAGGCAGGCTGAGGGGGGTTAACAGTGGAGGCAGGCTGAGGGGGTTAACAGTGGAGGCAGGCTGAGGGGGTTAACAGTGGAGGCAGGCTGAGGGGGTTAACAGTGGAGGCAGGCTGAGGGGGTTAACAGTGGAGGCAGGCAGAGGGGGTTAACAGTGTGTGGAGGCAGTCGAATGGGGTTAACAGTGGAGGGGAGGCAGGCGGAGGGGGTTAACAGTGGAGGGGAGGCTGAGGGGGTTAACAGTGGAGGCAGGCGGAGGGGGTTAACAGTGTGTGGAGGCAGGCGGAGGGGGTTAACAGTGTGTGGAGGCAGGCGGAGGGGGTTAACAGTGTGTGGAGGCAGGCGGAGGGGGTTAACAGTGTGTGGAGGCAGGCGGAGGGGGTTAACAGTGGAGAGCAGCCGGAGGGGGTTAACAGTGTAGGCAGGCTGAGGGGGTTAACAGTGGAGGCAGGCTGAGGGGGTTAACAGTGGAGGCAGGCTGAGGGGGTTAACAGTGGAGGCAGGCTGAGGGGGTTAACAGTGGAGGCAGGCTGAGGGGGGTTAACAGTGGAGGCAGGCTGAGGGGAGTTAACAGTGGAGGCAGGCTGAGGGGGGTTAACAGTGGAGGCAGGCTGAGGGGGTTAACAGTGGAGGCAGGCTGAGGGCCCCTCAGATCAGTCCCCGGGCCCCCCATGTGGTGACTGGTGGAGGGTGCTGTCAGAGGACCGGGAAGGGGGGGGTGCTAGCGGTGTTTGTCCGCTGCCAGTCATACTCACCGCGCTGCCGTGCGCGGTTCCACTGTCCGCAGTGAGGAGGAGAGGAGGGGCGGGCACAGCAGCAGGAAGTGAGCTGTCTCTCACTTCCCGTCCTCCCTCCTCTCCGGCCGGCGCTATCGCGGACGCGGCGTCCGGCTGTTAGCACGGATCACGGGGCCCCACCGGGGGGGTGCGGGGATGCGGGCCCCCCCTGGGGGCGGGCCCGGTCGCAGTCACGACCGCGGTAGTTACGCCACTGGTACCAGATGCTAATTGTGAAAAAGGATGTCATAAATCATTCCAGTTAGACGGAGTAAGGTTATCTCCTTTGCGAGCCTGGAGGTACCCAATACAATATTCTGACCTCTTTTTGATCTTCCTTAATTGACGTTTATTTCTGTTTCCTCAGTAAATGACTGTATTGTCTTTTTGTTATAGCTGTAATCAAATTTGCATTGTTATGCTTTTATAAAGCTCTTTAATAAAGAAATTGTGATTTTAAAGACATTCCATAGTCCCTTCGGGGTCTTTTTTGATAGATTGTTCAGATTGGGAATGCATTTGAATTAATAAGGTTGTGATTTATATGGCTATATTGACAGAAAAATAAATACGTTATGGCTCTTGGAAGAAGGAGAACTACTTTTGAGACACAGTGCAAATGTGGCGCCCCTGCGGCTAGGCGCCACAGAGTGGTATTGCATTTATTATTTATATGTAATATTATTGTAAGTTGCTAGTTTAGGATTTAAACCTTATGGAGTCTATTTTTACACTCACTTAGGACCACACCACCTAGAGTAGGGGGAAACAGTACTTGGTAGATCCCAGATAGGTGGGGGCGGAGCTTAGGATAGAGTAAGAGTGACAGTTGACAGTTTACCTCAGACAGTGCTGGGAAGGCAGACAGAGTGGTCAGGCCTGGCAGCCCAACTGAGTGGAGGGTACCCCATCTTTATTTGGGACCCAGGACAGAAGGCAACAGGCCAGGGCTGGTAGGAGCCAGCTGGTCATGTTGAGGGGACACCGGTGACACGGACAACCGAGGCAGCCAGGAGTTCAACCCTGACTGAAAAGCCGACGAGCTGCAGGCCCAACAGGACCGGGTTGCTGACAGCCCCACAAAGGAACCTCACCCCTCAAGCCCAAAAGACGATTCTACACAAGTGAAGGAAGACTAAATCCCGGTGTCAGGTGGGAAACTTGTGCGTTCCTGCTGTTCCCATTTGGACCGGTACAAGTCTAGCTAAGCCTACTAGATACAGACTGCAGGACTGGCGGGTGAGCTCTACAAAGGTGGGAAAGACTTAAAGACAGAGAAAGAGAGTAGAAAACCCTGAAAGACAAAGAGAGGACATCTAGAGACTCCATAAGAGAAACCCTGAGTTGGCAACAACACCCTAACAAAACCAAACTGTACCGTGTCTTGTTATGCCATCAGCCGGTACCGAGTAAAGCAGAGTTAAACTTGAATTGGTTTCTGTTATTCTTCCCGACGCAGCCAGGAGGGCTCAACATCATCATCAACATCATCAAAGCAGAGGGGTAAGAACTGCACCACCATCACCATCATTATCCTCCCTCACCGTCTCACCACAATAGCTGCCATGAGGTAAAGCTCCACCTGTGGGGAGCTATACCACACTTAGCTGCCTCAACCATCACCTCAGCGGCCGGCTGGCAGCGCCGGTAACATCTTACTGGACACTACAGGTGGCGTCACGTTCCCCTGTAAATAACCCCTTTTACCCCCACCGTTTAACATCAACATCTAGTATAATTGATCACCAGAGCACGGCACCGGGGTCCCGACCATCCGTGACTCCCCACACAGTAGCCCGGTGACCAAGTCCCTCACCCACCCTAGCTCTGGTTGAATCAAATAGCTCAGAAGGGAAGGGGTGCCATATTGTAGTGCAGGTTTTGCTGGAATGGTTTGAGGGTGCTATTAGCCGAGCTCCTGACATGTTAGAAAAGCAGCTTCCCCCATAAATGACACCACATCACAAACTGTCACTCAATAAATTAATCTAAAGGTGTAATGAACATGTTGACATCACAAGTGTCTCATAGACACAATAAAATTTTGTTTAAACCCCAGATTTTGCATTTGCATGTTGGGAAATAGGTAATAAATGGCCCTAAAATTTGTAACACAATTTCTGATAAACATGACAAGAGTCTACATGTGGCTGTACAGTACTGCTGAGACTCAGGAGTGAAGAAGCGATATTTGGAGCACAGATTTTCCTAGAAAAGTTTTCAGACTCCATATACAGAGTACCTAAGTGCCAGAAGAGCACAATCCACATGAAGTGTGAAATTACACCCCTCTGCAAATTTATCTATAGGTGTAGTCACGATTTTGACTCCATTGGTGATTTCAAGAAAAAAGCCGCAATAGATTTAGCAAAGTGAAAATTTCAAATCTGTCATTATATTGCCCGTACCTTGCTCTTCTCATACATTATGCCCAGCTCATGCTTCTAGAGACATGCACTCTGTAAATTAGGCAGGCTGTCCTCACTACAGTGATGTCAAAGACATGGATACTAAATGTGGTTTAGGCGCATTGTCGGGCTCAGAAGGGAGGGAGACATTTGGATTTTAGAGTGTGGACTTTTTTTCATTTTCCAAAGCCTTTGTGTTACCAGTTACATGAAAGCCCCCTATATTTCTATTGACAGATGACACACTTGAGTTGGGACTTGTTTCTTTTTCTGTGGATTGAATTGAAACTTTTATTTCTAACATTTTAAATAAAATTTTGGATCCAATATATACTGTGCTTTATGCTGAGCACTTACATTTTTTCCATAAAAATCTCTGAATGATGTGCTTTAGAAGTCATCTGCAAGGGATTATTTAGTATAATAAAGCAGCAGAGCTACTCTCAACCCAGTTTTGCCTCTGTTCAGTGTTATCCTTTTCAGTGTTATGAAAAACTGGTTGATCACACTTTTACAGATGCCTAAAGAGAAGGACACTGCCTCTACCCCATTACAGGGAATCTTCCATTGGGGGATCTGTATGAATCAAATATTTCAAAGATTTACATGGAAGCCCAGATTTACATCTGTTAATCTAATTGTACACTTACACGCGGCCACAGGAAGGTAGGAACAGGCAGGCATCGGACAAAAATTGTGCCTGTTGCCTTGAAAAGACCACGATGTGGCTGCTTGTAATTCAGGATTTTCCTTCCTGTGTCTTCCCTGAAGGAAGGAAAGTCCTGAATTACACGCAGCCACATCGAGGTCTTTTCAAGACAACAGGCACAATTTGTGTCTGATGCCTGCCTGTTCCTACCTTCCTGTGGCCGCGTGTAAATGTACCATTAGTGTTGATCGCAGGATTAATGGGAGCAGTGCCTTTCTGCGATCATTGGGAGGCAGAATAAACAAATCAACAGCAGGTCCAGAATTAATTTTATTTTTTTTTTTACACCATTCACCATGCACCATAAGTGATTAGTGCAATTACCATAGCACTTTTTGTTTTAATAAAAAAATAAATTTAATTACCTTATTTTAAGAGCTATTATTTTTCAAATTTCTTTCACCAGAGTCATGTGAAGGTTTGTTTTTTGAGGGATTAGTTGATGTTTTCAAAGGTACTATTTTCAGGAATCATTATTCTGGGAGACTTCAACATCCCCACAAACAGCCCCATCTCCTCATCTGCATTTCAGCTCCTATCTCTAACCACATCTCTTGGCCTCTCTCAGCTCTCAACCTCGATGACACACAAGGATGGTAACGCCCTTGACCTGATCTTTGTCCGGCTCTGCTCAACCTCCTCCTTAGATAATTCAGAACTTCCCCACTCTGACCACAACATTCTCTCCTTCACACTCACTAACCCTCGCCCACCCAGCACATTCCTACATATCACAGATTAGATTCAGAAATCTACAGGCCATAAACCCTCACACATTCACAGACTCTCTACACTCATCACTGTCCCCAATCTCCTCATTTTCCTGTCCCGATCTGAAGGTTAATCACTTAAATGACTCTCTCAGAAGGACCCTGTACCAAGTAGCGCCCCTCACCCTCAAAACCTCCAAACACAGAGTAAAACAGCCCTGGCTCACATCACAAACTCGATTCCTCCAGCGATGCTCTAGGAGTGCTGAACGTCTATGGAGGAAAAGCCGCACTCCAGAAAACTTCATTCACTACAAATTCATGGTGAGAACTTACAATTCTGCCCTTCACCTTGCCAAACAAACCTACTTCACCACTTTGATCTCCTCACTATCCAACAACCCAAAAAAACTCTTTGACACCTTTCACTCTCTCCTCAGTCCTAAAGTGCAGGCCCCCATCACTGACCTCTGTGCTGATGACCTGGCTTCCCACTTCACAGAGAAAATAGAAAACATCCGTCAGGAAATCAACTCCCAACCTCAAATTGCTGTTACCCCTACCTCTCCCCACATTTCCTGCGGCTCACTCACTACTTTTGACCCGGTCACAGAAGAAGAAGTCTCCAGGCTCCTCTCTTCCTCTCGTCCCACCACATGTACTGCTGACCCCATCCCCTCACACCTGCTCCAGTCTATCTCTCCGGTGGTCACCACTCACTTAACCAAAATCTTCAATCTCTCCCTCTCTTCTGGCGTCTTCCCCTCCTCCTTCAAACACTCTATCATCACTCCTTTATTAAAGAAATCTTCTCTCGACCCTTCCTGCACAAACAACTACAGACCAGTTTCCAATCTCCCCTTCATCTCTAAGCTCCTGGAGCGCCTGGTCTACATCCGCCTCACTCATTACCTCTCCACTCACTCTCTTCTAGACCCATTACAGTCTGGTTTCCGCCCCCTACATTCTACAGAAACTGCTCTCACCAAGGTGACCAATGACCTTCTGACGGCAAAACGTAATTAGTCACCACTCTCTGCTTATCCTTCTTGATCTCTCTGCAGCCTTTGACACTGTTGACTACCACCTCCTACTCTCCATGCTGCACTCCATCAGCATCAAGGACACTGCTCTCTCCTGGTTCTCTTCCTATCTTTCTGACCGCTCTTTCAGTGTATCATTTGCTGGCTCCACTTCCTCCCCTCTTCCTCTCACTATTCGAGTCCCACAGGGTTCAGTCCTTGGACCTCTTCTCTTCTCACTCTACACAGCCCTGATTGGACAGACCATCAGCAGATTTGGTTTTCAGTACCATCTTTATGCTGATGACACACAACTATACACTTCTTCCCCTGACCTTACTCCCACTTTAACAAAGAACACCAATGACTGTCTAACCGCAGTTTCCAATATCATGTCCGCTCTCTACCTGAAATTAATCTGTCCAAAACTGAACTACTTCTGGTCCCGCCCTCCACTAACCTCTCTAAATATGACATCTCTCTCTCAGTGTGCGGCACCACAATAGTGCCGAGTCAGCGGGCTCGCTGTCTGGGTGTTATGTTTGACTCTGATCTTTCCTTCACCCCATATATACTATCTCTCGCCCGCTCTTGCTGCTTGCACCAGAAGAACATCTCCAGAATTCGCCCCTTTCTCACCTTGGAAACCACAAAAACCCTCACTGTGGCCCTGATTCACTCCCGCCTTGACTATTGTAATTCTCTCTTAGTTGGCCTCCCCCGCACTAGACTGTCCCCTTTCCAGTCCATCCTTAATACAGCAGCCAGGATTACCTATCTAGCTAATCGTTACTCAGACGCTTCTGCTCTATGCTAGTCATTACACTGGCTGCCTATATACTATAGGATCCATTTCAAACTGCTTGTTCTCACCCACAAAGCTCTTCACAGTGCATCACCCCCATACATCTCCTCCCTCATCTCTGTCTATCACCCCAGCCGTTCTCTTCGCTCTGAAAGTGACTTTAGACTCACTTCTACATTAATCCGAACATCCCACTTCCGACTCCAAGACTTCTCCCGAGCCGCACCAATTCTTTGGAATGCTCTACCTCAAAAAATTAGGTGTATCCACAGCTTAAATAGTTTTAGGCGATCCATAAAAACGCATCTTTTTAGTGCGGCCTATCATGATCCCTATTCAGTCATCTAGACATAGCCTATCCGCTCCGCCTCAAGTGGATCACATATAACGGGTTGCGGCCACTTATTCTGCTCCTATCTGTTCTTCATCTCCGCAAGTTGACTATACCATCATTGTAAATAAGCACCTGTACCTTGACACCCCCACCTCATTGTTAGATTGTAAGCTCTTATGAGCAGAGTTGCCATTTTTTGCTCCAATTATTGTATTATGTTATGCTTTGTATTGTATTGATTTTGGCATTGTATTTTCTAATTGTTTCTTATGATTGCTTAAATGTGAGCTTTGTACTGTGAAGCGCTGCGGAATATGTTGGCGCTAGTGATGGGCGAATCCTAAATTACTCGGAATCGCTTGACTCTAGCGAGTCCGAGCCCAGAACTCGCTACTCGTTGCGAGTCTAGCGAGTCCAATGTTAATGAATGGGGAAGCGAGTAATAGCGAGTAGTGTGAGATTTACAAATCGCAGATGTGTCTCGGAAGCTGCAGCCTGAAGCAATCCGAGTTTTGTCATTTATTTGCATTGGACTCGTTTACTTTGTAAGTAATCGCTGGGAAACTCGCACAGATAAGAGAAGAGTCCTGTCTGCTCTGTGCAGCTCCAGGGTCCTAGAGCCCGCCTGCTGCCTGATGTAGCAGTGCTGAGATTGTTCTCAGTCTGCTCATTCCCTGTGTACAGACATGAATGTCTGTGCACAGAGATGATGTAGCAGTGCTGAGATTGTTCTCAGTCTGCTCATTCCCTGTGCATAGACATCTATATCTATACACAGGGGATGTAGCAGAGAGGACATCGCGTTTTGGACTGCGTCGGACGGAAGAGAATTTTTTTAATTAAAGATGGAGTCCCTAATGGCTTTTTTTTTATTTCTAATTAAAAAATTTCTCTGTGTTGTGTTTTTTTTAAAACAATTTAATAGAAATTCATGGCGGTCATGTCTAATATTGGCGTGACCGCCATAAATTTCGGGCTTAGTGCCAGCTGATAATACAAAGCTGGCCCTAACCTCTTTATTACCCAGCGTGCCACCGCTACCAGGGCCGCTGGAAGAGCGGGGTTCAGCGCCAGAGGATGGCGCTTCAATGAACGCGCCATCTTCTGGGGCGGCTGCGGGCTGCAATTTGCAGCGGGGGGTGCCCAGAAAGCTTGGGCATCGCTGCGCTGCGGATTCCAGCCCCCAGCTGCTTAGCTGTACCTGGCTAGACATAGAAATTGCGCGGAGCCCCACGCATTTTTTTGACTCCGACTCCGAGACGACTCCGACTCCGAGACGACTCCGACTCGACTCCGAGACGACTCCGACTCCGAGACGACTCCGAGACGACTCACACTCCGACTCCGAGATGACTCCGACTCCGAGACGACTCCGACTCCGAGACGACTCCGACTCCGAGACGACTCCGACTCCGAGACGACTCCGACTCCGAGATGACTCCGAGATGACTCCGACTCCGAGACGACTCCGACTCCGAGACGACTCCGACTCCGAGACGACTCCGACTCCGACTCCGAGACGTCTCCGACTCCGAGACGACTCCGACTCCGAGACGACTCCGACTCCGAGACGACTCCGACTCCGACTCGACTCCGAGACGACTCCGACTCCGAGACGACTCCGACTCCGAGGCGACTCCGACTCCGAGGCGACTCCGACGCGACTCCGACTCTGAGGCGACTCCGACTCTGAGGAGACTCCGACTCCGAGACTCTGACTCTGAGCCTCTGACTCTGAAATTCATTAAATAATAAAAAAAAAAATGCGTGGGGCTCCGCGCAATTTCTATATCTAGCCAGGTACAGCTAAGCAGCTGGGGGCTGGAATCCGCAGCGCAGGGATGCCCAAGCTTTCTGGGCACCCCCCGCTGCAAATTGCAGCCCGCAGCCGCCCCAGAAGATGGCGCGTTCATTGAAGCGCCATCCTCTGGCGCTGAACCCCGCTCTTCCAGCGGCCCTGGTGGCGGTGGCACGCTGGGTAATAAAGGGGTTAATACCAGCTTTGTTATACAAGCTGGTATTAAGCCCAAGATTCTTAATGTCAGGCCACGTTTGACCCAGCCACTAAGAATCTCCAATAAAGGGTTAAAAAAACACAACACAGAGAAAATTTTTTATTTGAAATAAAAAAAAAAGCCATTAGGGACTCCATCTTTAATTAAAAAAATCCTCTTCCGTCCGACGTAGTCCAAAACGCGATGTCCTCTCTGCTACATCCCCTGTGCATAAATATAGATGTCTATGCACAGGGATGAGCAGACTGAGAACAATCTCAGCACTGCTACATCATCTCTGTGCACAGACATTCATGTCTGTACACAGGGAATGAGCAGACTGAGAACAATCTCAGCACTGCTACATCAGGCAGCAGGCAGGCTCTAGCACCCTGGAGCTGCACAGAGAAGACAGCTGGTCTCGGCTCACAAAGAAACAGCAGTTACTTTGCGAGTTTCCCTGCTATCACTGGCACAGTAGCCGAGTCTAATGCAAACAATGGCAATCCTAGTTTTGTCAGCGTTTCTGACAAAACTAGGATTGATATTGATTTGCATTGGACTCGTGCGAGTAATCACTGGGAAACTCGCAGAGTACCGAGTCCTGCGAGTCCCTTACTACTCGCCGAGTAACGAGTCCTAGCGAGTAGATTCGCCCATCCCTAGTTGGCGCTATATAAATAAAAATTATTATTATTATTATTATTTTTGATCACTTTCCATTCTCATTTTTGGGAATAAGAATATACATGAAACAACAATTAGGGTACCTTTACAAGCTGCAACCGCGGCGAGGAATCTGTCCGGCGATATGTCGCCCTGGCACCATCGCTGTCAAATTGACTCCCAGTTGCGGCGTGTAATTTGGGAATTTGGCGGCGATAAAAAACCTGTCGCCTGGTTCTGATTTCAGAGCACTGCTCCAAAATCAGAGGCAATCATGAAGGCGACATTCACGGCTTTTGGCGTGTGAACGGGTGATAGTGATAGAATCAGTGTCGCCTATTGATTTCCCGTAGGTGTGCCAAAGCGTGCTGGAGTCCACGCCCCGTAAGCGATGATTGGTGGTGGCTACTGTGTTTCCATTGGCTGTCACTTCACAGGGCGCCATATTTGAAGAGCTGAAACAGAAAAAAAACAGCACTGTTGCGCCACACCACTAAATTTCACCACAAATGTGGTTCTATTAAATGAACACTAACCTTTCTAGGTTGTGCACGAATCCGCACAACCAGATTAAGCGTATAGGGAAATAGGGTTCATAAGGTTGATGATCATCAGTATAGAGAGAAGATATTTTACACTCCTTGAGTTGGTAGAAATCACTTCCTTGTCTCCTCAGAGTCGGCTGATCATGTGGTGGATACAGGTGGAGTTTAGATGATGTACTGCCAGGTCCTGTGGACTTGTCCAAACAGCTCGCTACACCGCGCTCCCCGAAGGGAGAATAAGTACGAATGATAAAATGAGCGGTGTTAGAATGCGGCGCTAGGTAACACAAGATCAAGCCTTCATAGATTTACCTTAGGTTTATTACACAAAGCTGCAGGGTTCCCTTTTATTTTTAAAAACCTGATCCGGTTTTGAGCTTTTAAAAAGCTCAAAACCGGAGCAGGAAGCGCTTCTCATAGGAGCCTATTTTAAAAACCGGATTGCTTTACAAGCAATCCGGTTACCGCCTCCAGCTCTGCAGCCTGCGTGAAAAATCATGCAGGCTGCAGTTTTAAGTTCTAAGCCCCGCAATGCGGTAACTGGATTGCTCAGGATGTGTAATCCTGAGCAATCCGGTTACCGTACAGTTTGCTCATCCCTGCTGCCGCAGGGATGAGCAAACTGTTATCAGTGTTTAAAAAGAATACATTTTATTAATAATTGTGGCTATAATGTTATTAGGGGGTGCCCAACCCCCCCAGAGACGTACCACCCACTCAGGTGGGTGGTATAATTGCTGATGTACAGTAGCCGGCTCCTGTCGGCTTTGTACATTTTTATGAATGAAGCCGCCGGCTCCCCTGTGAGCAGCGCTCATACTATACCTAATGTACGTATAGTATGTGCACTGTCTGAAGTCCTGCAGGCTTATACAGTAGATCTATGGTGATCATGGCCATGATGTACCTATATGTCATATGTCGCTAACCCCTTCCAGACCATGACATATGGGTATGTTAAAGGTCGTGAAGGGGCTAAAAACGGCAACCACATTCTGTGAGGAATTAATGTGCACAGATTTTGGGGCAGAAAACAGATTTTCATGTCAGCAACTTGTCCTATGGGTAATAAACAAACAGCAGATTTAACCTATTCACAACATGGATATTGTGTTGAGATTTTCCATGAACATCTGAAGTACCGTATATACTCGAGTATAAGCCGACCCGAGTATAAGCCGAGGCCCCTAATTTTATCCTCCAAAAACTAGGAAAACTTATTGACTCGAGTATAAGCCTAGGGGAAAAATGAAGCAGACACTCATCACGGTATACAGCCCCTCTCATCATGATAAATGGCCCCCCATTACTGGTATATAATCCCCCATCACTGGTATATAGGACCTCCATCACTGGTATACAGTTCCCCCCCATCAGAGGTTACAACCCCCATCAGTGGAATACAGGCCCCCTCAGTGGTATATACAGGCCCCCCATCAGAGGTTACAGCCCCCATCAGTGGTATATACAGGCTCCCCTCAGTGGTATATACAGGCCCCCCATCAGTGATATATACAGGCCCCCCATCAGGGTTATATACAGGCCCCCCATCAGTGGTATATACAGGCCCCTCCATCAGTGATATATACAGGCCTCCCCTCAGTGGTATATACAGCCCCCCCCCAGTGGTATATACAAGCCCCTGCTATGAGTAAGAGTCATGAGAAGGACTCAAAACATGTAAGACTGACTTGCTTTTATATTCAATGGAAATTGATTTTAAAGAAATTTTGAATAAAGGCTTGTTTTAATGAAAATATATTGTGAAGCCGGAAACCCTCTTTACTTTAGACCCCCATTAGAGGTATATACAGGCCCCCCCAAGTGGTATATACAGGCCCCCATCAGTGATATATACAGGCCCCCCCAATGGTATATACAGGCCCCCCAGTGGTATATACAGGCCCCCCAGTGGTATATACAGGTTCCCCCAGTTGTATATACAGGCGCCCCCCCAGTGGTATATAAAGGCCCCCCAGTGGTATATACAGGCCCCCCAGTGGTATATACAGGCCCCCCAGTGGTACATACAGGCTCCCCCCAGTTGTATATACAGGCACCCCCCCAGTGGTATATACCGGCCCCCCGTTGCTGCTGCACACCTGTAAAAGAATAGCTGTCATACTTATCCTCCTCGCTGTCACCGCGCATCCTCCAGTTCTTCCTGCTTCTACCCGTGTTATGTGACCGGCGCAGAAGCAATGACGCAATTGCGGCTACGCCAGCCGGGTAGAAACAGGAAGGAGACTGGAGGACGCGCAGTGACAGCGAGGAGAATAAGTATGAAAGCTATTCTTTTACAGGTGTGCGGCAGCAACGGGGGGCCTGTATATACCACTGCGGGGGGGTGCCTGTATATACCACTGGGAGGGAATGCTGATAGTGCAATGTAATATGCACTGCTCCCCCTGCTGCTGATGGACAGGAGGATGCAGTGCATATTGCATTGCACTAATGAGCGGCCCACGTGACCGGCCGCTCCTATTACAGCCTTCCCCCGCCTGCTCCAGCCCCCGGACACCGTCCCCCACTCTGAGCCGTCACTGACTCGAGTATAAGCTAAGGGGGGAACTTTTCAGCACAATTTTTGTGCTGAAAAACTTGGCTTATACTCGAGTATATACGGTATGTGAACAAATTCTCAACTGATGTTGTACTTATACGTTGCTAAAGATTACAAATTAGTCACAAGCAGGTATTATAAACTAAAATACAAATTAATCGTTCTGCATTTGTTTTTTGTTTTTTTTGTATATTTGTTTTTTTTACTAATATCTGGAATTTGAAAGTTTGTAAATACTGACATAATATTTTACATTACATGTACTCTTCTAACTTTTATGAATTTCATACTTTTTTCATCACTTTATTATTCTTTTTTCCGTCTAGTACTTTACAATATCGTAGCTCATGAGAGTTCAAAAATGTCACACATTTCTCTGTCAGCAGAAAACAAATAAATCTCGCTCAAGATGTTTTAAAACCACATGAACAATTGGTATTTATAGATAGTGTAAATCACTTACCAGATAGGTAGCATAAGGTACTGCTGAATTTGATTTCCCAGAATTCTTTGCTAGTCAGCATTTGACTTAAGGCTTGCTGAGGGCAGCATGAGATATGGTGGCTTCTGTTTCAACGATTATGTAGAAATAGAAAAAGATAAATACAAAGCAGTTTTTCATCGTGCAAGGTACCGGATAAATATTGCCTTGATTTGAGTTACACATAAAAAAACAGTAGATAGTGGTCTACTATGTATTTTAAAAAATGTCTTTATACAACCAAACATAGTATGGGTAATGATTTGTCTAATTTATTGATATGTTACAAGCCGCAGATATCCCGAAAACACAGAAAACCTGCTCTGTTACAATGAGGAAGAGTAGTAAATTAGCAACAGAGGGTGACCTAGACTGAAAATTGGATTGCAACGGGGATACAAATCCTACAGAAATTTGTTTCACGCACGGTGATATAAAATAATCTTATATTCAAAGCACATTCGATTTCCCCCAACAACAGGAGACATTTACAATGTGTCAAAATTACAGATTTACACGGTTCATCATAAAATAAATCAGCTTGAGAATCTTAGCCATTATAGTAGTGTGTCTTACCGACAATTCTAGCACTGGCTATCCTTGGCCATTTTGTATATCTATACAACTTGGCTAAACATTTTATGCTCCTGCTGCAATTTTTGAGCAACATTCTTAAGTACCAATATGAATATATATTGAATGCATCTTTTGATGTCTTGCAAACTCTTAGTACCGTAATAGTTGACAGAACACTAAAGATTTATCAAAAGATGTCTAAAAAGAAAGAAATAAAACAAAGAAAGCAGTAGAAAAATATAACCAAAGCTACAATAAATTTCTTGGAAACCGGATCTCACCTTAATTGCTAATCTATCTGAAATCATTATAAGAAGATTTCAATTATGTACTGTCAATGAACTCAAATACACAAAATTAAATTACTACGCTACTGTAGATAATATATCTTCTATTTTTTCAATTTAAATAGAAAGCAACAAAATTTAAATATCATTCTGATGTGCTCTGGAAATGAACTTTGCATTCACTTTCAATGTGTTGTAGAAAAGCAGCATTAGTATGAAATAGTAGGTTAAATCTTTTACTGGAGATTTTTAATGACATTTCAGTGTTCCTCTTATAATTACTCTTCATCTAAGATATCCCATAATGATGTTGGACATTCTTGGTTCAGGCTCACTGGCTTGCTTCATTAGCATGTCATTCCCATTCCACATCATAAGATTTAATTGTAATGCCGAATATGCACAGCTCTCCACAGAAGTCTAATCAAAGTGGATTCACTTGTATTATTAATATCAAAAATCAGTCCACTTGCTATTTTTATAAATAAAAGAATCCAGATACATAAATCAACTGTCATTTATTAGCATGTAACCAGCATATCTGCTCGACATATGAGCAGCCCTATCACAGCTCCTTAGGATTATTTTCATCAAGATTAAAACCCATCTACATTAAATATACATACTAATTCCTCCATAAAGTAATCAGATTACAGTGCAGGTGACATTGTGTGCTGAAATTTAAATGATTTGCAGTAATGAACTAGAAAGGTGTACTTTGAGTCAAACAGAACGGAAAAGATATATATAAAAGGATATTTTTTTCTTATTTTTTACATAAAATAAATATATTTGTAGACTTCAAGCTTTTTTTGTGCAGCAAATACTTCACTTGAGAATATATAAGGCTAGGGTCACACTTCCGTTTTTTTTTTTTGAAAACCTGATCCGGTTTTGAGCTTTTAAAAAGCTCAAAACCGGATCAGGAAAAGCTCCTAATAGGAGCCTATTATAAAAGCCGGATTGCTTTACAAACAATCCGGTTACCGGCTCCGAAAAATCATGCAAGCTGCAGTTTTCGGAGCGGTTCTGTGCCCTGCATTGCGATAACCAGATTGCTTAGGATGTGTAATCCTGAGCAATCCAGTTACCGTATACTTTGCTTATCTTGACTGCCGCCAACGCAGCACCATATATCTTACTGTAAAAGCCTGCAGGACCTCGGAGAGCGGCACATAGTATACCTACATGACGTATGCTATGCACAACTGTCAGGGGAGCTTTTTTGATAAAAATGTACAGAGCTGACAGGAGTCAGCTATACTGTACAGGGAATATTAACCCCTTACATGCCCAACCGAGTAGGTAGCATGTCTCTAGGGGGGGTGGGCAATTATTATTAACATTATAGCTTTTTTCACAGTTTTAGCACTTTGCTTATCCTGGCGGCAGCATCCTGAGCAATCCGGTTATCGCAATGCGGTCCCTCCACACATTTTTCATAAAAAATGTGTGGGACCGCAATTGCGTTCACCACATCCGGATCTGGATGCGGTGAACGCAATTCTACATTAAAGTGTGACCCTAGCCTAAATGTAACACCTAAAGAAAGTATGAAAACATGTATCAACTGCACACAAACACATTGAGAGAGACACGTGAAATGTGTATTTTCTATATACAGAAGTCAAATTTAATCTCTTTGATCTATTTTTGTAATGTGATTTAACATTGTAACATAGTTTACCATTAATTTCTTCTTTATTAATTTTTATTTTCACCCTTTTTTATTACCTTGCATTTTTTTTGTTTCAGCTTTATTCAATTATGGCCTACATAACACATGCTACACGTACATTGGAAAGCTGGATGCAATAACATGCATTATATTTAAAGAGATATTGAGCAAGGTGAACCCAGTTACAATGAAGGTGACCATGTACATATGGTCATAAAAAAAACATATGAATTGCGTGATATAGAAGCCATGAGAATGATACAAAGATCAATAAACTATTAAATCATAAAGAACAAGTGTCATCATTTTAAGCACCAATACAGGAAGCCCACTATTACTCCAGGTCTTGCCCAAAAAGCAGGAAATGCCCATACAGACTAAACAGGTTGTTCTGTTACAGGAAAGAGTGAATTTAGTCATCCCCAAAAGAAGAAACCTAGTAAGCCATATTATGGGCTCCAGGTGATTTAGCCAGGGATTCCAAATGTTTTCAAAACTTTCATTGGAATATTCTTTAACTGAATTAAATTTTTCATGTATAAATATTTATTTATGTGGGCTTTGACAGCCATCCCAGATACAAATTAGGCTTCTTCCAATTGTAGGCTACTTGGATTCTGACAGCCATCATCATCCACATCATATATTTTAACAGCTTGTGGGAAGCTTTGATGAGATTAGTTGGTTTATCTCTGAGTAGTCATATTCTTGGATTGGGTATTAATGGTGCTCCCAAAATAGCCCTACACAGTCCCATCACATTACTCCAGAAGCGCTATGTCTTACAGGAAGATCACCATGTGTGGGACAAATTAGCTCTTTAGCTAAGAACCTCTACAACATAGATAGGGCACATCTTGGTAAATAGCATGTAAACCGGCTGTGATCAGGTACACTCGGTGGAAGATCTTTAGAGAAATGTTTTTTGGCTTCCTCTGCTGTAAGTCTTAAAAAGCCTCCTTCGATTTTCAACAGCAATTTCACTATATATAAATATATATATATATATATATATATATATATATATATATATATATATATACCTGACTCCTACTTAGGATAAGGTCACACTTGCAGCAGAATTTTTAAATCCTGATCCGGTTTTGAGCTGTCAAAAAGCTCAAAATCGGATCAGGAAACGCTCCCCATAGGAGCCCATTATAGTAACCAGATTGCACTACATGCAATCCGGTTACCGCTTGCGGATCTGCAGCCTGCGGTAAAAATCATGCAGGCTGCAGTTTTCACAGCGGTTTGGCAACCGCAGCGGGGATTGCTATAATGGGCTTCCATGGGAGCCCATGTGGCTGCCGCAAGGCATATGTGAATGCCTGCGGCCGTCGTATGCTTTGTTCATCCCTGCTGCCGCAGGGATGAACAAAGGGTTAAATGTTAATAATAGCTGTGGGCAACATGTCTCTAGGGGTGCCCCCCCTAGAGACATG
Organism: Allobates femoralis; assembly: GCA_033576535.1. Lineage (NCBI taxonomy): Eukaryota > Metazoa > Chordata > Amphibia > Anura > Aromobatidae > Allobates > Allobates femoralis. Next base: position 322,791,343 of record JARQOC010000004.1, read on the forward strand.
CTGTCCACTCAGGTGGGCATGAAAGGGGTTAATGTAGTCAGTATAGTATTGCCGGCTATTGTCGGCTTTGTGTATTTTATGAATGAATGCGGCAGCTTCTTACTGTAAAGGAGATACTGTATGTAATGTACGTACAGCATGAGACCCTGACCTTGGTCCTGAAAGTTGTAACATTAGTTCTATGGGCACCTCCATAGACCTAATGTTACAACTTTCAGGACCAAGGACAGGGGCTTATACTGTAAGGACATTATGTACAGTATCTCCTTTACAGTAAGATGCTGCCGCATTCATTCATAAAATACACAAAGCCAACAATAGCCGGCAATACTATACTGACTACATTAACCGCTCTCATGCCCACCTGAGTAGACAGCATGTCTCTAGGGGAGTGGGCATCTCCTAGAGACATGTTACCCACAGCTATTATTATGATTAACCCTTTGTTCATCCCTGTGGCAGCAGGGATGAATAAAGCATACGGTAACCGCATTGCTCCGGATTACACATCCGGAGCAATACGGTTACCGCATTCCGGTTTTAACAACAGATTAGGACACAAAAATGTGTCTGAAGGCAATTGCAGTTACCGCATCCGGATCTGGATGCGGGTACCGCAATTACCTTTCAAAGTGTGACCCCAGCCTTAGATATATACATATACATTTAGTGGAGAGTGAGATACTATGCATATGAAAAAGGACCCATTTAATTGGATTGAAAAGAAAAGAAAGATTCCATTGGAAATTAATGAAATTTAGGAGCCTGAGTCTCCAGATTATGAAGCAATCTAAATGGGGTCTTATCTTTTATACATAATTGCAGTACCAGTGCAGGAGAGCCTCACCTTCATTGTTTGTGAGAGTCACAATCACTATACATGCGTATGACAGCTGCTGCAGACCCACGTGAAAAGGGTAACGAAATTGAGTATAACCCGCGCTGCTATATTATTCACAAATACAATTTTAGATCAGTTCATGCAGACTACAGATTATAATTCACATATGATCACATATCACAGATGATCACATAATAAATCATCTGTGATCTGCATGGACTGATTTGAAATTGTATTTCTGGATAATACAGCAGCGTGGGTTATACTCAATTTCGTTACCGTGTACTGGCATAATTGTATTTCACAGCTGTTTTACAATTACTGGATTACTTGATATTTTTATTTGGTCACTATATGTTGAAATTATTTGAGAACTTTATTTCAGCTTTGTATGGCACAGCAGTTCGAGCAACTGTACTGTATTTTATTATTATTATTTATTTTTATAGCGCGATTGGTTCCATGGTGCTTTACATTAGAAGTGGGGGTAACAAGGACAAATACAGTACATATGAACAATCAAGGCTTGCTGAAATACGATAGGAGAGGACCCTGTCCACGAGGGCTCACAGTCTACAGGGGTGGGAGAGGACACGATAGGAGGAGAAGCGCCAAGCGTGTGGTGGAGCGGCGCTGGAACTCATCATAGGTTGTAGGCCTGTTGGAATAGATGTGTTTTCAGGTTCTTTTTGAAACTCACAAGGGAAGATGAGTGTCTGATGTGCTGGGGGAAAGAGTTCCAGAGTAGAGCGGAGGCGCTGGAGAAGTCTTGTATGTGGGTGTGGGAGGATGAGATAAGGGGGGAGGAGAGGAGGAGTTCTTGTGAGGAGTGCAGGTTGCGTGTGGGTAGGTATCGGGAGACCATGTCAGAGATGTAAGGGGGGATTGGTTGTGGATGGCTTTGTATGTCAGGGTTGGGACTTTAAATTGAGATCTCTGGGGGGTGGGGAGCCAGTGAAGGGCTTGGCGGAGGGGGGAGACAGGGGAATAGCGAGGAGGCAGGTGGATTAGACTGGCAGCGGAGTTTAGGATAGAGCGGAGGGGTGCAAGGGAGGAAGCAGGGAGATCAGTGAGCAGTAGGTTGCAGTAGTCAAGGCGGGAGATGATGAGGGTGTGAACAAGAGTTTTGGCAGTGTCATAATTAAGGAAGGAGCGGATCCGGTAGATGTTCCTGAGTTGGAGTCGGCAGGAGGTGGCGAGGGCTTGGATGTGGGGCTTGAAGGAGAGGAAGGAGTCGAGGGTAACCCCAAGACACTTGGTGAGGGGGACTGGGGAGAGAGAGCAGTCATTGACTAGGATGGACAGGTCCAGTAGAGGGGAGGGCAGCTGGGGGGGAAGACGATGAACTCTGTTTTGTCCATGTTCAGCTTGAGGAAGCAAACAGAGAAGAAAGATGAGATGGCGGACAGGCATTGGGACATTTTAGACAGAAGGGAGGTGATATCGGGGCCAGAGTGGTAGATCTGGGTATCACTGGTAGACATATTTGTTTATTTTACTTGCATATATATTGTTATATTTCCCAGCCCTTTACAAACATCATCATCACTCTCCACATTAAGGCTCACAATCTATATATGGAAATGTTATAGAAGAACCCCTCTGTATGATGCTAAGAATTTAACCCTGAATTTATAACTAGTGATGAGTGAGTGTAATCGTTACTGCTCGCTGCTCACATGAATACAACAACTACAAAAGGAGCCCCTTAATCTCAAGTGGATGGGACAGCCATAGCACCTCAAGAAAGCTAGTGAGTGTGTATATCCGCCACAATCACTAAAAAAACTCCATCCAAAATAGTTTTGTTAGAAAATTATTAACAACATTATTAAATCAATATAATACATAGAAAACAGTGGGTATATATAAAAAATATACAGATCTTTATGGGGTGGAAGAAATTGTTGCGTAGATGGTACAGCCCACAACAGGAGAGAAGACAGGACTACAGAATAAAAGTTACACCTGAACCCCAAACATTAGGTAAATATATAATGCCACATCATGAAGGCTATAGTAATAGACCACAATATTCAGCTTAGTTAAAAATAAGCAATATATATTGAAGGGCAATTTGGCAATGGCAATATAACAAAGTGTGCATCAGACCAATTACTAGAAAAAATGGCTGCAGCTGCTATGGGGAGATGAACAGTGCCCGACTGCAATCTACCCAGAAATAAATCATAAATCATCAATCTACCCAGAACTCATTTTGTCAGGGTTACGGAGAGGAGACGCCAGTCCACAGCTACATCGATGTACGTTTCGTCAGGAGGTGTGGCTTTGTTGGTAAGGGGGGCCCTTTATATATGAGATTCCTATTCTCCATTGGCCTGTGATAATTAAAACATGCTAACAGTTGTGCAGCTATGGACATACTACGGCATGTAGACGCCCCGTCCATTCATGTGATCAGTTTATCATTTGACATAACTCCAGGGAAATAGGCGCATACAACTACGCCCGCCTACTCTATTAAATGCGTGTCCCCACGTGAGCTCTCACTCACGTGAACCGCAAGCCGGAGAGTCTGCAATGCACGATGGGAGGAAAGAGGCGTAGCCTCATTCCCTACATCATCCCCGCAGAGAGATCAGGCCCCCTCTCACAGAGCATGAGAGCGCATCCACTGGAGCGTATCTTAGAGCAGAGCATGGGACTCACATGGATAGTATAGTATTCACAATACTCGTTACTCGGCGAGTATCGCTGGTGCTCATGAGTGATGTGTCGATCGTGAATGATCTAACACAAATTGCCAGCTCCCTTCAGTAAACAATGGGAGTCAGCACCTCAGTAAGAGAAGATTAAATGGAAGGCTCTCACAAGGGGGCATAGCAAGTTGTTGTATTGAGTGAAAATGGAAAAAGGCCACCCTCCTGCTCTATCCTGGAAATACTAATTTTATAGCCAGATGTGTGTGGGAGGAGCCTCTGACTAATTGACTAGCACTGGACTCATTATTTGTATGAGTACGCAAGTATTGAAAACTACTCGTTAAGAGTATAGCGATTACGAATATTTTGATACTCGCTCATCACTATTTATAACCAGTATTATCACAGAAGATACGTGACTGAGCAGCATCCAAACTAGACTGGTCCAAAACATGAGCATGTCATTAGGACATGTTAGAATATAAACTAGATGGGAGATCCAGTCCAAGATAAAGTAATAAAGTGGTTGTGTTAGTACTATGGCCAAGTGTACATTTGTAAATGTTACTATCTAAATACTTAGTTAGTTTGATTCATCTGATTCATAGCAAGCACACCAAATTCAATCTAAATTAAGAAAGCCCTAGAGTTGGATTGATTGGAATTCCAAATCGCATGTACCAATCTGGGTAATATAGAAAATATCAAGTTAATTCACTTACAAATCACTATTCAAGTTCACATTAATGTATAGCCGCATGCTATTCAATCAACAATGTCTTCAGGATTTCCGGACAGGTGGCCAAGTCTACAGGTATAGAAACACAAAAGAACTATATTATTTGCTAGTATAAAGGAATTGCATTACTCTATTGATGTGCTATGCTCTCACAAAAGTAATTATAAAACAGGCTTATCTCTTCTAGGTGTTCTGTAGAGCACTCAAATTCTCCATTTATTCACATAAGTTCCTCTGTGGTAGTAACAATTGAAATGGAGCAAAGCAGTTCAATTGCTTTGTTCACAAAGACATCTTCAAGAAGATAGATTGTGGTTATTCTTCATGTGAAGTCACTTGTTAGAAATTATGGAAGACCCTACCATGCAATTCTGCTTAATAATGTGTTACTTTTGTCAACAATGTTCATGTAAAAATGGGGGAAATTAAATATCTGAATTAAAGACTTACTCATTTGTTACTTTACTGTTAGGAATAAAACAAATAAAATATCAGTGACGTTAAAAGGAATGACGAGGACAAGTACAATATATGTGGACAATCACGTCATACAGGTACAGGAGAGGACTCTGTCTGTGAGGGCTCACAGTCTAAGAGGGATGGGTAGGGATACAGTAGGAGGGGTATATGTCAGATGTATTGTATGTATTTCAATGTAATTTCATCTAAATAAATATTTTCCACGCTAGACATCCCTTTTATTATATATTAATCGATTTTAAAATTTGACTTATTAGACTTAAAAATATATTTATAAATATTAATAAAATAATAAGGGTAAAATTGACCAGAAATGTCATAACATAACATTTTTAGGCTAATGCAAAAAGATTCCAGTAATTTTGTACTAGCACATTAATTTCAGTTTTTATATGGTTATAAATGAGGCAAAGTCTTCAGCTCAGGTGAGAGGAAAGGGAAGAAGTGCTGGGGACGGAGTAGTTTTATATGTTAAAAGGGATGCTTAGCATGGAAAATATTTAGGTGAAATTACATTGAAATACAAAAAACTGACATATACCTGTGGCGCCCCGGGGTCCAGTAATCACATTACAAGCTTGGAAGCAAGGCATCCACCAGGTGAAGCACACATATAAACATATCCCAACCTGGGCCTGTAGGGGGAGCTCTGAGGTCTGGTCAGTTGCTAACGTCAGTAGAGGTCTCCTAGATATGCAGGTGCAGGGGGCGGAGCTAGTCAGTTCCTGTCAGGAGAGCTGAGGTGACAGTTGAGCAGAGCAGAAGGAGGAGTGGAAAGTGATCTTGGGGACAGGAGCCGTTTTAGGCCGGTCCAAGGAAACTGACAGTGTGTGGAGCCCATAGTGAGGGCCTGAGGAGGAGAGAAGGAAGAGCGGGAGTTGTAGTAGTGCCAGCAAGCCCAGAATTAAGTATAGTACGGTCACTGGAGACCGAGATCGTAAGAGATTATACACCCAGCAGTCAAATCCGGAGAATGGATAGTTATACACCGCCCCGTTCACTGTAAAGCTAAAGAGACACAGTCGCACTACAGAGCCCAGGAGAGCTAAGTAGAAATACAGCCAAGAGAAGGGTTCACGCTGCTTGTCCTACAGCTAGTACAGAACAGAGAGGGTCACAGCATTGCTTTATGCAGCCAGGGCCCAACGGACACAATCTAAAAGTAGAGCCTCAGAACTTGCCTGGCGTGGAAAGCCTAAAATTACCTCCAAGCTCCGGACCCCGTGAACTTTAGAAAACAGTACCCGGTACTACCTGAGTTCCACCATTAAAGGTAAAGAAAACACTGTTACTCTTGTGTCTCCACATCATTGTTTGAGATAATTCCTGTATCCCCATCAACACTATTTACAATTATTATCACCAGCTCAAGGATCATCCTAGCCCTACTTGTGGCGGGTTTATCATCCTGCTGCATCCCAACATCATCACCTGAAGCTGAGATAAGCAGCAGTGGTCATATCCGGCCGCATCCCACAGGTGGTGTCACTGACAATCTCTTATTTGTATTTTTATTTTTTCCCTTTTTATTTGTGGAACTGGTCCACGGCTACCACTGTGACATCCCCCTGTAAGCAGAGAATAAGGACCGGTCCTGAGTAACCATAGCCCTGAGGGCGATACATACCCCTCCTACTATATCCCTACCCATCACTCTAAAGGTGCTGTCACACAGCACGATCTGGCCAGCGATGTCGGAAGCGATGTGCGGGTGCCCGCTTGCTTCCGACATCGCTGGCCAGCTGTCACACAGCATCGCTGGGGCCGGCGACACCGCAGCGATGCGGGCGGTGACATCGCTCGCTGGGCTGGGCTCAGCCCAGCGAGCGATCCGCAGCAACGCTGCGGTATAGGCTGGATCGCCGCCGACATCGCTCTGGCGATGTCACACGGCGCGATCCAGCCTTATCGCAGGTCGCTGGTTGACAGGTTTACGGTTCTTCCCGTAAACCTGTCAACCTGTGACCAGCGATAAAACGCGGTTGCGCCGCTCATTTACACAGCGCGACGTCGCTAGCGACATCGCTGATACGTCACTTTTCCGGCGATGTCACTAGCGACGTCGCCAGGTGTGACACCACCTTTAGACTGTGAGCCTTCGCAGACAGGGTCCTCCCCTGTACCTGTATGACTTGATTGTCCACATATATTGTACTTGATCTCGTCTGCCCTTTCCTTTTGTTTGTTGGCACATGACAGTGCTTTTTATGGCTGGCCTCTTGGTTCATTTCAATAGTTAGGCTAGCCCTCTCCTTTGTAAATGAATCACAAGTGACACAGTAACGGAGGTTAGCCTGGAGGGGAGCACTGAAAGTCCTGCTGACAGCAAGACATAAGTAAACATTTGAGTAAGTTAATACTTTATCATATATAGCAATTTTTTTTTTCTATTGGACATTCCCTTTAACTTCACTGATATTTAATTTGTTTTATTCCTAACAGTAAAGTAACAAATGAGTCTGCAACTTCCATAGTCAGAGTCTGGAGCTGCTGGGCCACTGCAGAGACAGTATCCATGAATAGAAAAGGAAGAAAAAAAACAGTTTCACCCTTTTCATTTAATTAAAGTACGGCTAGTTATAATGTCACGCTGGGTGTGGAGAGACACCCAGCGCTGGACAACGACAAGGGGAGAAGGAGACCCTGATGCTAAGGGCAAAAGGGGAAATGGTGACCCCTAGATAAACTAGCACTTGCACCTGTTTCCCTTCACCATATGCCTTGTTGACACCTCTCCAAATGTAACATTTATGGTGGTAGCCAGAAAGTTTGATTTTGGTCTCATCACTCCAAATTACCTTGTTCCAGAAGTTTGGTGGCTTGTCTCTGTGCTGTTTGGTGTATTGTAGATAAGATACTTTGTGGCATTTGCGCAGTAATTGCTTTTTTCTGGTGACTCAATCAGGGAATCCATTTTTTTTTCATCTACCTTCTTATTGTGCATCTTGAAACAGCCACACCACTAGGTTTCAGTGAGTCAGGTACTTCAGCTGATGTTATTCGTGGGTTTCTCTTTGCATCCTGAACAATTTTCCAGGCATTTGCGGCCAAAATTTTTATTGTTCTACCTAATCGTGGTTTGATTTTTGCAGAGCCCCTGATTTTTCATTTGTTAATCACAGTTTGAACACTGATGACTGGCATTATCAATTCCTTGAATTTTTTTGTATCCATTTTCCTGTTTTATACAGTTTAACTACCTTTTCTATTGACAATTCTTTTGCTGTCCCCATGACTCACAATCCAGAAATTTCAGTGGCTGGATGAAAGATGCAGCAGTCTGTCTGGATCCGAGAAACTTACTCAGCTTTTATGCACACACACACTGATTACTAGTAAGCAGGTCACAGGTAAAAATGTTACCTTTAGGGTATGTGCACACAGTGCATTTTTGCTGTGGTCAAAAATTCAGCAAAACCTGTAGTGGTTTCAATGATCTCTAGATTCCTCCAACTCAAAAATATCTCCAGAATCCATCCCTTCCTCAACCCTCAATCTACTACACTACTGGTGTATGCCCTCATAGTCTCCTGCATCGACTACTGCAACTTCCTCCTCTGCGGCCTCCCTGCTAACACTCTTGCACCTCTCCAATCTGTCCTTAACTCAGCTGCTCTACTAATCCACGTCTCTCCCCCTATTCTACCACGTTTCCCCTCTGCAAATCCCTCCACTGGGTCCCAATTCACCAACATATCCAATTCAAACTACTAACACTGACTTATAAAGCCATCCACAATCTGTCCCCTCCATATATCTCCTCCTCCTTTCCTCCACACCTGTACATTCCTCATCTAACCGACTACAAGACTTTGCCTGAGCATCCCTCATTCTCTGGAATTCTGCACCCCAAAACATCCCCCACACTCTGAACCTTCAAGCGGAACCTGAAATCCCATTTCTTCAGAACAGCCTGCAGCTTGCAATGACCACAGTGCCACCTTACCACCACTAGACCTGGGCTCCACCACCACTGGACCAGGCACTCCACCACCAGTGGACCCAGGGCTGCACCACCACCAGAGCAGACCCAACCTACTGTCTGTCTCCCCACTGTCCTGTAGAATGTAAGGCCGCAAGGGCAAAGTCCTCTCTCCCCTCTGTATCAGTCTGTCACTGTTAGTTTGTTCATTGTATTTTTAACTTGTTTGTATGTAACCCTTTCTCATGTACAGCACCATGGAATCAATAGTGCTCTATAAATAAATAATGATATTAACGATTGTTCTGTCTCCAACGCCTAATTCATCTCCAATGTTTGTTTTGCGTAATGTTATTAAATAGTTTAGCTGTAGATTGTTAATGAGTTTTATCTCATATGCAGTATTTCAGGCTCCCTCTAGCGGCCAATGCTATGTTTGCAGTCTATTTAATCTCTATGTCTAATTCTCCTCCCTCTTGCAATGCATTTGGTAGCTCAGCCCCCATTTTTACTTTCATTTCTGGAAGGAAGACACTCAGCATTACTGTTCCCATGCGATTGCATTGCCGGTATGTATTCATGCCTTCTTTAGTTGTTTTCTGCTCTAGTTTTAGCCTGGCTCATCCAGTTATAGTCTAGATTAGTTACTAGTTCATGCATATTGTATATCCATGTATAATGTGTGTTCTGCTGTACTATGTACTGATTGTTTTGTATTCTGATTGTTTCCAGTTTTACCATATACAAATATATTGCAACGTTCAATAAAAGCACAGACTTCACCACAGTCTTCTCATTGGACTCAGTATAAAGGTTTAGCTGTCTGTTTAAATTCATGAGCCCCCAGCCCATTTAGTGAGAACAGAACAGTAAAACGGCAGCCATCCTACTGGGAAACAGTGATACAGCAGCCATCCAGATAGTAGGATACAAGTCACCGGCTACACAGAGACTTTGTATAGCTACAGCAATCTCTGCACAGCCAACAACTTCCCCAGAACACCATGTCCCACAGATCACACAGGATAAGACCGTTACTTCTACCTCCTCAAAGACAACATCCATCAGCAGTGCGGTTGCCATCGCCCGCGTAAATGCTGAAGCTGCCAAAATGCGAGCAAGCTTTGCTGAACAAGAGATGCAACTTAAGTTAGAGAAGGCACACCTGGATGACCAAGACAGAAGGTCACAGTTAGAGAAGGCACGCCTGGATGCCGCCTTAGAAAATCTAGTAGCGAAAAGGGAAGCTGCAGCCGCCATCGCAGAAGCAGAGTCACTAGAAGCCGCTCAAAACCCAGAGCTGCATAGGGGAAACAGTGTGCTGAGTCTGGAGTTTCCACTGCAAGATCCTCCACAACGCACATCTCAGTACGTTAATGAACTCCCTGATCCAAACTACAATCCTGATCTGGACCCAAAACGCGAACACGACACCTCCAGTGAAGAAAGCAGGAGCCATCATGAGCCTCAACTCCAGGACAGACGCAAACTCGAAAATGCTGCACAAAACAACTCTGCTAATGACTACCTTCCCCCTCAACAGGTAGCCAACGTAAACCACCTAGCTGACACATCGTACGTCAGACCAAAGCAACATGACACCGGCTGGTGCCACCCAGAGGATACTAACAGGTGCGAACATATCTCACACCACTTACCCTTACCGGTGCACCCATCACTAGTATACTCTGCTGACAACCTTTTCACAACAGAATTTGCAAAGTTCTTGACGCGACGTGAGCTGGTTGCCAAAGGACTCATGAAATTCACCGACCAAGCTGAAAGCTACAGAGCTTGGAAAGCCTCTTTCCAAAATGCCACTAGAGACTTGGGGTTGCTACACAGGGAAGAGATAGACCTCTTAGTTAAGTACCTGGGAGAAGAGTCAGTCAAACATGCAATAAGGATCAGAGACGCTAATATAAGCCACCCTGAGATTGGCCTCAGAGAGATCTGGAAGAGGCTGGATGAGCGTTACGGCTCAGCAGAGGTAATAGAAAGTGCTTTGTTCAAAAGAATCGATGGCTTCCCTAAAATATCTAACAAAGAGCTACAGAAACTTACAGAACTTAGCGACCTGCTAATGGAAGTCCAAGTTGCCAAATATGAAGATGATCTACAGGACTTGTATTCTTCGACACAGCCAGAGGTGTGAACCCTATAGTCCAAAAGTTACCCTACAATCTGCAGGAGAAGTGGCTCACACATGGTTCCACATACAAATACAAGCACAGTGTTCCATTCCCTCCCTTCTCTGTTTTTGTAGACTTTATACACCAACAAGCGAGAATTAGAAATGATCCCAGCTTCGACTTTACAATGTCGTATGCCACACCGCCACCAGCAGCAAATCCACGCAGAACATCTGTGACAGTACACAAGACTAATGTTTCTTCTTCAGATTCCAATAACAGGTCTGCTGACTACTCCCAATCAGAGACAAAGATGCAGGACCCTGACAAGCAGTGCCCGCTCCATCAAAAGACTCATCCTCTTCTCGAATGCAGGACCTTCAGAGAAAAATCTATGCCAGATCGCAGAAGCTTCCTGTAAGAACACGGTATCTGCTATAAGTGCTGCTCGTCCACGGCTCATCTCACCAAGGATTGCAAGGTCAGTGTAAAATGCACAGAGTGTGGCACCACAGACCATAACACAGCTCTACACCCTGGCCCAGCTCCATGGAATACACAAAACACATCGGCTGACAGTGAGCATGGCGGGGAGGAAAGGAACACTGCTACACCTACGCCAGAGATCACTTCACAATGTACAGAAGTCTGCAAAGGAACAATAGACAGCAGGTCCTGTTCTAAGATATGCCTCGTCAAAGTATACCCAAAGGGCCACAGAGACAAAGCTATAAAACTGTATGCTATCTTGGATGATCAAAGTAATCGATCCCTGGCTAGATCAACATTCTTTGACCTATTCAACATCAAAGGGCCAAGCACTCCCTACTCATTAAAGACGTGTGCAGGTACTGTGACAACAGGAGGCAGGAAAGCTACTGACTATCAAATCGAGTCCTTAGATGGACAATTCTGCCTACCACTACCCACAATCAACCAGATCCCAGACAACAGATCTGAAATTCCTACGCCAGATGTAGCAACCCACCACGCTCACTTAAAACGCATAGCTCACCTCATACCGGAACCAGACCATCAGGCTCAGATAATCCTGCTGTTGGGAAGAGATATCCTGCAGGTGCATAAAGTGAGACTCATATCAATGGACACCACAATGCTCCCTATGCCCAAAGGCTAGACCTAGGATGGGTCATAATAGGAGGCGTATGCCCGGAACGCATGCACGCCCCCTCTTCTGTGTCAAGCATGCTGACAAGTACGCTAAAAGAAGGATGCCCATCTCTGTTTCAACCTTGTAACAGTCTCAGCCTCAGAGACCTGGACTTGGGGTCAGACCCCGCACCAATTCAATGTAGCCTTGGACTTCTCTGGAATCTACGATCAGATGCTTTCACCTTTCAAGTCAGCCAAGGAGAAAAGCCTTTTACTCGTAAAGGTGTTCTGTCTACCATCAACAGTCTGTACGATCCCCTGGGTTTCGCAGCCCCTGTCACAATAGATAGACCATTATTTTTAATATTTAAAGATTCCATAATAACAGGGTCTGTACCACAGGACTGGCGTATAGCAAATGTGGTGCCAATATTCAAAAAGGGGACAAAAACTGAACTTGGAAATTATAGGCCAGTAAGCTTAACCTCTACTGTGGGTAAAATCCTAGAGGGTTTTCTAAGAGATGCTATACTGGAGTATCTGAAGAAAAATAACCTCATGACCCATTATCAACATGGTTTTACGAGGGACCGTTCCTGTCAAACTAATCTGATAAGCTTCTATGAAGAAGTAAGTTCTGGACTGGACCAAAGAAATGCAGTGGATGTGGTGTATATGGACTTTTCAAAAGCTTTTGATACGGTGCCACACAAAAGGTTGATACATAAAATGAGGGCAATGGGGATAGGGGAAAACATGTGTAAGTGTGTTAAGAACTGGCTTAGTGATAGGAAACAAAGGGTGGTTATTAATGGAACACACTCAGAATGGGTCACAGTTAACAGTGGGGTACCACAGGGGTCAGTGTTGGGCCCGCTTCTATTTAATATATTTATTAATGACCTTGTAGGGGGCATACAGAGTAGAATCTCAATATTTGAAGATGACACTAAACTCTGCAGGGTAATCAATACAGAGGAGGACAATTTTATATTACAGGAGGATTTATGTAAACTAGAAGCTTGAGCTGCTAAATGGCAAATGCGCTTTAATGGGGATAAATGTAAAGTCATGCACTTGGGCAGAGGAAACAAAAGGTATAATTATGTGCTTAATTGTAAAACACTGGGGAAAACTGTCACTGAAAAAGACCTGGGTGTATGGGTAGATGACAAACTCACATTTAGTGGCCAGTGTCAGGCAGCTGCTGCAAAGGCAAATAAAATAACGGGATGCATTAAAAGAGGCATAGATGCTCATGAGGAGAACATAATTTTACCTCTATACAAGTCACTAGTGCGACCACACTTAGAATACTGTGTACAATTCTGGTCTCCGGTGTATAAGAAAGACATAGCTGAACTAGAGCGGGTCCAGAGAAGAGCGACAAAAGTCATTAGAGGACTAATGGGTCTGCAATACCAAGACAGGTTATTAAACTTGGGGTTATTTAGCTTGGAAAAACAAAGGCTTAGGGGTGATCTTATAATAATGTATAAACATATGACGGGACAGTACAGAGACCTTTCTAATGATCTCTTTACTCTTAGGCCTGAGACTGGGACAAGGGGGCATCCTCTACGTCTGGAGGAAAGAAGGTTTAATCATAATCACAGACGCGGATTCTTTACTGTAAGAGCAGTGAGACTATGGAACTCTCTGCCACATGCTGTTGTAATGAGTGAGTCACTACTAACATTTAAGAAGGGCCTGGATGCCTTTCTTGAAAACTATAATATTACCAGTTATACATACTAGATTCTTTGATAGGGCGTTGATCCAGGGAATTAGTCTGATTGCCGTATCTGGAGTCAGGAAGGAATTTTTTTCCCCCAATGTGGAGCTTAGTGTTGCCACATGGTTTTTTTTTGCCTTCCTCTGGATCAACATGTTAGGCTATGGGTTGAACTAGATGGACTTAAAGTCTTCCTTCAACCTTAAAAACTATGTTACTATGTTACTATGTAATACAAGACAAGGCCTTGCCAGGAGACTTAACTAGGGAAACATCTAACTGGGATGCACCTCTGCCACCCAATAAGAGAATCCAGTGGGAAGGATGGAAGAACTCGTTAGCTACCCTCTCCAACCTGAACGTGCCAAGACCATACACCCCTGTACCGTCAACAGAAATACAAAGCCAAAAACTGTACATATTCGCGGATGATTCTGTCAAAGCAATCGCTGCTGCTGTCTACCTTAAAGACTCCAAATGTCAGAGCCACATTGGGTTTGTTATGGGGAAGACCAAGCTTGCACATTCAACCAGGGCAGTTAACAGAAGTCAGCTACAAAGTACAACGTGGCTTTCAGGACCAAAACTATTATATGTTGAAGAACACCTTCCAGACACCTTTGAACTAGTAGGAGAGGACACAGATGCTGAAATCAACCCTCAGGTTTCTACACTTCATACAAAGATTTCTGCCACCCAGCTTGGATCTCACAGATTCGTCAAATTCTCAAGGTGGAAGTCACTCGTTCGGGCCATTACCTGCTTGAGCTACATAGCTCGCTCCTTCAGAACTCCCAGAACTTATGATACAGGAGAATGTAAAGGCCGGCATATTTGTAAAAATACCTACATTACCTTCGACTTGGACTTCTCTAAAAACCCCATCATCCTTACTGTTCAAAGAGAAACCTACCTTACAGAAATCCAATGTCCTACTAACAAAGTTCCAATACCAGCAAGCAGCGTATTGAGAAAACTTGACCCATTCATCAACAACAGCGGCCTGCTGAGTGTAGGAGGCCGACTGACAGAAGCTAAAATGGAGTTTGTGGAGAAATTCCCTCTTATACTTCCCGGAAAATGTCATGTTGCCTACTTGACCGTACAACACTACCACAATTTATTGAAGCACCAAGGCAGACTGTTTTCAGAAGGAGCCATCAGAACTGTCGGTCTGTGGATCGTCGGTGCAAAGAAGCTCATCAGTAGTGTCATCTTTAAATGCGTTACCTGTCGTAGGCTTCGTGGTTCCGCTCAAACTCAAAGGATGGCCGAACTACCCATAGACAGACTCAACCCAGACCCCCCCTTTACCAGTGTTGGTCTCGATGTATTTGGCCCGTGGTCAGTTGTGACACGACAGACGAGAGGCGGCCAAGCTAATAGTAAGCGTTGGGCTGTCATGTTCACCTGTATGACAATCAGAGCCATCCACATAGAGGTCATCGAGTCCCGCGACACGTCAAGCTTCATCAACGCTCTAAGACGTTTTATCATTATCCATGGTCCTATCAAGCATACGGTCAGACAGAGGTACCAACTTCGTCGGTGCAGCAAAGGAATTGGGAATACCTTCAAATCTGGAGTACAAGACCCTTGAGAGATTCCTCAGTGACGAAAGTTGCACATGGTCATTCAACGCACCTCACTCTTCGCATATGGGAGGATCTTGGGAACGGATGATTGGTCTAGTCCGAAGAATCCTCGACTCTACTATTCTCCAAGCAGGAGCAGCGAGGATTACCCACGAAAGCCTAATCACCTTCATGGCAGAAGCCACAGCCATAATCAATGCAAGACCCTTAGTTCCAGTTTCCAACGACCCTGAGGAGCCCTTGTTATTGACTCCAGCTACCCTCCTTGCCCAGAAAATGGGACTGTCCAGTGCTCCTCCAGGAGGATTCGTGCCAAGGACCTCTACAAGCGCCAATGGAGACAGGTACAAAGTCTTGCGAATACTTTCTGGGACACATGGCGCAAACAATATCTGTCTACCCTGCAGCCACAGACAAAGTGGCAATCTACTTGTCCCAATCTGAACATAGGTGACCTTGTTTTTGTGAAAGACTCTCAAGTACACCGGAACCAGTGGCCACTTGGTCTAGTTACTGCAACATTCCCGAGCAATGACAGTAATGTCTGCAAGGTCGGACTAAGAATGACTAAGGGAAATGAACCTAAGACATTTCTCAGACCGGTATCTGAACTGGTCCTGCTGTTACCCTCAGAAGACAGAGATTGTGACATCCGGTGATGCCAGACGGGAAGTGTTCTGTCTCCAACGCCTAATTCATCTCCAATGTTTGTTTTACGTAATGTTATTAAATAGTTTAGCTGTAGATTGTTAATGAGTTTTATCTCATATGCAGTGTTTCAGGCTCCCTCTAGCGGCCAATGCTATGTTTGCAGTCTATTTAATCTCTATGTCTAATTCTCCTCCCTCCTGCAATGCATTTGGTAGCTCAGCCCCCATTTTTACTTTCATTTCTGGAAGGAAGACACTCAGCATTACTGTTTCCATGCGATTGCATTGCCGGTATGTATTCATGCCTTCTTTAGTTGTTTTCTGCTCTAGCTTTAGCCTGGTTCATCCAGTTATAGTCTAGATTAGTTACTAGGTCATGCATATTGTATATCCATGTATAATGTGTGTTCTGCTGTACTATGTACTGATTGTTCTGTATTCTGATTGTTTCCAGTTTTACCATATACAAATATACTGCAATGTTCAATAAAAGCACAGACTTCACCACAGTCTTCTCATTGGACTCAGTATAAAGGTTTAGCTGTCTGTTTAAATTCATGAGCCCCCGGCCCATTTAGTGAGAACAGAACAACGATAATTCCTTGAAAGGAGATTTACTGCGTTCTTGTATGCATTTTTTGCTTGATTTTGTTGTGTTTTTGCTACGGTTTGGTAGCTGCGTTTTTCAGCGTTTTTGGCATAGTGTCATGCGCTTAGATCACACTGACTTTGCTAAATGCTGCTGTGTGTTTGTGTTTGCATTACATCAGGAGCTGCCTGAGATGATGTTGGTATGGGTGTGAAGGTCTTGTGCTCAGCTGATAGTTGATTTGAAGCTTGGGTGTGACTCGTCTGGAATCCTCCCCCCCCTGGCCTTCAAATAGCCTTCCCTCTCCTCTGTCAGACGTTGTTAATAGAGTTATTTACTCTTGGTCACTGAGCTGTGAAGACACTGCTGGGCTGAAGTCTTTCCAGGAGTTCCTTTGCCTTGGGAGTAGCTGTGATTCCTGATCCATGGGTGGAGGTAGGGCCCTCATCCTAGGGTTAATCAGGAGCTTAGGCAAAAAGGTGGTGACTCAGACCTCCTCACCATCAGAGATACCTCCGAGATCAGGGTGAGCCAGGGAACCCTAGTTTAAGGGTCAGCTTAGCTCCCCCTTAATCCCTTTGCGCATCACACCATCCAGTTACCTGATTTCCTCACCTCCAAAGTGTGACATTATCAATGGCCAAACCGCTTTTCTTTATCCTCTGAGCCATTATGTCTCAGACATCCTAGGCAGATGCCTTTTCCCAACTGATGCAGACCATCTCAACTTAGGTCACTGGTCTGCGAACACAGGTGGTGCAGCAGCTGCAACAGGTTGTGGGGTTTCTGGCCTTGGCTCACGCCTAGGCCATACCAGAACCCAAGATATCTCTTCCAGATAGGTTTTCTGCGGAAATGGATACATTTTTGGTGTTCAGAGAGGCCTCTAAACTTTATTTCAGGCTTTGACCATGTTCATCTGGGAGTGAGGATCAGCGGGTGGGGATCATACTCTCTCTTCTTCAGGGAATCCCCAGACCTAGGCCTTGTCCCTCCTGACAGACTCACCATCGCTACGGTCGGTGGATGTTTTTTTTTGCTGCTCTGTCTCAGGTGTATGGTAAACCAGAAAGGGTGAATTTTGTGGAGTTAAACCTCTCTAAACTCAAGCAGGGCACATAAGCAGTTGAGGAGTACTGCTCAGAATTTCGAAGATGGGCAACTGACACCCAGTGGAATGAGCCAGCCCTCAGGAGTCAGTTCTGCCTGGGTTTGTTAGCTAGACTGCAAGACACCCTGGTTCAGTCCACCTGAGTCATTGGAGGCTGCTATGTCGCTAGCCATCAGGGTATACAGATGTCTGAGGAGGAGACTGAGACCAGCTTTGTCCTCGGTACCTATCCCTGTTGAAGAGGCTCCATGCTATGAACCTATGCAGTTGGGAGCAGTAGGTCCTCATGTTAAACCACGTGTAGTTGCAGTTCATCAAGTGGATGGACTTTGTTTTCATTGTGGAAGAACTGATGATTTTAATAACTTTTGTCCATATTGCTCTGGGACGAGTACGCAGTCTCAGACACAGCCTACCTTGGCTCATTTGGAAAGCAATAATCAAAGGGTTTATATTTATAATTGTTTTCTAAGTCTCTGTTTACTCTGTCTGCCAAGATGCTGGTAGATGGAAAAACTGAGACTGTACCGGTGCCAGTTGATAGTGGAGCGGGAGTCAATCTCTAGAGAATTGTAACCACCCCCATTATATTGGGCCTTCCCTGGCTGATAAAACACAATCCAGTAATTGACTAGCAAGCCAGAGAGGTGGTTTACTGGGGGTACTGCCTGTGGGGATAATTGCTGGGGTACTTCCATGTCTGCCGGGCTGGTGACGTCTAAGCCAACTTCTCCACCCAAGGAGGTTAGGAGTTTGCCAGGGGGTGATGTACAAACCACGCTCCAGACTCCTAGTGCCTCTAGGCATCATCCTAGGAGGAGGGGCAGGGAAATGGCAATGGTTTCTACTGTGCATCCCAAGGGAGGTAGTCCTAAGGTCCAGAGAAACGCCTCTGTTACTTGCTTACCTAATACTGCACCCGTTTTTTGTGCCCACATGTGTGGAAATAAATATATTGGTCCAGACCTGAGTGTGAATGAGTACGTGTGGGTGTTGTCCAAGCATGTTAGGTGGAAGTGTGCTGCTACAGCTCCTAGTTCTGAGTTTATAGGACCATGGGACCATTTTGGATATCGGCCATTTGCAACCCTGTGCTGTACCGACTTTAACTACCCGCAGTTTTGGTGATCCATAACATCTTTAATATCTCATCACTCAGGGGATGTGGACGTCTTTTGACATGTAGCCATTGAAACCCATTAGTGTCCACTTCTGTGCATGTTATCAGGCCAAAATCACCAGGGTATGTGAACTTTTTATCAAGGTCATTTGGATGTTTTTGGTTGTCATTATGATTTAAAAAGAGAAAACACAGTAGTTTGACAATAAATGGCTTCACCCAATCACTAACCATGAGTGGAAAATAAAGTTTTGTGTTATCATTCATATTCTCTGAAAAAAGACCAAGAAAGCAAAAAATCTTCCGGGGTATGAAAACTGTTGGGCACAACTGTACCTCTGATCAGTCATCCCTTTCCCTGGAGTTTGTGTTAACTCCAAGCCTCCTTAGTCTTTGGTGTGACAGTGATGTATAATAGGGTTGCTAATTAAAATAAACAGAAATATTGTTCACAGTGACTATGTATCCAGTTACCTTCAGCTTCCTTCAGTTTCAATTCTGATCTAATTCATTACAATACACTTGTATGAGGCACTTTGATGAGGCAGGAGCAGGCTAAAGTATATGCAGACTTGTTGCTCACAACATATACATATATATATATATATATATATATATATATACTAGCTGTGAGCCCGATGCAAATGCATCGGGATTTTAGAACGTGGCAATATTATTTGCATTAATAGCATTATTATTACCATTAATAGCATAATTATTAGCAATACCAGCATTATTATTAGCATTAATAGCATTATTAATAGCAATAATAGTACTAATAATAGTATTGTTATTAGTATGAATAGCATTATTACCATAAATAGCATTAATATTAGCGTTAATAGCATTATTATGAGGAGTAATAGCATTATTAGCATTAATAAAATTAGTAATAGCATTAATAGAATTAAAAATAGCATTAATAGCATTATTAATAGGATTAATAGCATGATTATTAGCCTTAATAGCATTAATAGCATTAATATTAGCATGAATAGCATTAATAGCATTATTAATAACATTAATAGCATTATTAATAGCATTAATAGCATAAATAATAGAATTAATAGCATAAATAATTGCATTAATAGCATTACTATTAGCATAAAGAGCATTAATAGCAATATTATTAGCATGAATAGCATTTTGAATAGCAAAAATAGCATGATTTATAGCCTTAATAGCATTATTAATCGCGTTAATATGATTATTATTAGCATTATTAGCATTAATATTAGCATTAATAGCATAATTATTAGCATTAATAGCATTATTATTAGCAGTAATAGCATTATTATTAGCATTAATAGCATTATTAATAGCATTAATAGCATTAATAATACAATTAATAGCATTAATATTAGCATTAATAGCATTAATAGTATTATTAATAGCCTGAATAGCATTATTAATAGCATTAATAGCATTATTAATAGCATTATTATGAGGAGTAATAGCATTATTAGCATTAATAAAATTATTAATAGCATTAATAGAATTAAAAATAGCATTAATAGCATTATTAATAGGATTAATAGCATGATTATTAGCCTTAATAGCATTAATATTAGCATGAATAGCATTAATAGCATTATTAATAACATTAATAGCATTATTAATAGCATTAATAGCATAAATAATAGAATTAATAGCATAAATAATCGCATTAATAGCATTACTATTAGCATAAAGAGCATTAATAGCAATATTATTAGCATGAATAGCATTTTGAATAGCAAAAATAGCATGATTTATAGCCTTAATAGCATTATTAATCGCGTTAATATGATTATTATTAGCATTATTAGCATTAATATTAGCATTAATAGCATAATTATTAGCATTAATAGCATTATTATTAGCAGTAATAGCATTATTATTAGCATTAATAGCATTATTAATAGCATTAATAGCATTAATAATACAATTAATAGCATTAATATTAGCATTAATAGCATTAATAGTATTATTAATAGCCTGAATAGCATTATTAATAGCATTAATAGCATTATTAATAGCATTATTAATAGCATTAATAGCATAAATAATAGAATTAATAGCAGAAATAATCGCATTAATAGCATTACTATTAGCATAAAGAGCATTAATAGCAATATTATTAGCATGAATAGCATTTTGAATAGCATAAATAGCATGATTATTAGCCTTAATAGCATTATCAATCGCGTTAATATGATTATTATTAGCATTATTTATTATTAGCATTATTAGCATTATTATTAGCATTAAAAGCATAATTATTAGCATTAATAGCATTATTATTAGCAGTAATAGCATAATTATTAGCATTAATAGCATTATTATTAGCAGTAATATCATTATTATTAGCATTTTTTTTTAATTTATTATTATTTTTTATTTTATTATTTATTATTTTTTATTTATTTTTTTATTATTTTTTAATTATTTTTTATTATTTTTTTTATTATTAAATTTATTAGTTATTTTAAGTGAGCCTGAGACACAGTTCTCCTTCAGGTCCGCTCAAAGGGCTCATATTATTATTATTATTTTTTTTATTTATTATTATTTTTTATTTTATTATTTATAATTTTTTATTTATTTTTTTATTATTTTTTAATTATTTATTTATTATTTTTTTTATTATTAAATTTATTAGTTATTTTAAGTGAGCCTGAGACACAGTTCTCCTTCAGGTCCGTTCAAAGGGCTCATATTATTAGCATTTTTTTTTTTATTTATTATTATTTTTTATTTTATTATTTATAATTTTTTATTTATTTTTTTATTATTTTTTAATTATTTTTTATTATTTTTTTTATTATTAAATTTATTAGTTATTTTAAGTGAGCCTGAGACACAGTTCTCCTTCAGGTCCGCTCAAACGGCTCATATTATTAGCTTTTTTTTTTTAATTTATTATTATTTTTTATTTTATTATTTATTATTTTTATTTATTTATTTATTTATTATTTTTTAATTATTTTTTTATTATTTTTTTTATTATTACATTTATTAGTTATTTTAAGTGAGCCTGAGACACAGTTCTCCTTCAGGTCCGCTCAAAGGGCTCATATTATTAGCATTTTTTTTTTTATTTATTATTATTTTTTATTTTATTATTTATTATTTTTTATTTATTTATTTATTATTTTTTAATTATTTTTTTTATTATTTTTTTATTATTAAATTTATTAGTTATTTTAAGTGAGACTGAGACACAGTTCTCCTTCAGGTCCGCTCAAAGGGCTCATATTATTAGCATTTTTTTTTGTATTTATTATTATTTTTTATTTTATTATTTATAATTTTTTATTTATTTATTTATTATTTTTTAATTATTTTTTTATTATTTTTTTTATTATTAAATTTATTTGTTATTTTAAGTGAGCCTGAGCCTGAGACACAGTTCTCCTTCAGGTCCGCTGAAAGGGCTCATATTATTAGCATGTATTTTTTTTTTTTATTATTATTTTTTATTGTATTATTTATTATTTTTTATAATTTTTTTTATTATTTTGTAATTATTTTTTTATTATTTTTTTTATTATTAAATTTATTTGTTATTTTAAGTGAGCCTGAGACACAGTTCTCCTTCAGGTCCGCTCAAAGAGCGCCTCACTTCCCATTCACATACATTAGCGGTGTGTCGGCAATTTTATGGCCGGGCACCTGGTTCTATTTGTCGGCCCCAAAATCGCGGACACACCGCTAATGCATGTGTATGCAAATATGGATACAAAGTTGCACACTCCTTTAGATGTTTTTGATGCAAGGTTTATTATGAACAGTTAATGGCCACAGATGTGGCCATTAACTGTTCATAATAAACCTTGCATCAAAAACATCTAAAGGAGTGTGCAACTTTGTATCCATATTTGTATTTACTGGGATTGAAGAAATCCTGTTAGTTGGCACCTCCACTCACCACCTACGCGGTGTGCACACCATTATACCCTATTGAATGCATGTGTATGGGCAGTGAGGCCGATTTCTGATTGGTCGCTCTCTGCTGACGCCGACGGTAGGGTGTTAGGTGCGGTAGGGCTTAGGAGGTAGGGGCTTAGGTGCGGCGGGGCTTAGGGGGTAGGTAGGGGCTTAGGTGCGGCGGGGCTTAGGGGGTAGGGGCTTAGGTGCGGCAGGGCTTAGGGGGTAGGGGCTTAGGTGCGGCGCACTTAGGGGGTGGTTTAGAGCATTAGGGGGTGGTTTAGAGCATGGCGCTGTAGTGTACAGCGCGATGGTATACTACAGTCCCATGGGCATACGCGTGTCGGCCCTTAAGCGCCAGCGGACATTGCGAGTCGTTGGCGCTTAGGTTTAGGGGCGGACAGGCGTATGGCCATGGGACTGTAGTATACTATAGCGGTGTACACTACAGTCCTATGCGCTTCTGTGGCTTTGTTAGCGGTGGGTGTCAACGACTCGCAATGCCCGCTTTGCGCCACAGACAGAGCCACAGACAGAGTCCAGGAGAAGCACCCAGGACTCGCTAACCAAGCCACCGGAAGTTGCGCCGCTCCGACGGAAGTCAGTTACGGCAATTATATAATAGATATATATATAAATGCATTCCAGTTTGTACCAGAGAGGAGGGGCTTGGACTATTCTTGATAATTTTATCAAAGCTGAGCCAGGTGATGGATACCATGTGCAGGGTAAACATGCAGATCATAATAAGAAAGTGGGAAGAAAGCAGTGGAGTGAGCAGTTACAAACATACCAATTTGGAACATGCAGCAGAAGCAGGTGGTATCACATTTTGAGAAAGTTGAGTGGAAGTTTAAGCATACCATTTTGGAACACACAGCAAAACCAGGAAGTATCAGATGTTGGAAAAGTTGAGTAGAAGTTTACGCATACCATTTTGGAACACACAGCAAAACCAGTGGGCATCAGATGTTGGAAAATTTGAATAGAAGTTTAAGCTTATTAGTATGGTACATGAAGCAGAAGTAGGAGGTATCAGATACTGAAAATTTTGGGTAGACGTTTAACCCCTTTACGACTAATGACGAGTATACTCTTCATGAAAAGATGTCAGTTCCCGCATCATGACGAGTATACTCGTCATGGCTTTGAACTGTCACTGCTTCTAAACGAACAGTGACAGTTCAATTCTAAAAGCTGTCAGTGACAGCTGAGGGTCAGGGGCAGAGGTGTGGGGACCCTTGTTAACCCCCCCTGCCCAGGACCCCTCCGATCGGCAGTGTAAAACTGAAACTGCCGATAGGAGCGATTCAGACAGATTTACCCCTCCAGGTCTGATTGGAGCTCTCCAATCAGATCTAGAGGGGCCGATCGACGGGTGCCCTCCCCCTTCTCAGCCCCCTCCCGCTCCAAGACACATGCCCCCCCCTGGATCATATTTATCTGCCGGCGGGCTGCACACCCGGCGCACCCGCCAGCCATCACCTAAGGCTCCAGCCCCCGCTCCATCCAGCTCCCCCCATGTCCTGTCCCGCCCCCCCGTGTCCAGCCCCCCCTGTGTCCGGCCCCCCCCCCCTGTGTCCGGCCTGCACCCCCCATACCCGTCCCGCCGTCCACCCGCCCTCCTCCTTCTCTCCTCCAGGCTGCTTTTTCTGCTGGCGGGCTCATGCGCCCGCCGGTCCAGGTGCAGGGCCCCCTCCCCCTGCTCGTACTCCCCCCCCCTCCCCCAGCTGGTACCCCATCCAACCCCCTGCCCCCCCCCAAGCCCCGCTCACCTATTCCAGCGGGCTGCACGAGCTCGTTGGCCTCCGCTCCTCCTCTGCAGTCTCTGGTGTTGTCCCTCTTCTTCTCAGGGGCTTCTCCTCCTCATCCATCGGTGGGTAAGTATGAATTAATGAATTAATGAATGAATGAATGAATGAATGAATAGATGGATGGGTGGATGGATGGATGGATGGATGGGTGGGTGGATGGATGGATGGATGGATGGATGGGTGGATGGATGGGTGGATGGATGGATGGATGGGTGGGTGGATGGATGGGTGCGTGGATGGATGGGTGCGTGGACGTGCGTGCTTGGATGTGCGTGCGTGGATGTGTACGTGCGTGGATGTGTTTGGATGTGCGTGTGTGGATGTCAGCGTGCATGCGTGGATGTGTGCGTGTGTGGATGTCAGCGTGCGTGGATGTCAGCATGCGTGCGTGGATGTCACGGCGTGAATGTCAGCGTGCGTGAGTGTGTGCGTGGATGTCGTGGTGATGCGCATGGTGGATGTGTGCGTTGTGATGTGCATGCTGGATGTTGTGCGTGGATGTGCGTGCGTGGATGTGCGCGTACGTGGATGTGTGCGTGCGTGGATGTGCGTGTACGTGGATGTGCGTGCTTGGATGTGCGTGCTTGATGTGCGTGCTTGGATGTGCGTGCTTGGATGTGCGTGCGTGGATGTGTACGTGCGTGGATGTGTTTGGATGTGCGTGTGTGGATGTCAGCGTGCGTGGATGTGTGCATGTGTGGATGTCAGCGTGCGTGGATGTGCGTGTGTGATGTGCGTGCTTGGATGTGCGTGCGTGGATGTGCGTGTTGGATGTGGTGCTGGATGTGCGTGCGTGGATGTGCACGCATGGATGTGCGTACGTGGATGTGTGAGTATGTGGATGTGTGCGTGGATGTGCTTGGATGTGGATGTGTGCGTGGATGTGTGTGTGGATGTGCGTGGATGTCAGCATGCGTGCGTGGATGTCAGCGTGCGTGAATGTCAGCGTGCGTGGATGTGTGTGCGTGGATGTGCGTGCGTGGATGTCAGCATGCGTGGATGTGTGCGTGTGTGGATGTGCATGCTTGGATGTGCGTGCGTGGATGTGCGTGCGTGGATGTGCGCGTACGTGGATGTGTGCGTGCGTGGATGTGCGTGTGTGGATGTGTGTGCTTGGATGTGCGTGCTTGGATGTGTGTGCTTGGATGTGCGTGCTTGGATGTGCGTACGCGGATGTGTACATGCGTGGATGTGTTTGGATGTGCGTGTGTGGATGTCAGCGTGCGTGGATGTGTGCGTGTGTGGATGTCAGCGTGCGTGGATGTCAGTGTGCGTGGATGTGCATGCGTGGATATGCACGCGTGGATGTGCGTACGTGGATGTGTGAGTACGTGGATGTGTGCGTGGATGTGCTTGGATGTGGATGTGTGCGTGGATGTGTGTGTGGATGTGCGTGGATGTCAGCATGCGTGCGTGGATGTCAGCGTGCGTGAATGTCAGCGTGCGTGGATGTGTGTGCGTGGATGTGCGTGCGTGGATGTCAGCATGCGTGGATGTGTGCGTGTGTGGATGTGCATGCTTGGATGTGCGTGCGTGGATGTGCGTGCGTGGATGTGCGCGTACGTGGATGTGTGCGTGCGTGGATGTGCGTGTGTGGATGTGTGTGCTTGGATGTGCGTGCTTGGATGTGTGTGCTTGGATGTGCGTGCTTGGATGTGCGTACGCGGATGTGTACATGCGTGGATGTGTTTGGATGTGCGTGTGTGGATGTCAGCGTGCGTGGATGTGTGCGTGTGTGGATGTCAGCGTGCGTGGATGTCAGTGTGCGTGGATGTGCATGCGTGGATATGCACGCGTGGATGTGCGTACGTGGATGTGTGGGTACGTGGATGTGTGCGTGGATGTGCTTGGATGTGGATGTGTGCGTGGATGTGTGTGTGGATGTGCGTGGATGTCAGCATGCGTGCGTGGATGTCAGCGTGCGTGAATGTCAGCGTGCATGGATGTGTGTGCGTGGATGTGCGTGCGTGGATGTCAGCATGCGTGAATGTGTGCGTGTGTGGATGTGCATGCTTGGATGTGCGTGCGTGGATGTGCATGCGTGGATGTGCGCGTACGTGGATGTGTGCGTGCGTGGATGTGCATGTGTGGATGTGCGTGCTTGGATGTGCGTGCTTGGATGTGCGTGCTTGGATGTGCGTGCGTGGATGTGTACGTGCGTGGATGTGCGTGTGTGGATGTCAGCGTGCGTGCATGGATGTGTGCGTGTGTGGATGTCAGCGTGCGTGGATGTGCGTGCGTGGATGTGCACGCGTGGATGTGCGTACGTGGATGTGTGAGTATGTGGATGTGTGCGTGGATGTGCTTGGATGTGGATGTGTGCGTGGATGTGTGTGTGGATGTGTGTGGATGTCAGCATGCGTGCGTGGATGTGTGTGCGTGGATGTGCGTGCGTGGATGTCAGCATGCGTGGATGTGTGCGTGTGTGGATGTGCATGCTTGGATGTGCGTGCGTGGATGTGCGCGTACGTGGATGTGTGCATGCGTGGATGTGCGTGTGTGGATGTGCGTGCTTGGATGTGCGTGCTTGGATGTGCGTGCTTGGTTGTGTGCATGCGTGGATGATGGGTGCATAGGTGGATGGATGGGTGCAACAAGGGATCAAGTGTCCTTTTGTTATAGTCTCTGGGATCATAGTCATGGTGCACTCTATAACAGATCATTGTCATACAGTGCACCATAACTCTGACCCCCGAGACTGTAGGAAGAGGACACTTGATCCCTTGCTGCAGTCTCTGGATTGAGCAGAGGCGATCGAGCATCGTGGGACCTTCGTTGTGGACTACGTCGGAGGCGATCGAGCGTCGTGGGACCTTCGTTGTGGACTACGTCGGATCTTTATAATAAAGATGGAGTCCGAATTTTGTTTGTGTTTTTTTTTCAAATAAAAAGATTTTTCTATGTGTGTATTTTCTGACTATTTACCAGAGATTCCTAATGGCGGGTCCAACATTGGCCCTATATTATGAATCTCGGGCTTAGTGCCAGCTGCCAATAAAAAGCTGGCATTAACCCCTTTATTACCCAGTTTGCTACCGGCACCAGGGCAACTGGAAGAGTCTGGGTACAGCGCCAGAAAATGGCGCTTCAATGAATGCGCCATTTTCTGGAGCGGCTGCGAGCTGCAATTCGCAGCATGGGAGGCCCAGAACGCTTGGGCCTCTCCATGCTGCGGATTCCAGCCCCCAGCTGCTTAGTTGTACCTGGCTGGACCAAAAATATGGCGGAGCCCCACGTCATTTTTTTTTCTAGAATTAGTTCTAGAAAAAAAAAAGGCTTTGCTGTATTTCTGGTTGCCAGCCAGGTACAACGAGGCAGCTGGGGGTTGGTGGCAATCCGTAGCTGCCAAGTTGTACCTGGCTGGACTAAAAATATGGCGGAGCCCCACGCCATTTTTTTTCTAGAATTAGCCCTAGAAAAAAATAAAAATGGGCTTCGCTGTATTTTTGGTTGCCAGCCAGGTACAATGAGGCAGCTGGGGGTTGCTGGCAGTCCGTAGCTGCCAAGTTGTACCTGGCTGGACCAAAAATATGGCGGAGCCCCACGCCATTTTTTTTCTAGAAGTAGTCCTAGAAAAAGAATAAAAATGGGCTTCGCTGTATTTAGATGCATAGTGAACACTTTGAACCCAGGTGCTTCACAAATTGATCCGTAAAAATGAAAAAAAGAAAATTTGTGTGAAAAAAAAGTACTTTTTCCTTCTTACGGATCAATTTGTGAAGCACCTGGGGGTTCAAAGTGCTCACTATGCATATAGATGCATTCCTTGGGGGGTCTAGTTTCCAACATGAGGTCACTTGTGGGGGAGCTCCAATGTTTAGGCACACATGGGTTCTCCATATGCGACATAGTGTACGCTAATAATTCCAATTGTTAGCGGACACCATGTTGGGTACGGAGAGCCCCTGTGTGCCTAAACATTGGATCTCCCCCACAAGTGACCCCATTTTGGAAACTAGACCTCCCAGGGAACTTATCTAGATGGGTGGTGAGCATTTTGAACGCCCCAGTGCTTCACAAATTAATCTAAAAATGAAAAAAGAAACTTTTTATCGAAAAAAAAGTACTTTTTCATTTTTACGGATGAATTTGTGAAGCACCTGGGGGTTCAAAATGCTCACCACCCATCTAGATAAGTTCCCTGGGGGTCTAGTTTTCAAAATGGGGTCACTTGTGGGGCAGCTCCAATGTTTAGGCACACAGGGGCTTTCCAAACGCGACATGGTGTCCGCTAACAATTGGAGCTAATTTTTCAGTCAAATTGTTAGCGGACACCATGTCGCGTTTGGAGAACCCCTGTGTGCCTACACATTGGAGCTCCCCACAAGTGACACCATTTTGGAAACTACCACCCCCATGGAACTTATCTAGATGGGTGGTGAGCATTTTGAACACCCCAGTGCTTCACAAATTAATCTGTAAAAATGAAAAAAGAAACTTTTTATGGAAAAAAAAGTACTTTTTCATTTTTACGAATGAATTTGTGAAGCACCTGGGGGTTCAAAATGCTCCCCACCCATCTAGATAAATTTCCTGGGGGGTCTAGTTTCCAAAATGGGGTCACTTGTGGAGAAGCTCCAATGTTTAGGCACACAGGGTCTCTCCAAATGAAACATGGTGTCCGCTAACAATTTGACTGAAAAATCAGCTCAAATTGTTAGCGGACACCATGTCGCGTTTGGAGAGCCTCTGTGTGCCTACACATTGGAGCTCCCCCACAAGTGACCCCATTTTGGAAACTAGACCCCCCAGGGAACTTATCTAGATGGGTGGTGAGCATTTTGAACCCCCAGGCACTTCACAAATTCATCCGTAAAAATGAAAAAGTACTTTTTTTCCATAAAGATTTTTTTTTTTTTTTTTCATTTTTACAGATTAATTTGTGAAGCACTGGGGCATTCAAAATGCTCACCACCCATCCAGATAAGTTCCCTGGGGGGTCTAGTTTCCAAAATGGGGTCACTTGTGGGGGAGCTCCAATGTGTAGGCACACAGGGGCTCTCCAAACGCAACATGGTGTCCGCTAACAATTTGACTGAAAAATCAGCTCAAATTGTTAGCGGACACCATGTCGCGTTTGGAGAGCCCCTGTGTGACTAAACATTGGAGCTCCCCACAAGTGACCCCATTTTAAAAACTAGAGGCCCCAGGGAACTTATCTAGATGGGTGGGGAGCATTTTCAACCCCAGGTGCTTCACAAATTCATCCATAAAAATGAAAAAGTACTTTTTTTTCCACAAAAATTTTCTTTTAGCCTACATTTTTTAATTTTCACATAGGGAACAGGATAAAATGGATCCTAAAAATTGTTGGGCAATTTATCTTGAATACACTGATACCTCATATGTGGTCATAAACCACTGTTTGGGCACACAGCAGGGCTCAGAAGGGAAGGAGCGCCATTTGACTTTTTGAATGGAAAATTAGCTCCAAAAGTCAAACAGTGGTTTATGACCACATATGAGATATCGATGTACTCAGGAAAAATTGCCCAACAATTTTTAGGATCCATTTTATCCTGTTGCCCATGTGAAAATGAAAGAATTGAGGCTAAAAGAACATTTTTGTTGGAAAAATTAAAATGACCATTTTTTCCCTCCACTTTGCTTTAGTTCCCGTGAAGCACCTGAAGGGTTAATAATCATATTGAATGTAGTTTTGAGTAGCTTGAGGGGTGAAGTTTTCGGAATGGTGTCACTTTTGGGTGTTTTCTGTCATGTACGCGTGGATGTGCGTACGTGGATGTGTGAGTACGTGGATGTGTGCGTGGATGTGCTTGGATGTGGATGTGTGCGTGGATGTGTGTGTGGATGTGCGTGGATGTCAGCATGCGTGCGTGGATGTCAGCGTGCGTGAATGTCAGCGTGCGTGGATGTGTGTGCGTGGATGTGCGTGCGTGGATGTCAGCATGCGTGGATGTGTGCGTGTGTGGATGTGCATGCTTGGATGTGCGTGCGTGGATGTGCGTGCGTGGATGTGCGCGTACGTGGATGTGTGCGTGCGTGGATGTGCGTGTGTGGATGTGTGTGCTTGGATGTGCGTGCTTGGATGTGTGTGCTTGGATGTGCGTGCTTGGATGTGCGTACGCGGATGTGTACATGCGTGGATGTGTTTGGATGTGCGTGTGTGGATGTCAGCGTGCGTGGATGTGTGCGTGTGTGGATGTCAGCGTGCGTGGATGTCAGTGTGCGTGGATGTGCATGCGTGGATATGCACGCGTGGATGTGCGTACGTGGATGTGTGGGTACGTGGATGTGTGCGTGGATGTGCTTGGATGTGGATGTGTGCGTGGATGTGTGTGTGGATGTGCGTGGATGTCAGCATGCGTGCGTGGATGTCAGCGTGCGTGAATGTCAGCGTGCATGGATGTGTGTGCGTGGATGTGCGTGCGTGGATGTCAGCATGCGTGAATGTGTGCGTGTGTGGATGTGCATGCTTGGATGTGCGTGCGTGGATGTGCATGCGTGGATGTGCGCGTACGTGGATGTGTGCGTGCGTGGATGTGCATGTGTGGATGTGCGTGCTTGGATGTGCGTGCTTGGATGTGCGTGCTTGGATGTGCGTGCGTGGATGTGTACGTGCGTGGATGTGCGTGTGTGGATGTCAGCGTGCGTGCATGGATGTGTGCGTGTGTGGATGTCAGCGTGCGTGGATGTGCGTGCGTGGATGTGCACGCGTGGATGTGCGTACGTGGATGTGTGAGTATGTGGATGTGTGCGTGGATGTGCTTGGATGTGGATGTGTGCGTGGATGTGTGTGTGGATGTGTGTGGATGTCAGCATGCGTGCGTGGATGTGTGTGCGTGGATGTGCGTGCGTGGATGTCAGCATGCGTGGATGTGTGCGTGTGTGGATGTGCATGCTTGGATGTGCGTGCGTGGATGTGCGCGTACGTGGATGTGTGCATGCGTGGATGTGCGTGTGTGGATGTGCGTGCTTGGATGTGCGTGCTTGGATGTGCGTGCTTGGTTGTGTGCATGCGTGGATGATGGGTGCATAGGTGGATGGATGGGTGCAACAAGGGATCAAGTGTCCTTTTGTTATAGTCTCTGGGATCATAGTCATGGTGCACTCTATAACAGATCATTGTCATACAGTGCACCATAACTCTGACCCCCGAGACTGTAGGAAGAGGACACTTGATCCCTTGCTGCAGTCTCTGGATTGAGCAGAGGCGATCGAGCATCGTGGGACCTTCGTTGTGGACTACGTCGGAGGCGATCGAGCGTCGTGGGACCTTCGTTGTGGACTACGTCGGATCTTTATAATAAAGATGGAGTCCGAATTTTGTTTGTGTTTTTTTTCAAATAAAAAGATTTTTCTATGTGTGTATTTTCTGACTATTTACCAGAGATTCCTAATGGCGGGTCCAACATTGGCCCTATATTATGAATCTCGGGCTTAGTGCCAGCTGCCAATAAAAAGCAGGCATTAACCCCTTTATTACCCAGTTTGCTACCGGCACCAGGGCAACTGGAAGAGTCTGGGTACAGCGCCAGAAAATGGCGCTTCAATGAATGCGCCATTTTCTGGAGCGGCTGCGAGCTGCAATTCGCAGCATGGGAGGCCCAGAACGCTTGGGCCTCTCCATGCTGCGGATTCCAGCCCCCAGCTGCTTAGTTGTACCTGGCTGGACCAAAAATATGGCGGAGCCCCACGTCATTTTTTTTTCTAGAATTAGTTCTAGAAAAAAAAAAGGCTTTGCTGTATTTCTGGTTGCCAGCCAGGTACAACGAGGCAGCTGGGGGTTGGTGGCAATCCGTAGCTGCCAAGTTGTACCTGGCTGGACTAAAAATATGGCGGAGCCCCACGCCATTTTTTTTCTAGAATTAGCCCTAGAAAAAAATAAAAATGGGCTTCGCTGTATTTTTGGTTGCCAGCCAGGTACAATGAGGCAGCTGGGGGTTGCTGGCAGTCCGTAGCTGCCAAGTTGTACCTGGCTGGACCAAAAATATGGCGGAGCCCCACGCCATTTTTTTTCTAGAAGTAGTCCTAGAAAAAGAATAAAAATGGGCTTCGCTGTATTTAGATGCATAGTGAACACTTTGAACCCCAGGTGCTTCACAAATTGATCCGTAAAAATGAAAAAAGAAAATTTGTGTGAAAAAAAAGTACTTTTTCCTTCTTACGGATCAATTTGTGAAGCACCTGGGGGTTCAAAGTGCTCACTATGCATATAGATGCATTCCTTGGGGGGTCTAGTTTCCAACATGAGGTCACTTGTGGGGGAGCTCCAATGTTTAGGCACACATGGGTTCTCCATATGCGACATAGTGTACGCTAATAATTCCAATTGTTAGCGGACACCATGTTGGGTACGGAGAGCCCCTGTGTGCCTAAACATTGGATCTCCCCCACAAGTGACCCCATTTTGGAAACTAGACCTCCCAGGGAACTTATCTAGATGGGTGGTGAGCATTTTGAACGCCCCAGTGCTTCACAAATTAATCTAAAAATGAAAAAAGAAACTTTTTATCGAAAAAAAAGTACTTTTTCATTTTTACGGATGAATTTGTGAAGCACCTGGGGGTTCAAAATGCTCACCACCCATCTAGATAAGTTCCCTGGGGGGTCTAGTTTTCAAAATGGGGTCACTTGTGGGGCAGCTCCAATGTTTAGGCACACAGGGGCTTTCCAAACGCGACATGGTGTCCGCTAACAATTGGAGCTAATTTTTCAGTCAAATTGTTAGCGGACACCATGTCGCGTTTGGAGAACCCCTGTGTGCCTACACATTGGAGCTCCCCCACAAGTGACACCATTTTGGAAACTACACCCCCCATGGAACTTATCTAGATGGGTGGTGAGCATTTTGAACACCCCAGTGCTTCACAAATTAATCTGTAAAAATGAAAAAAGAAACTTTTTATGGAAAAAAAAGTACTTTTTCATTTTTACGAATGAATTTGTGAAGCACCTGGGGGTTCAAAATGCTCCCCACCCATCTAGATAAATTTCCTGGGGGGTCTAGTTTCCAAAATGGGGTCACTTGTGGAGAAGCTCCAATGTTTAGGCACACAGGGTCTCTCCAAATGAAACATGGTGTCCGCTAACAATTTGACTGAAAAATCAGCTCAAATTGTTAGCGGACACCATGTCGCGTTTGGAGAGCCTCTGTGTGCCTACACATTGGAGCTCCCCCACAAGTGACCCCATTTTGGAAACTAGACCCCCCAGGGAACTTATCTAGATGGGTGGTGAGCATTTTGAACCCCCAGGCACTTCACAAATTCATCCGTAAAAATGAAAAAGTACTTTTTTTCCATAAAGATTTTTTTTTTTTTTTTCATTTTTACAGATTAATTTGTGAAGCACTGGGGCATTCAAAATGCTCACCACCCATCCAGATAAGTTCCCTGGGGGGTCTAGTTTCCAAAATGGGGTCACTTGTGGGGGAGCTCCAATGTGTAGGCACACAGGGGCTCTCCAAACGCAACATGGTGTCCGCTAACAATTTGACTGAAAAATCAGCTCAAATTGTTAGCGGACACCATGTCGCGTTTGGAGAGCCCCTGTGTGACTAAACATTGGAGCTCCCCCACAAGTGACCCCATTTTAAAAACTAGAGGCCCCAGGGAACTTATCTAGATGGGTGGGGAGCATTTTCAACCCCCAGGTGCTTCACAAATTCATCCATAAAAATGAAAAAGTACTTTTTTTTCCACAAAAATTTTCTTTTAGCCTACATTTTTTAATTTTCACATAGGGAACAGGATAAAATGGATCCTAAAAATTGTTGGGCAATTTATCTTGAATACACTGATACCTCATATGTGGTCATAAACCACTGTTTGGGCACACAGCAGGGCTCAGAAGGGAAGGAGCGCCATTTGACTTTTTGAATGGAAAATTAGCTCCAAAAGTCAAACAGTGGTTTATGACCACATATGAGATATCGATGTACTCAGGAAAAATTGCCCAACAATTTTTAGGATCCATTTTATCCTGTTGCCCATGTGAAAATGAAAGAATTGAGGCTAAAAGAACATTTTTGTTGGAAAAATTAAAATGACCATTTTTTCCCTCCACTTTGCTTTAGTTCCCGTGAAGCACCTGAAGGGTTAATAATCATATTGAATGTAGTTTTGAGTAGCTTGAGGGGTGAAGTTTTCGGAATGGTGTCACTTTTGGGTGTTTTCTGTCATGTACGCCCCTCAAAGGGACTTCAAATGTGATGTGGTCACAAAAAAAATGGTTTTGTAAATTTTGCTGGAAAAATGAAAAATTGCAGTTGAACTTTGAACCCTTATAATGTCCGAACGAAAAACATTTTTTTTCCAAAATTGTGCTGATGTAAAGTAGACATACGGGAAATATTATTCGTTAACTATTTTGTGTCACATACCTCTCTGGTTTAGCAGAATAAAAATTCATAATTTGAAAATTGCAAAATTTTCAAAGCTTTTGCCAAATTTTTGATTTTTTCACAAATAATCGCAAAAATTATCGGCCTAAATTTAATACTAACACGAAGCTTAATATGTCACGAAAAAACAATCTCATAATCGCTAGGATCCGTTGAAGCGTTCCAGAGATATTAGCTCATAAAGGGACACTGGTCAGAATTGCAAAAAATGGTCTGGTCATTAAGCTGCAGAGTGACTCGGTCCTTAAGGGGTTAAGCATACCAGTTTGGAACATGCAGCAGAATCAAGAGGTATCAGATCTTGTCCATTAAAAATATTTAGCCTAAAGTTCGTTCTGCTAAGCTGGGTCCCCAATTTACTGGTCCTTATGAAATAATCAAGGTCATTAGCGCAGCAACTTTCCGTCTGAAATTTCGTCCATCCTTTAAAATACCCAATATGTTTCATATGTCCTTCCTCAAGCTATATTATTGCCCTATTCATCTAGTCAGAAATCTCACCTCCTGTCCTAATTAAGGGCAATTTGGAGTATGAGGTGCAGAAAATCCTTGATTCTTGTATTGTGAGAGGGTCTGTGCAATATCTTGTGCATAGGAGGGTTTACGGACCAGAGGAGAGATCCTGGTTTCTGGAGAGTAATATCAACACCAAAAAGCTGATCAAACAGTTTTATCTCCTGTTTACCAGTAAGCCTGGCCTTAAGAGTCTTGTGGCCCCTCATAAAGGGAGGTGGTATTGTCATATCACCACCAGAGCCTTCTACTCTGACAGCTGTTTCTTTTACCAGTCTCCACCATATTTACTCTGGATGTGGTGCTGGTGATGGTGGATGAGCAGAGCCTGTGCTCACCAGAGTTTCTGGCACTGACTTTTATTCTAAGTGTCACATTAGACCAGGGCATGTCCAGCGCATGGTGTAACACAAAGGGACAGTGGGAGGAAATAGGGAGTACGGTTGGGGATGCCTCCTTATTTTTGCCTGAGTATCCCCTTTCCTGCCCTAACAGCTCTAAGTGGGTCATTCCCCCACCATGTCATGTGCCTAGACCCTGGCAGGTACCTATGAAACCCTGGCTGGTGAACTGGCCGACAAGGATGCTAGCCTTCTTACTGCATATAATAACACATAGTGTAGGTGAAAACAGAAGGAGGAATTGAAATAAAGTATATGCTACTAGTAATCTGCTGCCAGCTCCACAAGGCAACAGAAAGGATGTCACCAGGTAAGAGAGGCTTTTAGCAGCAGATAAACAAGACTTCCAGAGAGCATGATAGTCAGGCAGAGAATGAACTCTATCAACGACATCAGGTGATGTGCCATGAGTCTATTTAAACGGTGGTGGAAGTGGTCATCAAACGTTATCACCTTATCAAAACAGCAGCAAATTACCAGCAAAACTTACATTAACCCTTGCCGGTATGAAAGAAATAAACATAGTTAACTACCACAGACTCCTGAATAGTAAACTTGTGAGCTTAGAGTAGCTGGGACCTACAGTTCTTCACAGTCTGACAAAGTAGATGCGTGTGCTGTCCAGGTGAAGTCACCAACACCTAGTTTCAGCCTATTGGAAAGAAAAACACCCTAATAAAGCCTTCAGTTTTCTGATGGAAGCTGCAAGAAATAGCTTTTAGCTTCCCTGGCTAGTCTCCTGCCTCGTGTGGGGACGTGGGGGTCAGTGTGTGCTCTTGTCCACTGGCCCAGCCGCCTTTAGAAAGACTGCATGGACTAGGGCATATCCCACTGAATGTTTGAACTCATTACCCGTGGACAGAACACTACTCAGACAACACAAGGTGAGGGAACCACACATTCGTTAGACTTCATTGAATCCCCAACAGTCAAAGGCATTAACACATACCAAGCAAGAACACACAATTTAGAAAGGAAGAGAATCTCACCCTTCTGCTGGGCTATGGATTGGAATATTCATGCCTACAGGGTTTCCAGAGCCAACTATCCCATTCCAGCAGCATGCCACGCTTGGCAGGATAACATTATATATATATATGGGGTAGCTATTTTGCCCTTACTACCCCTGTATACCAAATAAATTGCATTAAAAACCTCCCGCTCTGTGGTATAATTACCTGTTTCCAGTCCGATGGGTTTGATTAAAGCTCAGTCATGCATAGAGGAGTTTTATGCTCAGCCCACAGTAGGGTGGAGCACAGTGCACCCAAAAGATCCAAAGAAGCCTCTGCACAGGCACCGATTTGGATAGCAATCAGAAGAAGAAGCTGTCAGGCACCAAGGAAAGGTGGGACATACGTCAAGGAGTGGTGAGATGGACCGAGCTGCAATCAAACCCATCGGACTGGAAACAGATAATTATAATACTGGTATGAGGTTTTTAGAAGTAATTTATTCATTATACAGGGGTAGACAGGGCATAATAGCACCTTCTTAGAATGCAACATAGGTGCTGCTGAAGACGGCACTATTAGTTTAAAATCCCATAATTTGGTGACAGGTTCACTTTAAGGCTGTGTGCCCACATAGTGGTTTAGTGACTTTCAAATCGCCAGTAAACCACTGGAAAATTCAAGGAGCCTAGACTCCTGAGCTCAGAAGTCACCAGCGGTTTCTCAGCGGTTTACCAGCGGTTTTTACAGCGTGTGCACAGCGGTTTTCCGGCGGTTTTCCAGCGGTTTTTCCGGCGGTTTTCTATGGAGGATTTTGTCCATGGAACTGCTCAAAAACCGCTGAGAAGAATTGACATGTTGTATGCTGCTAAACCACTGGGAAACCGCCCAACCGCTGGCAGATCTGCTCACATAAACCCACTATGTGTGCACAGTGTTTTCTAAATTACATAAGGTTACTTGTAAGTCCTAAAGCTGCTAATGATTTACATAAATTTAAATAAAACCTATGCTAAACCGCCGGCGGTTTTCGCTGCTAAACCGACACTAAACCACTATGTGGGCACACACCCTAACAGTTTTATTTGCAGAATGATACATGAAACTGGAATCAGGAAAGTGTAAATTCAGGCAAAAGGTGCAGAGCCCTCACTGATGTCAGAGAGGGTACATTTTTGTGACAACTATCAGCCTTTAAACATGCAGCAATAGTTATTGATTGTGGTACGACGGCCCTATAGGCTACAGAGTACCATTGAAATGTCAATTTAGCCATTCACAGTAAAAAAATTATATTCATTGAGTTTTGAAATAATCCTAGTTAAATAATTGTGCTAAAAATATATAGTAAAGTGTTAATGTGCATGTTGACATTTATATTCATTTTTATTGCAATGCAGCTAAAAACAATAAATCATCTTTTAAGTGTCAATTAAAAATATTCCCCTCACTTTTGTTTAAAAACCCAGTTCAGTTTTATATGTATGAATTGTTACAAGCAACAAACCCTGTGTAGTTTGAAAATGGAGTTATATTCCATTTCATGAGTCCCTTTATTCTTCTCACATACTGTACATAAAACTTTCCCAAAAGCTTCCTTTAGAATTGGAATCATGACATGGATGACATTTGCTCAAGTAATTAGATAAAGAGGAAAAAAAGAAACTTTTTGGTTTTGCTATTTGCAGCAAACCAATACCATTACTTAATTACTACTATACAATTATTATTTTAAAGTGTGAGAAATATTAGTGTCATTTCTAAATGTTTTGCCACTGCTTCAGTCTCATCAGTATGCCTTTGTATGGTATTTCATAAGTGCACTTCTAGTAATAAGCACTGCATGTTTTGTGATCCATGGTGGTATTTAGTGGCAGGTTTTCCATAAAATGACAAAAAAATCAATTGCAACCTCTTGTTCAATTAGATAAACGAAATATTTCAAATGGATAACTCAATTCTTGACTCTTTAAGAAGGACTATGTAATGTAAGTTTTAATAATGTTACACAGCATTGTATGTCAACAACAAAATGCATGTATGCTTTTAAAGACAGATCATTTATGAATTAGACACAGTGATAAGTACAACGAATCCTGAAAATTATCTATGTTGCCCTCAATATGGTCACTGTACTATTTCAGGGTCACTGCATGCGCCGATCACATGATCGAATGCCTGAGGACTCAGGACGCGAAGGGCTGCAAGCAGGGAGAGACGAAGGGGTGCAACGGAGAAGGAAGTTACGTTGTTTATTATTTTCTACTGTGCGTCAGCCTGGGGGGCCACATACAGTGATGGGGGAACATTATACTTGGACACATATAATATACGCCACCTTGGTGCCGTCTTCAGTGCTGAGAGGTTGGCCAGAAGAGTGCAGTGCATATTACATATTACATTAAACTAATGAGCGGGGGCACGTGAACTCATGATGCATCTGCAGCCTACGCCAGCCTCTTCCAGCCACTCCAGAGCCACCTGCCTCTAGCACAGCCCCACAATCACACAGTCCATATATTCCAACTAAAAGATGCACCCCCACTTTCCCCCAAAATTTGGGGGAAAAAAATGCGTCTTATAGTCCGAAAAATATGATATGCTTTTTTTCTTGCTTTTTATCTATTTTTTTTATTAACAAAAAAGGGTAATAAAATAAAGTACATTCTAATTTGTGCTCTCCTTTCTGTTGAGGTAATTTATACATTGAAGATATATATTTATTTATATTGAAGGGAAATGTCTTCACTCCTGTTAGTCTCTTAAAAACTGATGACACTCATTAAAACGGCGACCAGTAAGAGTTCTTTTTCCCTCATTGCCATTTTAAAATGGTGGTCGGGAATAGCACACCATGTAGGTTAAAATCCTGAGGGTCACAGCTGTACATGACAG
This sequence comes from Allobates femoralis, assembly GCA_033576535.1. Classification (NCBI taxonomy): domain Eukaryota; kingdom Metazoa; phylum Chordata; class Amphibia; order Anura; family Aromobatidae; genus Allobates; species Allobates femoralis. Next base: position 322,830,884 of record JARQOC010000004.1, read on the forward strand.
CTGAAATCTGCAGGCATTGGCCCCGACCACTTTTGGAATTGATCAGGGCTTTCAATCATGACAATATATAGCCGTTAAAAGAGGGTTAAAAGATCCCCTTTGATAACATCAACCCTCTGCGATTGTAATCATGGTTGCCGATGGTTGCCAGAATACTCCAACATCATCTAATATCCCCAGGGTATGGTGGCTTATTTGACCTTACTATAAGCAGGGTCTAACAGGCTCTGTCAGTGAGTCATTGACAGGTCTCCAGAAATTCAATGCACGAGTTCTGCAATGCACGAGACCAGTAAAAAACAGTTGTGGCCAAAAGTATTGACACCCCTGCAATTCTGTCAGATAATACTCAGTTTCTTCCTGAAAATGATTGCAATCACAAATTCTTTGGTATTATTATCTTCATTTAATTTGTCTTCAATGAAAAAACAAAAGAGAGTGAAGCAAAAAGCAAAACATTGATCATTTCACACAAAACTCCAAAAATGGGCCAGACAAAAGTATTGGCACCCTCAGCCTAATGCTTGGTTGCACAACTTTTAGCCAAAATAACTGCGATCAATCGCTAACGGTAACCATCAATGAGTTTCTTACAATGCTCTGCTGGAATTTTAGACCATTCTTCTTTGGCAAACTGCTCCAGGTTCTTGATATTTGAAGGATGCCTTCTCCAAACTGCCATTTTTAGATCTCTCCACAGGTGTTCTATGGGATTCAGGTCTGGACTCATTGCTGGCCACCTTAGTCTCCAGTGCTTTCTCTCAAACCATTTTCTAGTGCTTTTTGAAGTGTGTTTTAGGTCATTGTCCTGCTGGAAGACCCATGACCTCTGAGGGAGACCCAGCTTTCTCATACTGGGCCCTACATTATGCTGCAAAATTTGTTGGTAGACTTCAGACTTTATAATGCCATGCACATGGTCAAGCAGTCCAGTGCCAGAGGCAGCAAAGCAACCCCAAAACATCAGGGAACTTCCGCCATGTTTGACTGTAGGGACCGTGTTCTATTCTTTGAATGCCTCTTTTTTTCTCCTTTAAACTCTATGTTGATGCCTTTGCCCAAAAAGCTCTACTTTTGTCTCATCTGATCAGAGAACATTCTTCCAAAACGTTGTAGGCTTTCTCAGGTAAGTTTTGGCAAACTCCAGCTTGGCTTTTTTATGTCTCGGGGTAAGAAGTGGGGTTTTCCTGGGTATCCTACCATACAGTCCCTTTTCATTCAGATGCCGACTGATAGTACGGGTTGACACTACTGTACCTTCGGACTGCAGGGCAGCTTGAACTTGTTTGGATGTTAGTCGAGGTTCTTTATCCACCATCCGCACAATCTTGTGTTGAAATCTCTTGTCAATTTTTCTTTTCCGTCCACATATAGGGAGGTTAGCCACAGTACCATGGGCTTTAAACTTCTTGATGACACTGCGCACGGTAGACACAGGAACTTTCGGGTCTTTGGAGATGGACTTGTAGCCTTGAGATTGCTCATGCTTCCTCACAATTTGGTTTCTCAAGTCCTCAGACAGTTCTTTGGTCTTCTTTCTTTTCTCTATGCTCAATGTGGTACACACAAGGACACAGGACAGAGGTTGAGTCAACTTTAATCCATGTCAACTGGCTGCAAGTGTGATTTAGTTATTGCCAACACCTGTTAGGTGCCACAGGAAAGTTACAAGTGCTGTTAATTACACAAATTAGAGAAGATCACATGATTTTTCTAACAGTGCCAATACTTTTGTCCACCCCTTTTTTATGTTTGGTGTGGAATTAGATCCAATTTGGCTTTAGGACAATTCTTTTTGTGTTTTTTTCATTGAAGACAAATTAAATGAAGATAATAATACCAAAGAATTTGTGATTGCAATCATTTTCAGGAAGAAACTGAGTATTATCTGACAGAATTGAAGGGGTGTCAATACTTTTGGCCACAACTGTATATGAATGTCTCACAGTGGAACAAAGTGAAAAAGTTAAAAAAAAAAGTTAAATATAATATGTCAAGAAGTAAAAAAATGAATAAAAAAGCGCACACAAATCACAAAAAAGTTTTACGACTAAAAACACAGTGTTTGTGTAAAACAAAAATAAATCTTAAAAAATTCACACATAATTGGTGTTTCCATGTCCAGAACAACCCGATCTATAAGGGCTCAATCGCACAATGCGTATTTTGAGGCAGAGAAGTCCCTGCTTTGGCTCCAAAAGCTGACAGTACTTCAAACAGTATTTATAATAAAGTAGTAGTTATTAAACAATCACGTAGTCCCTTACCAGGTCCCCACAAATTATACATACTCCCATAAAATTTTCATCACATTTACACATATTAACATAGCACACAAGCCCTGTTTCTGAGATGTCACTAACATGAAATGGCACATACAGGACAAAAATCTGCACCTTCCCTGCAACAAATACGCACTAAAAAATGCATCGTTTGCATGACATCTTTTTTGGGGCTTATTTTGTTTGGAGGTGCAGATTATTGTCTCCAGAAATCCGCATTACTATTCTTCCGTGTGAATAAACCCTAAAACTGTCATTTTATATATTATGGCAGCGAACACTGAACAAATAAATAATTAAAACAACCATGACAAAATGATGATCTCATCATACTGACACATAAAAAAACTGAATAAAAAGCTATCAAAAAGGTCATATGTAAAAAAAGAATGGTACAAATGGCAATGACAAACCATCTCGCAAAAAACATGGCTCATTTGGCAAAAACAAAGAAGTTACTGCTCTCAGGGTACCATTACACGTCGCAATATAGTTCTGATATCGCATACAATTGCACGTGAGTGCGCACATTTTTGGCACTTGTCCAAGATCGCATAGGAGATGTCACACTGGGAGATATCAGCAGACAACGTAACTAGGATGGTGTACGCAACGTTTGTGCGCTGGGTATGAGCAACCCAGCGTCTGAGAATTAACATTGTAGTGAATAGGGCAAGTTGCATTCAACATCGTAGTTGCGTCATTACACTGCACGATCATGCCAGATCGCGCATGCAACATTGCACAGTTGAAGAGCTTGCACAATTTTCTTGCAATATCGTCCCTGCGATTTATTGCAGTCGCATTGCCCTGCTACACGACACAACGCACGAACGATATCAACTACAACTACCACACCTTGTGACTTTTTGTTGATGTTGCATTGCAATATTGCGACTTGTAACGGTACCCTCAGGCTATGGCAATGCAAAAACCAAGTCATTTTTGTAAAATATTTTGTACAGTGTGTAAAAGTAGTAAAGCGGAAAAAATATAGTGTCAGTATAATCATAAAAACAATAGAAATAATCCAGCGCACCGCTTTTGCCTGTCAGTCCTCACACAGCACAAAACAAGGCACTGCCACCACCATGTAAATTCAGAAAATTGAGGAGAAATCCAGCTCATGCAAAAGGAGATTTTTAATACACTTCTTTTAAGTGCATTTCATGGAACATGGTAACATGAATGGCATTAGGCAACGTGTTTCAGGTGCACTCTTAATTATGTTGCCATAGTTAGGGAATAAAATTATTTAAATACCACAGGCCCGGTACACACACTGGTGCATAATTGGAGACTAAAACATGATTCAACTTCATCGCAACCTGACATATTATAAATATATAAATATAACAATAAAGTATTAAAAAAAGTAAAAAAAAAGTGAAAAGGTATTTCTAAAGCTCGTTTATGATATACCATTTAGTGCAGTGACTAGCCTAGCGGTGGAGGTGTTAGTTCTCCCGACTAGTCAGCCCACATAGCATGTCATTCCGGCCCCAGGGGAGGGATAACATGCTATGCATAACATCATATGGCTCTGTAACACTCACCATTGAGTGTCTCTTTCGTCGATTGGTTGTATGCACCCTTGGCTTCAGAGAGGCTCACCACTGTGTCCGGTCATGTGCACTATGAAGCCGTGATACATACACCCAGTTGTATAATGCACAGCACATTCCGATCATGCATGGTAAGCCTCTATGAAGCCATTGGTGAGTACATTCAGCAACAGAGACACTCAGTGGTTATTGTCACAGAACCGCACGATGTTATACATAGCATGAATTAAGTTTACATACAGTAAGGTACACCTTTCTGAATGATTTCATTGGACGCAACCTTATTCAGGATCAATTTGTGTCTAGTATGTCCTTAACCCTTTTTGTCAATGCTTGCAGATTGACTGGATTTGCTTTTTCTGGAACTGGCATTGGTACGCAGAACCATGGCCATGCTGAAATCTTGAATAAAGCAGTTTTGTTGCAACAATTCCCGATAGTTGTTTTCATAGTTTTGTGGGGTAATTTGTTTTGGAATCGGAGGATCTGTATTCGATTATACAGTCTCGGCATTGGCTTCACTTTAAACTGTTTACACTCCAAGAGCTACATGGTGGTCAATCTCCTGCGACATTTGGTCTTTGTTTGACTGAATTTGAATGTTTGGATTAAGGCAAAATACGTACCTGGCTGACCTTTCAGGCTTTGGCACTGAACGCGGTTTTGATGGGATGCCCTGATCAGTTATAGGGCCTGATACTGAATTAACCTTTCAGTAATTAAAAAGATCAGTGTGCAAGAAAACCTGGAATTCTTACTATGGGTCCTGGAAAAAATGAATAATATTTGCCAATGACAATGGTGGTAATGTTTTGAGTTTGTCTTGCTTTGTCTTTTGTTTCTTTTTTATTAAGTCAGGTTATTCTTCATTCACACGTTAGCTGGAATTGTCTTTTTTTTTAAATGTTTCGACTTAAGACAAATTAATAGTTTCTACCAAGTAAAACAGGTGTTAAAAGGTTTTCAGAGGGACAGCATTATGGCGGATTCTCGTCGCCCTATTACTTTGAATGTTCTTGGGAGGGTTATAAGCATTTTGGACAGAGTTTGTTTTTCCGTCTTTGAGATTACAATATTTTGGTCAATTTTTTTGCTGACATTTTTTTCAGCTCTGAGAATAAGCAAACTTGTCTTAGGAAATAAGAAAATCCCGTCGTATATTATCTTCGACGAAGTTTTTGTGTCCAATTTTGTTTTTGTATTTACAATTAAAAACTCTAAAACAGATCAGTTAGGTAAAGGAAGTTGGTGGAAAGTTTTGGCAATCTGCCATTCACTCTGCCCTTTTCAGGGTCTTCAGGAATACCTAGTTCTGTGACCTCATGGCATGGACCTGCTATTTATACATTTGGACAGCTCGGCTTTTACTAAATTTTTATGTATATATATTGTGAAGCTATCATTAGTATTATTGGGTTTAGATTGCTTAAAATTCTCTTCCCACTTGTTTCCGATAGGTGCTGCCACCGAGATCTGGTTTGGACGACACATTGGTAAAGCAGTTGGGTTGTTGGTCTTCTAATAGATTTAATATCTAAAATAGGCCCCATTTGATTAAGATAAGATGTTGGATTAATAGGACAATGTGCAAGTTTATGGCTTCCATACTTAGCTGGTCTTGCCGGCAAATTGAGTTGGACGGTTTAGTACATGGTCTTTACTGTGATGATTGTGTTACCCTTTCCGAAATTAGTTTAGTCATATTTTGTCAGTTTACTGAATGTGATAGAAGTCGCTTTGTCTGTAGGTGGGTCTAGGTGTCTGTAGCTGCCTTGGCCAGTGGAGGTCAAGCCAGCTTCTAGCTGGGTGATTTTTTACAAATTTAAATTATTATTCACGAGTTACAGCTCGAGCTAAGTAAGTGCTGAGCTAAAGTAATCGTTTAAATTGTTTATTAATATTGAATGGTTTATTTATTAAAATTAATATTAATTTATTGGTCTGGGGGACTAGCGATTCTCCTCATGGAGAGGAATCTGCCTGTCAGTATAAGTAGACAGATAAGCTGATAAGGAGACTTATAGCCGCAATGCTCCTCTGGGAAATATGCAAATTGTCACTTCAGTGAGGAAGTGGATGAACTCTAGTGCCACCCAATAAAGGTAGCAATTCTAAAAGTCATAATTGACTCTTTAACAAGACTTTAATATGACTTAGGATTTGTGCCAGATCAGAACCCCAAACTGCAGGCTTGTTAAAGGCTTGTTAAAGAGTCGATTATGACTTTTAGGATTGCTACTAGGGATGAGCGAGTAGTGAATAATCGGACTCGCTATACTCGTAACGAATAGGTCCCAATACTTGGGTACTTGTTACGAGTAGCGAGTACAATGTAAGTCAATGGGAAAAGCGAGTAATGCGAGTAATTGTCTCTGCTGGACCCTACAAAGTGGTCAGGGGGCAGAGGAAAAGGCTGAAATGGGTGCATGATTGTTCAAATGCCGGCAGTAAAAAGCCGCCATTGTCCGCTTCCCCGCAGCCTCCCATCCCGATCCTCTACTCCCCTGCCGCCTACCATCCTGATGCTAAGTTAGGACCAGGTGGGGAGCACAGCACCAGTGAGCGTGGAGTAAAGGACCCGGGCGGGAAAGTCGATGTTGAAAAGACTTTACCAATGGCTTTCCCATTCAGTGCTGCACTCCTCGCTCCCTGGTGCTTCGCTCCCCGCCCGGTCCTAACTTGGGATCGGGCGGGGAGGGGGCATCAGGGATAGGGAGCGTACATCAGCGAGCAGGGAGCGCAGCACCGAACGGGAAAGCCGGCGGTGAAGTCTTTTCACTGCCGGCTTTCCCGCAGGTTATTTCAAATGAACAGCTGAGGAATCAGCTGATGCTAATCAGCTGTTCATTTGAAGTAGCCGCGGTGCCCTGAGAGGGTTCATGTGAGTTCATGCTTGACTGCATGAACTCATATGAACTTTCCCACGGCCGCACAGCTCAGCTACATCTCTGGTAGACGTTCTCTACCACAGATGTAGCTGAGCTAAAGAAGAAGACTCCATTGGACTATGTCGAACGAAAGATTATCTTTTTTAATAAAGATGGAGTCTATAAGTGTTTTTTTGTTTTTTTTTCTAATAAAAGATTTGTTTTTTTAACACTTCACTAGAAATTCATGGCGGTCATGTCTAATATAGGTGTGACCCCATGAATTTCGGACTTAGGGCCAGCTGATAATACAAAGCTGGCCCTAACCCCTTTATTACCCAGTGAGCCACCGCACTAGAGCCCTGGATGAGTCAGGTACAGTGCCAGAAAATGGAGCTTCTCTAAAGGCGCCATTTTCTGGGGTGGCTGCGGACTACAATTTGCAGCAGGGCAGCGGCAGAAAGCTTGGCCCTCCCTGTGCTGCGGATTCCAGCACGTAGCTGCTTAGTTGTACCTGGCTGGACACCAAAATAGGGCAAAGCCAAACATCAATTTTTTTTAATGATGCCATGAAATTCATGAAATAATTAAAAAAAGGGCTTCCCTGTATTTTTATTTCCAGCCAGGTACCAATAGACACCTGGGGGTTGGGGGCAGCCCGTTCCTGCCTGCTGTGCCTGGCTGGCATACAAAAATATGGCGAAGCCCACGTCGCGTTTTTGGTGAAAAATTCATTAAAAATTTTTAATAAAACACATTTAAGGACTGCATCTTTATTAATCCCTCCACTTGAGGGGTTAATAAAGATGCAGTCCCTAAATAAGTTTTTTTAAAAATTTTTAATGAATTTTTCCAAAAAATGTTGATGTGGGCTTCGCCATATTTTTGTATGCCAGCCAGATACAGCAGGCAGTAACGGGCTGCCCCCAACCCCCAGCTGCCTATTTGTACCTGGCCGGACACAACAATATAGGGAAGCCTTTTTCTTTTAATTGTTTCATGAATTTCATGAAATAAAAAAAAAATACGTGCTATTTTTGTGCCCAGCCAGGTACAACTAGGCAGCTGGGGCTGGAATCTGCAGCCAGGGAGGCCCAAGCTTTCTGCCCACCCCCTGCGACTTGCAGTCCACAGCCACCCCAGAAAATGACACGTTCATAGAAGCGCCATCTTCTGGCACTGTACCCAACTCATCCTGGGCCCTGGTGCGGTGGCTCACTGGGTAATAAAGGAGTTAGGGCCAGCTTTGTATTATCAGCTGGCCCTAAGCCTGAAATTCATGGGGTCACGCCAATATTAGACATGACCGCCATGCATTTCTAGTGAAGTGTTAAAAAAAAAACACAACACAGAGAAATTTTTTTTATTAGAAATAAAACAAAAGAAAACTTAGAGACTCCATATTTATTAAAAAAAATTATCTTCCGTCTGACGTAGTCCAAATATGCAATCTCAGCACTGCTACATCGCTCTGCATAGACACACGTCTATGCAGAGCTAGAGCAGGCTTAGAACTGACTGTGACAGTCAGGGTTCACCCCAGGTCATAGCTCGAGCCTGAGCTATGACCTGGGGTGAACCAGTTCTAAGCCTGCTCTCGCTCTGCATAAATGTGTGTCTATGCAGAGCAATGTAGCAGTGCTGAAATTGCGTATTTGGACTACGTTGGACGGAAGATAATTTTTTTTTTAATAAAGATGGAGTCTCTAAGTGTTTTTTTTTTGTTTTATTTCTAATAAATTTTTATTTATATCTTGTTGGAAGATAAATCTCCGTCCCAGTCTCAGGTCTTTTGCAGACTCCACCAGGTTTTCTTCCAGAATGGTTCTATATTTGGCTCTGTCCATCTTCCCATCAATTTTAACCATCTTCCCTCTCCCTGCTGAAGAAAAGCAGGCCCAAACCATAATACTGCCACCACCATGTTTGACAGTGGGGATGGTGTTTTGATGGTGATGAGCTGTGTTACTTTTACGCCAAACATATCGTTTTGCATTGTGGCCATAAAGTTTGATTTTGGTTTCATCTGACCAGAGCACCTTATTCCACATGTTTGGCGTGTCTTCCAGGTGGCTTGTGGCAAACTTCAAACAAGAATTTTTATGGATATCTTTGAGAAAGGGTTTTATTCTTGCCACTCTTCTATAGATGCCAGATTTGTGCAGTCTACAACTGATTGTTGTACAATTTACAGACTGTCCCACCTCAGCTGTACATCTCTGCAGTTCATCCAGAGTGATCATGGGCCTTTTGGCTGCATCTCTGATCAGTCTTCTCCTTGTTCGAGATGAAAGTTTAGAGGGACGGGGGGGTCTTGGTAGATTGGCAGTGGTCTGATACTCCTTCCATTTCAATATGATCGCTTGCACAGTGCTCCTTGAGATATTTAAAACTTGGGAAATCTTTTTATATCCAAATCCGGCTTTAAACTTCACCACAACAGTATCTTGGACCTGCCTGATGTGTTCCTTGGTCTTCATGATGCTTTCTGCACTTGAAACAGAACCCTGAGACTATCACAGAGCAGGTACATGTACATGGAGACTTGATTACACACAGGTGGATTCTATTTATCATTACCAGTCATTTAGGACAACATAGGATCATTCAGAGATCCACACTGAACGTCTGGAGTGAGTTTGCTGCACTGAAAGTAAAGGGGCCAAATAATATTGCACCCCTCACTTTTCAGTTTTTTATTTTTTTAAAAAGTTTAAAATATTCAATACATTTTGTTCCACTTCACGATTGTATCCCACATGTTGATAGGATATTAGATTGGGATTGTGTCCCACATTTTGATGGATATTAGAATTTATATCTTTATGTTTGAAACCTAAAATTTGGCAAAAGGTTGAAAAGTTCAAGGGGGACGAATACTTTCACAAGGCACTGTATATTAAGCGTAGTAAATAAAAATCTTTAAAAACTATTTTGGAATTACACTTTTTGGTTGCTATTTCAATGCATCTGTAATTTTTTCCCACATCCAGTGCAATACATGATAAAATGAATGAAGTCTTTCAAAAGTACAATTAGTCCAGCAAAACACAAGCCTCATATGACTATGGGGCAGAAAAATTAAATAGTTATGGCTCGTGGAAGAAAGTGAGGATGACATAAAAGTACAAAAAAAATTGCAAATTTGTGAAGTGAAAATATATATTTTTAACTAAAAGAATCTTCAATAAATTAAAGCAAGAAACTTTATGAAAAGAATTATAAATAATAAATAAAATTATAAATAATAAAGAAAACTATATTCTTTTTACATACTATTTAAATATAATTGCATAACATCAGATATTACTTTGTCTATGAGTATTGTATTCCTTTATAGTTTATTATGCTTTTTAAACAATTTTAAATATATTTTAAACAATAAAATAACAACAAAATTGTTGTTTACCTAATGTATATAAAAATAATTGAAAAAAAACCTAAATATTAACACATTCAAAGCCTATCAGTCTATTCCAATGTCAGACAGTTTAATCCACAATATCGCATAATTTTACCTTCTAATTCTCAAGAAATGCTATATATTTATGTCGGATTATAGTCACTTGATTTATTTACATAGCTATTACAATATACTAAATCAGACAATCAAAACTAGATCTTCTCACATGTAAATTCAATTCAAAATATTTCCATAACATATATCCGCTGGATGTTACTACTGTTTGTGTGTCACTCTGGATGGATTTAACTCTATGACAGACTAGTCTCAGTTTTTTCCGCATTTCGTGTTTTTAAACAGTTTATATTTGTTATCATATCAAAGACAGGCTTGCAGTTTTCAAAAGGAAGAAGAGAACACAGCGCCCAAGGCTCTTCCAGCATTACATTTCTTATTCCATTTTATCTTTCTTGGTTTTGACTAATGTCAGTAACAGCTACTGGTAATAAACTGCTTGTTACAGCTTGCTGTTGCCTTGAAGCATTGGCTTTGATACATTGTTAGCCAATTGGAAGCATTTCCTGATTACATTTGCAAACTGCTTGTTTATTGATTGAAAGTTAATAAAGTAAAAGACAACTTTACAGCTTAAAATTAAATGAACAGTTCCTTTGATGTTCACATTATCCAATCATCCTGCACTCAATGCAATGGGTAAAAAAACTCCTTATTTCAGCACAGAGGTTACTCAAGATAAATTAATTCTGCCACATAAGCAATGACTACTACTTGTCAAGAGGATGTACTCTAAGTATATTACATACAGACATTCCTAAAAGTCTCTAACAGATGTGTGTGAATGAATATATATATATATATATATATATATATATATATATATATTTATTTACCTAGCTATGTATACTGTACACACACACACATATAAAAAAGGAAAAAAACAGGCAGCACTCCCAAAATCAAGGTGAAAGTGTGGATACTTTACTGAGCCATGGCAACATTTCGACAGTTCCCCGTTTTTATCAAACAATGTGTTCACAGTCAGCTCAGTCTTAAATAGTGCTTACAAATGTTTAATCAATCAGACAATCAATCTGTATTAGGGTACTTTCCCATCAGCGTTTTTTTGAAATCGCGGCAGATGCGGTGAAAAAACGCATCTGCCGCGATTACCGCATATTGGCTGCACTTACGGCTGACCGCGTTTTTTTTTCGCGGCCGCACCTGCCGCAAGTGTCAAAACCGCACTTGCCGCACCTGCCGCAAGCCCGCATATACATTGTATGGGGCTTGCCGCAACTGTGCCGCAAGTGCAGCCGGTATGCGGTAATAGCGGCAGATGCGTTTTTTTCACCGCATCTGCCGCGATTTAAAAAAAACGCTGATGTGAAAGCAGCCTTACATATGCAAAACCATTACCATAGTTACAAATGAAGTGCATAATAAGTTATCATAAGATCAGGTGTATACGACCAGAACCCTGGATTATATATAAAGTGTTAATCAGTGCATACATTGTATAGTGCTTATGCTCAATCCATAAACTGATAATGTCACAATTCTTATAAGGGTACTGTCATTAAATAGTTAAAATGCAAAAAACATACTTTACAATATTCATTGCGGTGTTGACCTCCGCGGTTTCCTTGTTGCGGTCGGCGTTGTTTATGCCGCTTTGCGCCAGTCTATGACGCGTATGTAACATAGCCAATTCCCGCAGTGCGCCTGAGCATGCACACTGGACACTGCAATCACCGTCGCCATTTTCATTATGGGCAAAGTGGCCCACAGCGCACAGTACATACAAATTATTATTATTATTAATATTTATATAGCGCCATTAGGTTCCATGGCGCTTTACATGTGTAAGGGCAGACGAGGACAAGAACGTAAAATGACGACAATTGAATCATACAGGTACAGTAGGGCAGAGGATCCTGTCCACGAGGGCTCACAGACTATAGGGATGCACTACAAATAATCAGGACACAGATTTACATTGGCAACGGGCACATGCATCAGAGACACTCCACCAGGTTTTACTTCTGCTGTGTAACTGCATAACAGGGATTGAGCAATATAAACTCGGTCTCCCTTTACAGTTTGAACCAACCCCCTTCATATACCAGAGGTAGCCATTACCATTCAGAGGTGCAATTACCATTCATAAATCCACCTCTCATGCCAAACGGCTGTCCATCATTCTACTACGGGGGAGGGGGGGGATAAGGTCATAAAAACTCAAATTATATAAAAATTCATAAACATAGTCAAAATATGAACTGTTATTACTGAGTACCCTTCATAATTATTAAGTTTAACCAATAGTATGTACCTTAAAGTCAATGTTCAGTCCTGCAGGCTTGAGTGTCTCTAACTCATAGATCCACCTCATCTCTAGTTTTTTTAAGATTTCTGTACAGTTCCTCCCTTGTCTGTGTATCGGCACATGGTAATAATAATAATAATAAAACTTTATATGTATAGCGCCAACATATTCCGCAGTGCTTTACAGTACAATGGTACATATAAGAAAAATATACGATACAGAATGGTAGGTAATACAGAACAGTAGTTACATACAATAAACATAGAATCAACGTAGGAAATACAATAAAAAGGCAAAAAGTAAAGATAAAGGTGACCCTGCTCGAAGGAGCTTACAATCTAAGAAGGAGCTTACAATCTAAGAGATCAATGATCTTGAATTTTAAATCTTTCTCAGTATGTCCCTTTACACAAATGTGCTTTGGTACTGGCAGATTTTTGTTCTTTTTCCGCTTTTTTCCATTAAAATCGCATGTTGTTTCGCCAATGTAAAATAATGGGCAAGGACACTGTAACATATAAATCACATACTCGGATGTACAAGTCAAATAATATTTAATGTTTAATATTTGTTCTCTCTGGGGATTTAAAAATGTAGATCCTTTGAGCATCAGTGGACAATTTACGCAAGAGAAACATGGGAAACATCCTTTACGTTGTATACCAGTTATTGACAATGATTTAGTTTGTTTGAAAGAGCCAATATCCACCTTGATTAGCCTATCACCCAAACTCTTGCTTCTTCTATAGGCCATAATTGGCAATTGGCGGCTTTTAGAACTCCTCAATTTGGGGACACCCCCTACTCAAGGTTGGCCAATGTTTCATTATGATTCCGGTTATTTTTCGACTTTCTTCACAGAAATTACTTACAAACGGTATTCTAGTTACATTATCCCTCTTTCTACCTTCAAACAGATCTTTTCTCTCAACACCGTCTATCCTATTTCTCTGTTTACTCAAGGTTGTCTTTGGGTATCCTCTACTCCAAAATTTTTTGCTCATGTCATCAATTGTCCCTGCTAACAAAAAGTGAGGAGAGCAGCGGCACTCAGGAGATCTTTTTTACATACCGGCTTTATTGTGCTTTTTCAGGTTACATCTTATGTGCAGGGCAGGGAGGTGCAGGGGAGCTCCCCTTGCACCTCCCTGCCCTGCACCTAAGATGTAACCTGAAAAAGCACAATAAAGCCGTTATGTAAAAAAGATCTCCTGAGTGCCGCTGCTCTCCTCACTTTTTGTTTGCAAGATTAACCCTTCAGCTGAGCAACAGGATTTCACTAACGCCGCTGTACGACATGAGAGACTCTGAGCAGGCCAGTGCCCGGTTCCTTCTCCACTTACCATAATTGTCCCTGCTAGTCTTTCCTCATCACTTACAATTCTTTTTGAGCGCAGGTTTTGGCTGAGTGGAATAGCATCAAGCATCTTTTGCGGATGATGAATAGAGTAATGGAGAAGGTTGTTTCTTTCCGTCTTTTTTCAAAACAATTCCTTGTCCAACCTCTCTCCTCTCCTCTTAATCAAAACATCCAAAAAATGTAACTCCTCTCTGGAATATTCCATCGTGAATTTTATGGTTCCATTGATTGTATTCAGAAACTTATAGAACTCATGCAATTCATCATGTGACCCAATCCATGTCAGAAAGATACCATCAATGTACCGCCACCATCCCCCCCACTTTGGGAAAATGGGGTGATACATAGATGAACCCCTCCTCTAGGAAGGCCATCATTAGATTTACATTTGAGGGGGTCATGCTCGCAACCATGGCTGTACCCCTCAATTGTTCATAGTACTCATCACCGAACAAGAAGTAGTTTTTCATCAGTACTAGTTCTAATAAACACATATCATCTCTATAGCTTTATTTGAAAGCCTAGTCCTAATTAAAGCTTCTTTAACTGCTATGAGACCTTCACTGTGTACAATGGACATATACAATTCTTTTTCTTTATATATATGTATATATATATATAAATACTAGCTGTACTACCCGGCTATGCCCGGGTTAATAAATATTGTAACTGACGTTAGCTATAACAAAATAGATTTTGAATAAGTCATATTAATGACCTGTAGGAAAATAGAAGCTGAGCTGTGATTGGTTACTATAGGCAGCCTGATAAATTTCCAGCCAACAGTAAACCCTCCCCCTGGCCGGGCAGTATATGTTACCTTACATATACACATAATAGATTGCAATCCCGGACATACACACACACAAACACATACACAGATTCAGCTTTATATATTAGAATATACATCAAGAAAATAGGGCAGCACTACCAAAAATTATAGAGTTGGTGCAAAATCTATTCAGCAGTGTCCAAACAATCAAAATAATAAATCAAGAACAATAGGCAGCACTCCAAATTAAATGTGCAAAGTATGGATACTTTACTGATCCTCAGGTGGCGACATTTCGACGGTGACCCGTCTTTATCAAGCAACGTGCTCATAGTTAGTATAAACTTAAATAGTGGTAACACATGTGCATACAATTCCAATAATTAGTCTGTTTTACATATTCAAGATGGCCATTGCCATAGTAACATTTACAAGTGCTCCATAAACATATGTGCATATGACCAGAGATCTGGATTACAAAGTGCATCAGTGCATATACAGTGCTTTGCAAAGACTCCGCTTTGCCAATAAAAACGATCATGACACAACCTATGAGGGTACTAGGACTTATAGAGTTAAAAAAGTTGGTATACTTTACTCATAATCCATGCAGCTATCTGTCACCACTGTCTTCCTGCTGCAGTTGGTATTGTTTGCCGCCACCCAGCACCATCATGTGACTCATCACTGCATAGCCAACCACCGCAGGGCGCCTGAGCATGCTCACTGGACCTGCTGTTCACCGCTGCCATTTTTCTTCAGGGCACCACAGCCCTTATGCTGATTCTATATAAATGCATATATTGGTGCCTGGGGTTGCAGATTTACACCTGGGATGGCCACAAACCTTAGAGGCACCCAGGCAGGTGACACTGTGTCTGCGTTGCTGTTTTTACAAGAGATGACTAATATCACTCAATCTTTCTTTACAGCATTAACCATTCCTGAATATCCTTCACCAGAGTGACTCTTTATGCAGTTCTCATTCACTCTGTTTCACACATACCAGGCGGTTTGTTCAATATACTACGGTGAGATGGCCATAAAACTCATTCTATAGAAAAATGAAAGATATGTGTCTTATCTTAATTCCTGTTATTAAGTACCCTTCATAGTCTTGTAGTCACTCTCTTCACAGCATCATATATCTGGTGAAAGATAAAAAAGGATATAATTATAAAAATATCCATATATATTAAAACTAGATGGTAACCCGATTCTAATGCATCTGGTATTCTAGACCACCTGCTATCTCCCTCTGCTTCAGGCTCCAGTCTCCCTCGTGCCCTCCTGCTCCCCCCCTCTGCTACAGGCTCCAGTCCTCCTTCGGCTCCCCCAGGCTCCAGTCCTACTCCTGCCCCCCCAGGCTCCAGTCCTCCTCCTGCCTCCCTGCCCCCCCCTCCTCCAGGTGCCAGTCCCCCTCCTGCTCCCCCTCTCTCCTCCAGGCACCAGTCCCCCTCCTGCCTCCCTGCTCTCCTCCTCTCCTGTAGGCTCCAGTCCCCCTGCTCCCTTTCTCTCCTGTAGGATTCTTGCACGCTCTGGGGACACTGACGTGGCGGTCCGGTGAAGGTGGCGGTCTGGTGGAGGTGGTGAGTCCCGCTGCTCCCCCTCTCTCCTCCAGCACGCCACTGTCCCCGGGCAGACAGGCACGCTCTGGGGAGACTCACGTGGCGGGCCAGTGGAGGAGGCGGGTCAGTGGACGTGGGGAGTCCCCCTGATCTCTCCTCTAGCACTCCGCTGTCCCCGGGAGGACAGTAAATCCCCGGAGACGCCCTCACCTCCGCTGTCGGTGTCAGTTGTGGCTGCCGGCTAATTGTGTCTGTTTCTCTGTGAAGGAAATCCCACGTCGCTGATTGATGGTGGCCGGCCACCACCAATCAGCAACCTGGGATTTTCGTTACAGAAGGAAAGACGCGATAAGCCGTTTATATAGTAGAGAGATAGCTACATCAGTGCCAGTGTTCAGAGGTGTCTGTGTGCGGCGGCGTGTGTGTGTGGCGGCATATGTGTGCAGCGGCGTGTGTGCGGTGGCATCAGTGTGCGGCAGCGTCAGTGTGTAGCGGCATGAGTGTGCAACGGCGTCTTTGTGTGTCGGCGTGTGTGTACGACAGCATGTGTGTGCGACGGTGTGTGTGCGCAGGGCGTGTGTGTGCGGAGGCATGTGTGCACGGCAGCGTGTGTGTGGTGATATGTGTGTGCAAGGGCATGTGTGTGCGGCGGCGTCTGTGTGTGCGGGTGTGTGTGTGTGCGGCGACGTGTGTGCGGGGGTGTGTGTGGGTGTGCGGTGGCGTATGTGTGCAGCGACATCAGTGTGCAGCAGCGTGAGTGCGGCAGTGTGTGTGAGCGGTGGCATTTGTGTGTGCAGGGATGTGTGTGCGCGGCGGCATCTGTGTGTGTGCAGGGGTGTGTGCGCAGTGGCGTGTGTGTACAGCGGCATCAGTGAGCGGCAGCGTGAGTGCGGCGGTGTGTGTGAGCAGCAGCGGTGTGTGTGCAGGGACGTGTGTGACAGGCGGTGTCTGTGTGTGTGCAGGGGTGTGTGTGTGCGGGGGCGCGTGTGCGGCGGCGTGTGTATGTGGGGGAGTGTGTGTGCAGGGTGTATGCGGCGGCGTGTGTGTGGCAGCGTGTGTGCAGGGGCATGTGTGTGTGGCGGCGTGTGTGTGCAATGGCATCTGTGTGTGTGCAGGGGTGTGTGTGGCGGCGTGTGTGCGGGGGTGTGTGTGGGTGTGCAGCGGCGTGTGCATCAGTGTGCGGCAGCGTGAGAGCAGCGGCGTGTGTGTGTGTGCGGCGGTGTCTGTGTGTGTGCAGGGGTGTGTGGCGGCGTGTGTGTGCAGCGGCATCAGTGTGCGGCAGCATGAGAGCAGCGGCGTGTGCGTGTGCGGCGGCGTCTGTGTGTGTGTGCAGGGGTGTGTGTGCAGCGACATCAGTGTGCGGCAGCGTGAGTGCGGCAGTGTGTGTGAGCGGTGGCGTGTGTGTGCGGTGGCATCTGTGTGTGTGCAGCGGCGTGTGTGCGGGGGCATGTGTGGGTGTGCGGCAGCGTGTGTGTGCAGCGGCATCAGTATGCAGCAGCGTGAGTGCGGCGGTGTGTGTGAGAGGTGGCGTGTGTGCGCGGCAGTGTGTGTGTGTGTGCAGAAACGTGTGTGCGGCGGCATGTGTGTGCAGTAGCATCAGTGTGTGGCAGCGTGAGTGCGGCGGTGTGTGCAGGGGTGTGTGCGGTGGTGTCTGTGTGTGCGCAGGTGTGTGGGTGTGTGGCGGCGTGTGTATGCAGTGGCATCAGTGTGTGGCAGTGTGAGTGCGGCGGTGTGTGTGTGCGGCGGCATCTGTGTGTGCGCAGGTGTGTGGGTGTGCGGCATCGTGTGTGTGCAGCGGCATCAATGTGCGGCAACGTGAGCGGCGGCATGTGTGTGCAGGGACATGTGTGTGCGGCGGCTTCTGTATGTGTGCAGAGGTGTGTATGCGGTTTGACTGCCACTCCTCTAATTGGTCGCCGGGTTCAGCGTGTGTGCAGCGGCATCAGTGTGTGGCAGCGTTAGTGCGGCGGTGTGTGTGAGTGGCGGCGTGTGTGCGCGGCAGTGTGTGTGTGCGACGGAGTGTGTGTGTGCAGAAACATGTGTGCGGCGGCATGTGTGTGCAGTAGCATCAGTGTGTGGCAGCGTGAGTGCAGCGGTGTGTGTGTGCAGGGGTTTGTGTGTGCGGTGGTGTTTGTGTGTGCGCAGGGGTGTGGGTGTGCGGCGGCGTGTGTGTGCAGTGGCATCAGTGAGTGGCAGTGTGAGTGCGGCGGTGTGAGTATGCGGCGGTGTCTGTGTGTGCGCAGGTGTGTGAGTGTGCGGCATCGTGCGTGTGCAGCGGCATCATTGTGCGACAACGTGAGTGGCGGCATGTGTGTGTGTCAAGGGACGTGTGTGTGCGGCGGCAGCGTCTGTATGTGTGCAGGGGTGTGTGTGCGGTTCGACTGCCGCTTCTTTGATTGGTCGCCGGGTTCAGGGCCGACCAATCAGAGGAGCAGCGTGCGCCATGGTGCCATATTTAAATTTATTTTCAAAGTATTTTAAATATGGCGCCTTAGCAAGCGCCGCTCCTCTGATTGGTTGCCGCGGCGACCAATCAGAGACGCCGAATTCAAACCGTGCGCCAAGCCACGCTACTTCTCTGATTGGTTACCGCGGCGACCAATCAGAAGAGTACCGCAGCTTGGTGCGTGGTTTGAATGCCGCACAGGGCACTACCGCTGCGGCCACCATCGGCCGGACCCATGTATCCTGGCGCCGCTGACGCCGGGCTGCAAATTGGCGCAAAATTTGAACTTTGATTTTGCGCGCCTATTTGCATTGTCTGCGCTCATTGGTGGCTGCCTCCAATACTGGGGTTCCTCAAAACATGTGTACCTTAAAATAGATGTTTAATCCTGCCGGCTTTAATGTCCCCAACTCATATATCCATCTCATTTCCAATTTATTAAAAACTTCCATGCGGTTCCCTCCCCGTCTGTGTAGCGGTACATAATCTATGATTCTAAATCTCTACTCTTTCTCTGTATGTCCTTGTTCCCTAAAGTGCTTAGGGACAGGCAGTTCTTTGCATTTTTTTCGTATGTTGCACCTATGCTGATTTATCTGTGTCTTCATATCTCATGTTGTTTCTCCAATGTAATAAAGTGCACACGGACATTGTAACATGTATATTACATGATCTGTATTGCATTTCAAAAAATATCTGATGTTTAGTATCTGTCCTGTATGAGGATTTTGAAATGTGGAACCTTTAAGCATTAATGGGAAGTTCACGCACGATAAACAGGGAAAACAACCCTTTCGCTGAGTATTTGTTAGAGTCAACTGCTTGGTTTGTTTAGATGACCCAGTATCTGCTTTAATCAATCTATCACCCAGACTTCTGCTCTTCCTAAATGCAAAAATTGAATCAGTCAATGGTTCATTATGACTTTAGATATTTGTGCACTTTACTCACAGAAATTGCTAACAAATGGATGTCATGTGAGTTGAGTGAATCAGGTAACTTGATGGTGTGATGGGCAAAGGGGGCAAAGGGGGTCAGGAGAGCCTAATCTAACCCTAATTCTGGGTCCCTGGCTTTCCCTGATCTCGGAGGTACCTCTTATGGTGAGGAGTTCTGAACCACCACCCTGTACCCGAAAATCCTGATTAGCCCTAGGCTGAGGGCCCCTACCTCCCACAGCAATAGAACTCCAGGACAGGCTTCAGCACAGCTGCAAGACTTCTTCTCAGCTCAATGACCAAGAGCCAACTAACTCTACAAACGACGTCTGACAGAGGAGAGGGAAAGCTGCTTAAAGCCAGGGGGAGGGAATTCCAGATGAGTCACACTTCAACCACTCAACCAGCAGCCGAACATAATAGTGAATGCAGCTCTGGAGCACAACATAGGAGTCAGGACCTTCACACCAATCCCTCATGCAGCCCTTAAAGGAAAACAACATATACTGCAGCATCTAGCAATGTCAGCGCAAAGTAAGCGTGTGACAATGGAATTCTATTCATGTTATTCTGTTTTTTTTCCTCAAACAAATCTCCCCTTTCCACCTCATCCAGTCTCCTTTTCAGTTTAGCCAATATAGGTTTGGGTACCCCTTCTGTATGAATTTTTTACTCATATTGTCGATTGTCTCTGTTAGATTTTCCTCTTTACTGACAATTCTTTTGGCCTGTAAATATTGGCTATATGGAATCGCATCCAACATTTTTTGTGGGTGATGACTCGAATAATGGAGGAGGTTGTTTCGATCGGTCTTCTTACTAAAAAGTTCAGTATCCAAGCTCTCTCCATCTCTCTTTATCAACACATCCAAAAAGTTCAATTCTTCTCTGGAGCGTTCTATTGTGAATTTTATGGTTTCATTAATAGACTTCAAAAAGTCAAAGAACTCTTGAAGCTCATCACGTAATCCAGTCCATATCAGAAAGATATCGTCTATGTACCACCACCATCCCCCCACTTTTGGGAAATGGGGTGACACATAGATGAACCTCTCCTCCAGGGCAGCCATCATGTGGTTTGCATATGAGGGGGCCATATTTTTCCCCATAGCTTGTACCCCTTGTTTGTTCATAATACTCATCACCGAACATAAAATAGTTTTTTGTTAACACCAATTCCAACAGGGACATAATCATCACTATGGCTTGATTAGTAAAGTTGGTGGTGGATAAGGCTTCTTTTACCGCCTTCAAACCTTCTTTATGGACAATGGATGTGTACAGTGATTTAACATCAAATGATACCAACCAATCACATTCTCCCACTTTTACCTCCTTGATCTTCAGAAGAAAATCAGTAGTGTCTCTTACATATGAAGTGGCCCTTTGTGCCAATGGATTAAAAATTATGTCCAGGTATTCCCCAATATGACTGAGTGTAAAGAAACCGAGCGCTTCTGTGAAAGGATCTCCTAGGGTAATTATTAAAAAATTGGAAGCCGATGAGCGGCTTACCTGTGGGGGTTGTGCGCTCTATTTTTAGGCTGGGAAGAGCCAAAAAACCATGGCCCTGCCCACCCTGATAATACCAGCCTTCAGCAGTCAGCTTTACCTTGACTGGCGATCAAATATTGGTGGGACCCCTAGCCCTTTTTTTTAAAATGTTATTTAAATCATTTAAAAAACGACATGGGTTTATGTTTGATAATTAACCAAGGTAAAGACAGCCGCAGGTGATAGCAGCCCCTAGCTGTCTATTTTATCCATGCTTATTATCAAAAATAGGAGGGACCCACATCATTTTTTTTCTTTATTTTTTTCAAGTGTACCACTAACCAATCACAGCCATGTCAATACTTGACACGGCTTTAATGGGGCCGGAAGTGCCCACAGCAAAAAAACCTGCTGAATGGCTGCTCTGCGGATTTTCAACAAGCTTTATTTGAATAACAAACCTGAACAGGAACTGACAGTTAGAAGCCCATGTTTGGGGTTCAGCACCAGACACTAGGTGTTTAGTACAAACTCCTAACTTTGTAGTTTAGGTTCTCTCATCCATATTAGTAATCAAATAGCATCATGAAAAACAAGGAACACAGCAGACAGGTCAGAGATAAAGTTGTGAAGAAAAGTAAAGCAGGGTTAGGTTATACAAACAGCTAAATCTCTAAAATCTCACAGAGTACTGTTAAATCCATCATCCAAAAATAGAAGGAATATGGCACAAATGCAAACCTAACAAGACATAATTGTCCACCTGAATTGACATCCCAAGCAAGGAGAGAACTAATTAAAGAAGCAATCAAGGCACCCAGAGTCACTCTCTTGGAACTGCAGAGATGCACAGCTCAGATGAGAGAATCTGTCCACAAGACAAATATTAGTGGTATATTCCACAAGTGTGTACTTTATGGAAGAGTGGCAGGAATAAAGAATAAACACTTTAAAAAAAAAAAAAAACAAGCCATGCTTCTAGTTTGCAAAAAAGCCATGTAGAGGACTCAGCTAATTTGACGAAGAACGTGCTCTCGCCAGATGAGACCAGACTAAAATTTCTTGGGCTTAATGAAAAATACTATCTGTGGTAGAAAGCTAACACTGCATATCACCCTGAAAACACCATTCTCACTATCAAACATAGTGGTAGCAGCATTATGCTGTGGGGATGCTTTTATTCACTAGGAACAGGGAATCTGGTCAAAGTTGATAGGAAGATTGATGAAGTTATATGCGGCCAGTCCTAGAGAAAAACATGTTAAAAGTAGGGATGATCTAATAGTGAAATATTCAGAATCGTACCAAGTAGTTTGTAATAATTGCATATTCATTCCGAACAGCGAGTCCAATGCAAGTCAATGGGATATGCGAGTAATTTTCTGCTGGAACCTAAAAACCTATTTGGAGGGATTTTAGGGGCCATTATACAGCATGGAGAGCTGTGTAGTGATCACAGTTGAGGTCACCATTCATTGACGGGGTAGTTGAGCACAGGTGATGAGATGTGATCTGGAGAGTAGAGAGAAAAGTTAATCTGTCATGAAGAAGTTGGCTATGGAGGAAACAGACTGAGTAGTTATGAGGAGGGGCTGTGGGGACTGTGGGCCAAAGTGTTCTCTGAGTTTATCAATCTTCTGCTTGAAGAATGAGGCAAAGCCTTCAGCTGAGATGAAAGGAGACAAAGGAAGTGCTGGAGAATGGAGGTGAAAGTTGAAAGTGTTGAATAATTGTTTAGCTTTATGAGATAGAGAGGATATGAGAGATGAGAAGTAGGTTTGTTTTGCACCAGTTAGTGTGGACTTGAAGGTGGTAAGAGAGATGCAATGAAATAACGAAGGGGATCCGGGCATGAACTGAGATGCAATGAAATGTTTGGTTGAATGGGATCTCTTCCATCTCCTCTCAACAATCCTGCAAGTTTGCTTCAGTTCTTTAGTTTGACTGATGTTGATTGTGGGAGTTTTGGCATGCGTGAGGGGAGCCGCCGATTCGAGGGCAGCAGTTATGGTGGTGTTATACTGGGTGGAAGCAGCATCTGCATCATCAAATAAAGCTATGTCTGCAAGAGGGAGAAGGGACAGAGAGTACGTGTAAATCAAGGTATTTGAAATTTTGGCGAGGGTGTGTGGGTTTGTCGAATGGGGGTTGTGCACTCAGGGAGTAGAGGAAAGAGAATGTTAGTAGGTTGTGATCAGACAGGGGAAAGGCGAGTTTGAGAGGTTAGATAGGGAACAGAGTGAGGTGAAGATGAGGTCCAGCATGTGACCATATTTTTGGGTAGCTGTAGAGGTCCACTGAGTCAGGTCAAATGATTAAATGAATGTTAGAAACTGAAGGTACCATCACACAGGGAAACATCTCCGGCAACATCCCTGACAACTGACGGGAGCGCGCAGATGAGGAGACAATGCAATGCAGCGGCGATGTTGAAAGCAACTATTGCTGCCAGGGTTAAATTCAACCCTGGCAGCGATCCTTAACATTGGACTCAATGGGGGAAGTTGCTTGCAACATCGCTGTTGCGGTGTCAGACAGGGCGATTCAGAACTGAGCCTGCATTATACTGTATAGAGGGCTATGAGGCTGCTTTATACTATATGGAGAGATATGAGGCTGCATTATAGTGTATAGAGAGCTATGAGGCTACATTATACTATATGGAGGGTTGTGAGGCTGTATTATACTATATGGAGGACTATGACGCTGCATTATACTATATGTAGGATAATGGGGATGCATTATATTAATTGGATGACTATTGGGGCTACCTTATGAATGGGGAACAAGAACAAAGGGCTGCATTATAATACATAAAGGACTATGGGGGTACATTATAATATATGGAGGAATATGGGGATGCATTATAATAATTGGAGGACTATGGTGGCATGTGGAGGAAAACCATATAAACCATGATGGGGGACATATATTCCACGATAAGGGCAATATACCAGTAGGAGGACCGTATATGGCAGGATGAGGATACATTAATACATAATGAATGGGGAGAGGGGTCAATTTGGACTCTTTAAAGTATTTAGAACATTACACAGGGCCCAAGGGAAGGGAAATGAGAGGGAAGAAATGGTGTGTGGATAGGTCTTGGGGGCTGGTTGGTCCTAAGATATACCTAAGATGCGATTACAGATATGTATTTTGGTCTTTATCTGAAAGTAATCCATGGCTGCCATATTTCATGGAAAGAGGCGATTGTAAAATTCACCATCACCGCCAGTTCAGTTATGCAACAGTGTTGGTCCACCTTACAATATAGCTGGGATAACGTGGGTACAGAAGTTGTGTGCCAAAGTATAGGAATTAGTGTCTTGCCTGCTGCAATGATATGGCTCGATAGGCGTGATGCAGTTTTATTGTTCGGGCATAGCGGAGAGTTTAGTAGAGCAGTTTCTGGAGACAAGCTAACATGTATGTTTAGAACCTCAGATATTGTTACAGTGACTAAGCTCCAGAAGCCTTGCAAGGTTGAACAGGTCCACCACAAGTGGAAGTAAGTGCTTCTATCTTTATTACATCGCCAGCATATGTCCGAAGTATCTGGGTGCCATCTGTGTGTGTGTACTGGGGTATGGTACCACCTGGATACAATCTTAAAGGAATTTTTCTGTATTCTCACGCACTGCGATGGGCCATGAGAGTCACATTATATATGCAGCGTGTTTGCTGCTCAGTGACAGTAATACCTAGGTCTTTCTCCCACTGTGCTAGATATGCTTTCTTCAGGCTTAAGTCCAAGCAGAGCAGTATCTGATGCAACAAAGATAGCACTTTTTTAGGTCGAGCCTTACGGGCGCACAAAATCTCATACTTAGTAAGTGGTTTATACAGGTCTACGTTTTGCACATGCTGTCTCAAAGTGTCTCGTATGGAGGAGTAGTGCAGGAAATTAAGGCCCGCAAGTCCTGCCAACTTTCATAGGTCTCGTAGTGGAAGTAGTGCACCATCCATTAGTAATTGGTCTAGAGCCACGTTGGTGTTTTAAATCCCCTTAAGGTACCTTTACATGCCGCAACTATCACCGGCGATCGGTGGCAACCGAACGTGCGCGTGCACATTTTTGACGGTTGATACCTATCGCCGATGCCGCATTTAGACGCCACAATTGCGTCATTAACCTAAGGGAACGTGGATCCCCGGAAGTTGAAACTGAACCTGCGAGAAACATCTGGCTGAATCCCAACGCCGCTTCACACGCCGCAATCCACAAAGGAATGTGAGTGTACATCTTCAGCGCAGCAAGAACATAGGTGTGACAGAGTTGTGTATTCCGCGCCCCAAACACGCTGATTAGACAACGCAATAGCGTCATGATTGGCCAGCTTGCGCAGGAAGGCTGGCTAATACATGACGCCATTGCAATTGTGTAGTGTGAATGGACAGCTCTTTAAATATGGCGCCCTGTGAAGGGACAGCCAATGGTTACACAGTAGCCCCCACCGATCGTCGCTGATGGGGTGCGGTATCCAGCACGCTGTGGCACGCCTCTGGGAAAACACTAGGTGACGCAGATTCCATCCCTATCGCCCATTCACATGCCAAAACCAGGGCAATTCACCTTCAAGGTTGCCTCTGGTTTTTGAACAATGCTCTGAAACCGCAACCGGGAGCAACTTCGAAAATCACCACCAAGTTCCACAATTACACGCCGCAATTTCGTAGCAATTTCAAGGCAACCGTGACGGAAATCCTGATTGCCTCTCAGTTGCTACACCGTAGTTGCGGCATGTTAATGAACCTTTAGGTAGGGTAGTGGGTATAAAATCTGGGAGTTAAACTAGCGGTGAGATGGGAGGGGCAAGTGTTTCAAGAGTTTTCTCCAGACTCCTTTCTTTATAACGTAAATTCCCACTTCTCTAAATATATTGGGCAGAGGAGTAAGCCCAGCATTAACTTTTGGACCCTGACATTGCCCAGAATTAAGGGAGGAATGGGAACCCCAGATATTAAAAAATACTACCAGGCAGCATTACTCTCCAGGACAGTAGACTGGGTGAGAAACACAGATGATAAACTCTGGGTTAAAATAGAAGATTCTATGTCGCCATCGCCCTTGAGATCTTTCTACTACTCCCCCCAAAAAAAATCTTTCTGACAAATATACCAATATCTACACACACGACACTCTGAGCCTCTGGGAAAAACTTCTTTATTCTGTCTTCTACAGTTGAAGTGTACCTATGATAAAAATTACAGACCTCTCCATTTTTTGCAGGTGGGAAAACTTGCAAAATTGACAGTGTATCAAATACTTATTTTTCCCTTGCATCATTCTTACACTTTTTTTATATTTGGTCCTTTCTCTTTTGTGACCACTGGTATCTTTTGAGTTATTACCCTTGTCTAGTATTTGCATTAATTAATTTTGTATGTTTCTTTGGTACTCCATACATATTAATAGTTATGCACACAGCAATTCCTCTCTTCACCCTTTTTCCAATATGGCACCCATATTTTTTAGCAGTGCAATATGCATGTGCGGTTACTGATGTATGTTTTACCATGATGATATGAATATTTTCACATTCTCTACAGCACGAGAGCACAGATGATTCTTTTAGGCCCCTTTGACATCAGCGTTTTGCTGATGTTTGCGG
The DNA here is from genome assembly GCA_033576535.1 of Allobates femoralis. NCBI lineage: Eukaryota > Metazoa > Chordata > Amphibia > Anura > Aromobatidae > Allobates > Allobates femoralis. The sequence goes on from JARQOC010000004.1 coordinate 322,857,541, forward strand.
CCAATCTGGCAGGTGGCGCTGCATCTGCCAGATCGGCCGCCTAACAGCCGACTTGCAGCCCGGATCCAGCAAGCCCCATGCATTGTCTATGGGGCTTGCGGTCCAGTGCGGCAAGTGTGGTTCTGCTGGATGAGGCAGATCTGGCACTTGCGGACACGAAAATAAAACGCTGCTTGCAGCCGAACCAGCGTAACCACACTTGCCGCACCTGACCGTAAGCCCCATAGACAATGCATGAGGTTTGCCGGATCGGCGCCCTAAGGGTACCTTTACACACGGCTACATTTGTAGCTTGTCACCAGGTAACTTACTGGTTGCAGTGAAATCATGGATACATGGTTCTATCTTGTTGCTGTGTACAAATGGAATCATGTATCCATGATTTCACTGCAACCAGTAAGTTACCTGGTGACAGCCTACAAATGTAGCCGTGTGTAAAGGTACCCTAAGTGCGGCTGTTAAGCGGCAGATCTGGTAAATCTGCCGGATCTGCCATACATCAGCGAAAACGCTGATGTGAAAGGCCCCTTAGAGAGGAAAAACATTAAATTTATGTTTTTAAAAAATACTTTACTGCAAAGAAAGATTTATTTGCTGTCCTGTTTGTATACTCTGAATTGCATCCTCCCTTGCCCAGGAGATGTGATGTGATAAGACCATGATGCTTGTACGGAATTAAAGAAAGAAAGGGTTACTGGCTAAGAGCGCTGGGGCACAAATAAGGAGATTACTTATGGGTTAACACATTTATTTACCACAACGCGTTTCCACAACGGATTGTTGTCTTCCTCAGGTGGATTAAATGGTGAGAATGGACACATTAAATAGTATCACAAATCAATCAGGAGTTAACAATTAATGATGTCACTCTATTAACCCCGCCCATCCCATATATCCAGAGGTATGGAAGCACTCAGTGGAAATCATTGATAAAAACAAGTGGCATATAAGACATACAATAATCACATACCGTATATGACATACATTAAAAATAAGCTAACACAAGAAGCATAATTCTGTATAAAACCATAAAATTTATGTGTGTGTAAACCACCACATATATTAATATGCATGCTAATTTCAAGAACAGAGCCAAGCTTTTCATTTATACCCATGCTCAAACAATGCACATAGGTTCAGTTCACATCCACACCCCTGGCGTGCCCGGCAGCACTGCGCTAGCACAGCCAACACACCGGTGCACAAATGAAGTGCACCGCACCAAACATCCCCCATTACCCTGCACAGGCGAGCGCAGGCAGACGGAAAATGGAAGCTCAAGCACGAAAGCGGCTGCGCCACAGCGCATGCGCCAGTCAGGACGCACCAGAAACGTGTCATGCAATGCCTCCAGCGTGTCCAGACCAGCGCACTCGCCACAACACAGCTGCTCCCACACCCACGCCCCTAGACCCTGCATACACAAGGTAACGTGGGCGCCAGCACGACGCGCCCCACCCATGACCCAACGCACCCGGCCACACCCACACCATGCCACCATCTACGCCAGTGGCTCTGGAATAGTGTCAAGAGGCTGGATCAGGCTGCAGCTGTGGCCAATGGTCACGTGGGCCCACTCATTAGGCTCATGTAATATGCACTGCATCCCCTGTCCATCACCTCTCAGCACTGTGAGGTGGATGGAGGGAGCAGCGCATATGACAGGAGCCTAATGAGCAGGTCCATTGGATCAGTGGCTGCAGCTGCAGTCCCATGTGATAGATAGTCACTGCCTCCCATGCTTTCATTGTGTGGAAAGCAGTGACTATGCCAGCGATATCATACTCAACTCTCTCCATCACTCCCTGCAGCGCATACCATCAGTCGACATCCAGTCATGTGAGCATCACAGCACAGTGATGTCATCACTGTGAGCGCTGCTCACATGACTGGATGCCATTACAAGCAGATGGACAGAGGGATGGCATGGGCTGCTGGGAGCAAGGGAGAGGTGAGTATGATCGTTTATTATTTTTTAACTGTATGACAGCATGGGGGCTATATCCAGCATGAGGGCTATTTACCATCATGGGGGCCATAACCAGGATGGAGGCTATATCTAGCATGGGGACTATGTACCATCATGGGGGCCATAGCCAGGATGTGTGCTATATCCAGCATGGGGGCTATTTACCATCATGGTGGCCTTAACCAGGATGGGTGCTAAATCCAGCATGGGGGCTATGTACCATTATGAGGGCCATAACCAGGATGGGGGCTATATCCTGCATGGGGATATGTTCAATCATAGGGGCCATAACCATGATGGGGGACATATCCAGCATGGGGGCTAAATCCAGCATGGGGGCCATAAGCAGAATGAGGTCTATAGCCAGCATGGGGGCTATGTACCATCATGGGTGCTATATCTAGCATGGGGCTATGCACCATCAAGGGGGCCATAACTAGGATGAGGGCTATATCCAGAATGGGAGCTATGTATCATCATGGGGGCCATAACCAGGATGGGGCCTATATCCAGCATGGGGGCTATGTACCATCATGGGGCCATATCCAACATGGGGGCTATTTAAAATCATGGGGCTATGTACCATCATTGGGGCTATATACCATCACCGGGGTTATGTCCAGCATGAGTACCATCATGGAGGCTATGTACCATCATGGGGCCATAACCAGGATGAGGGCTATATTTAGCATGGGGCTATGTACCATCATGGGGGCTATATCCAAGATGGGGGCTATGTACCATCATGGGGGCTATATGGGGGCTATATCCAACCATCATGGGGATTATGTCCAGAATGGGTACCATCATGGAGGCTATGTACCATCATAGGGGGCTTTGTACCATTATAGGCGGCCATATCCTGGATGGGCAGACATATACCACCATTAATTCCATTGTGCTGTACATTAGAAGGGGTTACATACAAAATTATAGATATTGTTTACAGTTAGCATATTAACAACGACAGACTGGGACAGACGGGAGAAGACCCTGTCCCTACAGACTTACATTCTACAGGATAATGGGGAAGAGACAGAAGGTCAGTGTGCGGCAGCTCTGGTGGTGGAAAGGCAGCAGCTCCGGTGGTAGTGGGGAGGTAGAATGGTCATTGCAGGCTGTAGAGATGGGTTTTCAGGTTCCGTCTGAATGATCCGAGTGTGGTGGATAATCGGACGTGTTGGGGCGCAGAATTCCAGAGGATGGGGGATATTCAGGAGAAATCTTGGAGGTGGTTGTGTGAGGAACAAATAAGTGTGGAGAAGAGAAGGAAGTCTTGGGAGGATCAAAGATTACATGAGGGAAGATATTGCGAGATTAGTTCGGAGATATAGGGTGGGGACAGTTATGGACGTCTTTGTAGGTCAGTATTAGTAGCTTGAAGTGGATTTGTTGTGGAATTGGGAGACAGTGAAGAGATTTGCAGAGGGAAGAAATTGAGTAGTAGCGAGGAGAGGGGTGAATCAGTCGGGCAGCAGAATTGAGTACAGACTGGAGTGGTGCAAAAGAGTTAGCAGGGAGGCAACAGAGGAGGATGTTGCAGTAATGGAGGCAGGAGATGATGAGGGCGTGTACAAGAGTTTTAGTGGAATGAGGGTTGAGGAAAGGATGAATTCTGGAAATATTTTTGAGCTGGAAGCGGCTGGAGGTGGCGAGTGTTTGGATGTGTGCTTTAAAGGACAGGGCAGAGTCGAAAGTTACTCCGAGGCAGCGGATTTCAGGTGCGATAGAGAACGTTGTGCCATTTACTATAATAGATAGATCAGATAGGGAAGATACATGAGATGGGCGAAAAATGATGAGCTCAGTTTTGTCTACATTGAGTTTTAGGAAGTGAGAGGTGAAGAAGGAGGATATGGCTGAAAGACACTCCGGGATTCTGAATAGCAGGGAGGTGATGTCTGGGCCAGAGAGGTAGATCTGAGTGTCGTAAGCATACATGTGGTACTGGAAGCCATGGGACTTTATGAGTTGTCCTAGGCCAAGGGTATAGATTGAAAAAAGTAGGGGCCTCAGGACAGAGCCTTGAGGGACCCCAACAGAGAGAATGCAGGATGAGGAAGTCGTGTAGGAGTGGGAGATTCTAAATGTGCAGTCAGAAAGGTATGAGGCGATCCAGGAGAGGGCAAGGTCTTTGAAGCCAAGGGGAGAGAAAATCAGTAGCAGTAGGTGGTGGTCGACTGTGTCAGATGGATGAACCCGCCGCGGGTCGGGCTGCTCCTGACAGGATAAAAGGTATTTTAAACAGTTCAGGGTACCTGGAATCAAACATGGACACTCAGGCAGGGTTCACCAGGTTTACTTGTCAGCTCTTCAGACAGTTTACAGCAGTTCTCAGTACAGTTCTCAACACAAGTTACAGTCAGTTCACTCCGGTAACACTGAACCCACTGCAGCCAGGCTGTCACTCTGAGACCCCTCACTCCTTCTAAGTACTTCCAGGCTGTTCTCTCCCTCTTTAAGTGTCTCCGGATAGTATAGCGACAGCTCGGACCCTTGTGGGTCCTCGTGGTTGCTGCTGTGCTTTCTACCCTTGTTGTGGGAACTCCAACCTGGAGTTAGAGCTCCCCATCGGTTAATCTGGGAATCTGGTTTAGAATCTCTGTTCCCCTCAGAGCCGACACTCTGGTGTGTGCCTAGTCTGCAGTAACCCTTTCCTGCAAGGTGTTACCAGACTCCTTCTAGCCCGTGTGACTCCAGCACAATTAGGGAAAACTTCTCCACCAGTTAGTCAGTGCTGCCGTGTTCCTAGGACCCAGTGCTTCTGGTCCGGTCTCTTTCCATACACTCCCCTGGGATGCCGGCTATGGATGAGCTTTCTCTCCATGGTTTCTGTGACTCTGTGGATTCTGCATCTACATCAAGCCCAACCCCACCGGGATGTGTGTCACTCTCTGCTTGGTGTCTTTTCCTCTCAGCCTACTGTGGCCTACTTGGTCTTTACTGGTCGGCACCCTTGGCCTACTAACTCCTTCCTCCCCTTTCTCCTCTATTCATGCCCTCTGTCACCTGAGCTACATGCGTTCCCACCCACTTTCCTCTAAACCCACCACCCCTTGCCCGCCTAGAGTTCCGGGCTCTGGGTTGGGTGCTGCCTCCTAGTGGTGTGTGGGATGTCCGTGAGGGTGTTTAGTGCATAAATCGTCTAACCTTCTACCTGGCTGCAGTTCCCTATGTGGCCACCCTGGGTGCAGGGGCGCCACATATTGCAGACAAAGTGTGCATTCCAAATTGCTCCAAAGAGAGGAAGCAGGGGGAAGCAAGGGGGTGGGGGTCAGGGGCACAGGTTTTACATGTGGGGGATTGTGGTAGAATATCTTTGTCTGAGAAAGATAGGGGTGAAGATTAGTGAAATGAGTGAGATGGGGGGAAGGATTGGGGAATATGTCACCAGCAGTGAGAAGAAGCAGAGAAAGGGAAAGCAGGTGGGTGAAGGAGAGTGACCGTCTTGTATTATATTTTAGTAGGAGAGGTCTCAGGTTAAGAAGCAGGTCTCCAGATGAAGTGAGGTGGTGGGGGATGCGGGTAAGAGGGAAGTATTTAGAGAAGGTTTCTCTGTAACAATCCAAAAGTAATTCCAGGTATACCCAGGTGCTTCTTAACCCCTTATCCCCTTCATGATCGGGAAATTTTTCATTTTTCATTTTTGTTTTTTGCTCCACTGCTTCCAAGAGCCATAACTTTTTTATTTTTCCATCAATATAGACATATGACAGCTTGTTTTTTGCCGGATGAGATGTACTTTCATATGCAATAATTTATTTTACCATATAGTGTACAGGGAAATTGCAAAAAAATTCTAAATGCAGTGAAATTGCAAAAAAAGTGCAATAATACATTTTTTTTTTTGGGTATTTTAGTCGCCATGTTCACTATATGGTAAAACCGACATGACAGGGTGATGCCTCGGGTCGGTACGAGTTCGTAGACACCCAACATGTATACCTTTACTGGTATCTAGGTGGTGAAAAAAAATTCAGAGGTTTGCAAAAAAACAAAAACGGACTTTTTGCACCTAGTTCTGTGACCCGTAGCGTCCTCATTTTTCAGGATCTGGGGCTGTGTCATGGCTTATTTTTTGCGTCTTGAGTTAACGTTTCTAATGATACCATTTCTGGGGGATCCGCAGTCTGGATCGCCTGTTACTGCATTTTATAGCAATGTTGCGGCGACCAAAAAAACTGAATTTTGGCATTTGGACCATTTTTTTCGTTACGGAGTTTATGGCACTCTTTAATGGATTTAATATGATGATAGATCTGGCGATTCTGAACGCTGTGATACCAAACATGTGTATTTTTTTTATTTTTTAATACTTTTATTGTGATTGGGGGAAAAGGGGGATGATTTGAAATTTTATATATTTTTTTTTTTACAGGTTTTTAAAAACTTTATTTTTTCATTCATTCTTATTGTTACACTGCCCCTTTAAGGGGCACCTTGCTGCTTAGGCCGATCACTTCTGAGAGATACAGATGAGCTGCAGCTCATCTGTATCTCTCAGAATCGTGGACCTGTTGTGGTTGGCAGCGCCTGCCAACCACAACAGGAAACTGCGCTCTGACAGCATCCGGGGTCTAGCCAGGACCCCGGGCTGTCACTTGAGTGCCGGAGATCCCGCGATACTATCGCGGGATCTCTGGAGCAGGCGAGGAACAGCGCGTTCCCCGCTGCGGCCGCCTTGGATTCCGCTGTCAGAGATTGATGGCGAGATCCAAGGGGTTAAAAGCGCCGATTGGATCCAGGATCCGATCGGTGCTGTTACCCTGACATCTCAGCTGATGAGATCAGCTGAGATGTCGGTGCTTTGATGTGAGCTCCGCGCCAGAGCTCACATAAAAGCTGCCTTACCGGCCCAGGACGTTGTACAACGTTCTGTGTCGGCAAGGTATTAAGGACCAAACCTCATTTTTGCAATTCTGACCAGTGTCTCTTTATGAGGTAATAACTCTGGAATGCTTCAACACATCCCAGTGATTCCAATGTAGTTTTTTCATGACATATTGGACTTCATGTTAGTGGTAAATTAAGGAAGATATTTCCTGCATTTCTTGACCAAAGAGAGTGTTTACATGCAGTGACAGTTCAAAGCCATGACGGGTATAGCCATCGTTGGTCATTAAGAGGTTGAAATAAAAAAGAGCAAATGCCGCAATGATTGATTTTTCTGCCAGTAATCCACAGAAATCTCAGTAAGTTAATGTTGATCAGGATCACAAAGAAATATTTTTAACAGTGGAAATAGAAAAGCATGAATACCAGTAATATTCTTCAGATAAACATAGCCTGTCTCAGACGTTTTGGTGACATCATCCATTTTTGTGTTCTTTATAATATGTTTAAGCTTGGGGTAAAAAGCTGAGGTGTTACATGTAATTTGATGATAAATAATCACATACATATCATTCTCCCTAATCAAATTCATTTAGATTTAGGTTGTCCACTATTTCTCTTAACATAACTGTCAAACTCCACCAGACACAAAAGCTCTACATAGATTGGCTGGTGGCCACTTAGCCCGCTCTTATCTAATCCTCACTTTCTCAAGATGGCTGGACCATCATTGCAAATAAATGTGCACTATAAAAAAGGATAGAAAGCGCAATAGGATCTTATACTCGTCACACTTATGTTGTGTAACGTTTGTCACCGCTCACCTGGGATGGTTGTGTAACCTACAACTGGTATGAAATTATAATATGGCTGCCGCAGGATCCACACTCCACTAAGTAGCCGTGATGCCAAAAACAAGATCAAGATAAAGGACAGTGCTTTCCTGGATCCGCGCTGCACATACAATGAAATAACCACAGTTGTTGGGAAATGATGACTTATACCAACACATTTAAGAGCTAAGGGCCGCTTTACACACACAGATATCTGTGACCAACTTCTGAACAGATCTCTGGTTGCAGTGAAATCATGGACACATTGCTCCATTTGTACACAGCCACAAAATGGAACAATGTGTCCATGATTTCACTGCAACCAGAGATCTGTTCAGAAGTTGGTCACAGAAGTTGGTGTGTGTAAAGTGGCCTTTATACCCACCTCCTTCCTCAGGGACCCAACATAATACCTGGTATTATGTTGGTTCCCTGAGGAAGGAGCTGGTTATTAGCTCTGAAACACGTTGGATAAGTCATCATTTCCCGACAACTGTGGTTATTTCATTGTATGTGCAGCGTAGATCCAGGAAAGCACTGTTCTTTATCTTGATCTCATCATTGCAAATAAGCACCTGTATTTTCTATCATCCCCACCTCATTGTAGACTGTAGACTGTAAGCTTTTACGAGCAGGGTCGTCATTATTTTTGCTTTAATTATTGTATTTTCCACAACTCTTTCTTCTGACTGTTTGTGTATAAATCTCTGTTTTGAAAAGCCCTGCATAATATGTTGGCACTATATAAATAAAGATTATTATTATTATTACTATTATTATTATTATTAAATATTAGGAGCCCACAGAATGCTGTTGCTTGTTCTCTGGTTACCTGGAAGTGATTTTTTACAAAGCTCAATCTTGTAAACCTCAGGTCAATGGATGTACAGTATGACCAGGGCCGTATTACCCATTAGACACTTGTGGGCAGGTGCCTAGGGCGGCACATTGAGGCGGGCAGTGCCAGCATTAAGATTTAAAAAAAATAACTAAAAAAAGTTTTCTTTCTCCCCCTCGCTGGACTAAGAAACAAAACCGGCGTATTTTTAGGCAGGGGGTAGTGAGGGAATGCCAGGTGTCATGGCTACAGGGGCACAGGGTGAGCGGTATACACTCTGTCTACGGAGAATACATACCTGATGGCGGGTGGAACAGGACCTGCGATGACGTCATGCACATGTGACTCGGGTGGGCGGAACCATGTTTTGCCCGGCAAGAAGAATTTTCAACAGATTAGGAGGAGCTGAGACTGACTATACAAGTTACATGGGGGGGGTGTAGAAGACATGGAGGAGTGTGTGCAGAGGACATGATGGAGTGTGTGCAGATGACATGGAGGAGTGTGTGCAGAGGACATGGAGGAGTGTGTGCATATGACATGGATGAGTGTGTGCAGAAGACATGGAGGAGAGTGTCCAGAGGACATGGACGAGGGTGTGCAGAGGACATGGAGGAGGGTGTGCGGAGGACTTGGTGTGTGCAGAGGACATGGATGAGTGTGTGAAGAGTACATGGAGGAGTGTGTGCAGAGGACTTGGTGGAAGGGTGCAGAGGACATGGAGAAGTGTGTGCAGAGGACATGGAGGGGGGTGCATACACTGTCTGTGAACAGCACAGAGCTGAGGACATGGTGGTACACTGTCTGTGCACAACACAGAGCTGAGGACATTGTGGTGCACTGTCTGCGCACAGCACAGAGCAGGGGACATGGTGGTGCACTGTCTGTGCACAGCACGGAGCTGAGGATATGGTGGTACACTGTCTGTGCACAGCTTGGAGCTGAGGACATGGTGGTACACTGTGCACAGCTTGGAGCTGAGGACATGGTGGTACACTGTCTGTGCACAGCACGGAGCTGAGGACATAGTGGTACACTGTCTGTGCACAGCACGGAGCTGAGGACATGGTTGTACACTGTGCACAGCTTGGAGCTGAGGACATGGTGGTACACTGTGCACAGCTTGGAGCTGAGGACATGGTGGTACACTGTCTGTGCAAAGCTTGGAGCTGAGGACATGGTGGTACACTGTCTGTGCACAGCACGGAGCTGAGGACATGGTGGTACACTGTCTGTGCACAGCACAGAGCTGAGGACATGGTGGTACACTGTGCACAGCACGGAGCTGGGGACGTGGTGGTAAACTGTCTGTGCACAGCACAGAGCTGAGGACATGGTGGTACACTGTGCACAGCACGGAGCTGGGGACATGGTGGTACACTGTCTCCCGCTGCCTTAAAATCAGTTCATTTCTCATCCAGGAGAATCGGACAAGTTACATTCGTTTTTTGCTCTGTTTGGCAAGCAACTGCTGTGCGAGTGTGCGACATTTCTCTCAGATTTTCAGGTCACATCCGTGTGCAATCCGTTTATTTTCACAGCAGCTATTTACTGTATAATCATTTACAGAAACATTTTACAGTGTTCTGAGCTACAGAATGATAATGTATCAGTTAGGCTAGGGTCACACTTGGCATAAGTTTTTTTAGTGCCTTAAAAAAAAGCATGCGTTTCTGCATGCTTTTTTCCATTTCTGCATGCGTTTTTTAAGGTGTCTGATGGCACACTGCGTTTTTGCATGCGTTTTTAAATCAGCACCCCAAAAAAGTTCAAGAACTATTTTTTGGAGCTGTTTTAAAAACGCATGCGTTTTTTAGAAAACGCATGCGTTTTTTAACATTGGCCCCTATGGAAAACACATGCGTTTTTGGATGGTACTAAATGTTACTAATGTACTATGCATTTTTGCATGCGTTTTTGAAGGCAGCTACTCACATAAGTGCATAAACTCATGCCAAAAACGCATGGCACTTTAGACATGCGTTTTTGCTATTAAGGCATGTGTTTTTGCTATTAGAGCATGCGTTTTTTTGCATGGGGGCCTATGGGTGCGTTTTTACATGCTTTTTTACATGTTACATGGGGGGGTGTAGAAGACATGGAGGAGTGTGTGCAGAGGACATGATGGAGTGTGTGCAGAGGACATGGAGGAGTGTGTGCAGAGGACATGGAGGAGTGTGTGCATAGGACATGGATGATTGTGTGTGCAGAAGTCATGGAGGAGAGTGTCCAGAGGACATGGACGAGGGTGTGCAGAGGACATGGAGGAGCATGTGCGGAGGACTTGGTGTGTGCAGAGGACATGGATGAGTGTGTGAAGAGGACATGGAGGAGTGTGTGCAGAGGACTTGGTGGAAGGGTGCAGAGGACATGGAGGAGTGTGTGCAGAGGACATGGAGGGGGGTGCATACACTGTCTGTGCACAGCACAGAGCTGAGGACATGGTGGTACACTGTCTGTGCACAACACAGAGCTGAGGACATGGTGGTGCACTGTCTGTGCACAGCACAGAGCAGGGGACATGGTGGTGCACTGTCTGTGCACAGCACGGAGCTGATGATATGGTGGTACACTGTCTGTGCACAGCACGGAGCTGAGGACATGGTTGTACACTGTGCACAGCTTGGAGCTGAGGACATGGTGGTACACTGTGCACAGCTTGGAGCTGAGGACATGGTGGTCCACTGTCTGTGCACAGCTTGGAGCTGAGGACATGGTGGTACACTATCTGTGCACAGCACGGAGCTGAGGACATGGTGGTACACTGTCTGTGTACAGCACAGAGCTGAGGACATGGTGGTACACTGTGCACAGCACGGAGCTGGGGACATGGTGGTACACTGTCTCCCGCTGCCTTAAAATCAGTTCATTTCTCATCCAGGAGAATCGGACAAGTCACATTCGTTTTTTGCTCTGTTTGGCAAGTAACTGCTGTGCGAGTGTGCGACATTTCTCTCAGATTCTCAGGTCACATCCGCGTGCAATCGGTTTATTTTCACAGCAGCTATTTACTGTATAATCATTTACAGAAACAATTTACAGTGTTCTGAGGTACAGAATGATAATGTATCAGTTAGGCTAGGGTCACAATTGGCATGAGTTTTTTTAGTGCCTTAAAAAAAAGCATGCGTTTCTGCATGCTTTTTTCCATTTCTGCATGCGTTTTTTAAGGTGTCTGATGGCACACTGCGTTTTTGCATGCGTTTTTAAATCAGCACCCCAAAAAAGTTGATGAACTATTTTTTGGAGCTGTTTTAAAAACGCATGCGTTTTTTAACATTGGCCCCTATGGAAAACACATGCGTTTTTGGATGGTACTAAATGTTACTAATGTACCATGCGTTTTTGCATGCGTTTTTGAAGGCAGCTACTCACATAAGTGCATAAACTCATGCCAAAAACGCATGGCACTTCAGACATGCGTTTTTGCTATTAAGGCATGTGTTTTTGCTATTAGAGCATGCATTCTTTTGCATGGGGGCCTATGGGTGCGTTTTTACCTGCTTTTTTAAAAACGCAGGTCTCCAAAAAAGCATGAACAAAATGCAAGTGTGACCCTAGCCTTAAATAAACAGATGCCTCTCGGATGGTTTGTGTGCGGTCTGTGATTTTGTGGGACCCGTAGACTTGCATTGGTGAGTCTCGCTTGTGAATCACATACTGTTCCAGCATGTTGCAACTTTTTTCTGATCCTGAATCTGGATGAGAAAAAAACGTCCAACACTCGCCAATGTGCTCTATGGCTGGGGTCATACTTGGCATGAGTTTTTTTTGTGCCTTAAAAAAAAGCATGCATTTCTGCATGGTTTTTTCCATTTCTGCATGCGTTTTTTAAGGTGTCTGATGGCATCCTGCGTTTTTGCGTGCGTTTTTAAATCAGTACCCAAAAAAAGTGCATGCACCATTTTTTGGTGCTGTTTTAAATACGCATGCGTTTTTTTAACATGGGCCCCTATGGAAAACGCATGCGTATTTGGATGGTACTAAATGGTACTAACGTACCATGCGTTTTTGCATGCGTTTTTGATGTCAGCTACTCACATAAGTGCAAAAACCATGCCAAAAATGCATGGCACTTTAGACATGCATTTTTGCTATTAAGAAATGCGTTTTTGCTATTAGGGCATGCGTTTTTTAACATGGGGGCCTATGGGTGCATTTTTACATGCTTTTTTAAAAAAGCAGGTCTCCAAAAAAGCATGAAAAAAACGCAAGTGTGACCCTAGCCTAAGAAATTGAATAACATTGGCTGGCTTCACACTGCAGTTTTTTCACTGATCAGTATCCATCCAGTTTGTGTGCCAAAACCCGGAGAGGAACCAGGAGAGGAACTTGCAGAGAAAAAGTATAATTGAAAGATTGACACCTGTTCTGAGTTTTGGAGACACTCCTGGTTTTGGCACACAAACTGGATGGACACTGATCAGGGAAAAAACTGCAGTGTGAAGCCAGCCATTCATCCGACTGCAATACGATAAAATCATGCATTGCACTCGTCCAAGTTTCACACCAGTGTGTCCGTACCCTAATAATAACCATATAGTAATCTTACAATGTCTGCTGGACATGGTATGGGGAGGGTTTATGGCTCAGTTAGTACACACTCCATACTTCATGGTATGGGGAGGGTTTATGGCTCAGTTAGTACACACTCCATACTTCATGGTATGGGGAGGGTTTATGGCTCAGTTAGTACACACTCCATACTTCATGGTATGGGGAGGGTGTATGGCTCAGTTAGTACACACTCCTTACTTCATGGTATGGGGAGGGTTTATGGCTCAGTTAGTACACACACCATACTTTTTATTAACCAGTTATTGCTCTCTTGTCCACCGCACTGCAGTGTCAAAAGAGTAAGACAGCGAGACAGGCAGCAACATGGCATCAGAGAGCCCCTGACCTCGAAATAGAAGATCCTCAGATCCTGGTATTGTGACATAATATTAAGAATAACATCTTTTTGCATTTATATTACACTATGAACTCCACAGCACTTTACATACACCATCAACACTGTGCCACAATGTAAACATCATATCAGTATGTCTCTGCAGTGTGGTTGGAAACCCATGCAAACATTTGTAGAATAAACTTGCACATAAACCAATTAAAATCATCAAAAGATAATTATTTTTCATATTTATCTCAAGATAGTCTGTCTGCAGGATTTAACCTCTACAATCATCTTATATGTGCTACATGGAATGTGGGGGGAGAAGCTGCAAGGATGGATGAAGAAGCCACATTAAACTTGGGGGGACGATCACGATGGGGGGGATTGTCCACGATTGGGGGGTCCGTGACGGGGGAGGGACGTGAGGGGGGGATTGTCCACGAGGAGGGGTGCGACCACTGACAGTGCCTAGGGCAGCAGGAACTCCAAATATGGCCCTGAGTATGACATGGGCTCTATGTAAGCAAGTAGGACACATATGCCGTTTCCCAGAGATCAGATTTTTTTTATTAAGTATTATATAAGCAAAACTACATTTTATTTATACAACACGTTTTTCTTCAGTCTTGAAACGCTAAGAACAGCACCTTGTGAAAGTGTATGACTTGTTTTAGACATTACAGCTAATAGTAATATTAGACTGCTAGGCAGAATCTGCACCAACTGCCAATAGAGCAGCTTTGGGGAACTTCAGGTTTCAAGTAGGGATGGACGAATCTACTCGCTAGGACTCGTTACTCGGCGAGTAGTAAGGGACTCGCAGGACTCGGTACTCTGCGATTTTCCCAGCTATTACTCGCACAGCAACGAGTCCAATGCAAATCAATATCAATCCTAGTTTTGTCAGAGACGCTGACAAAACTAGGATTGCCTTTGACTTGCATTGGTCTGATTACTGTGCAAGTAATCACAGGGAAACTCGCAAAGTAACTGCTGTTACTTTGCGAGGGGAGTTCAGATGTCTGCTCTGTACAGGCTGCCACAACTCCAGGGTCCTAGAACCCGCCTGCTCACAGAGATGATGTAGCAGAGCTGCGATTGTTCTCAGTCTGCTCATCCCTGTGCATAGACATCTATATCTATGCACAGGGGATGTAGCAGAGAGGACATCGCGTTTTGGACTACGTCGGACGGAAGAGGATTTTTTTAATTAAAGATGGAGTCCCATATGGCTTTTTTTTTTTTTATTTCTAAAAAAATTTTTCTCTGTGTTGTGTTTTTTTAACCCTTTATTGGAGATTCTTAGTGGCTGGGTCAAACGTGGCCTGACATTAAGAATCTCGGGCTTAATACCAGCTTGTATAACAAAGCTGGTATTAACCCCTTTATTACCCAGCGTGCCACCGCCACCAGGGCCACTGGAACAGCGGGGTTCAGCGCCAGAGGATGGCGCTTCAATGAACGCGCCATCTTCTGGGGCGGCTGCGGGCTGCAATTTGCAGCGGGGGCAGCCCGTCGCTGCCTGCTGGATCCGGCTGGTTCCAGAAATACGGCGAAGCCCACGCGAAATTTTTTCTGACAAATCCATAAAACAATGTAAATAAAAGGGACTGCATCTTTATTAACCCCTGGACCATGGGCGAGGGGTTAATAAAGATGCAGTCCCTTTTTTAGGATTGTTTTATGGATTTTTCAGAAAAAAAATTACATGGGCTTCGCCGTATTTCTGGAACCAGCCGGAACCTGCCCCCAACCCCCAGGTGCCTATTTGTACCTGGCCAGACACAAGAATATAGGGGAGCCCTTTTTTTTAATTATTTCATGAATTTCATGAAATAATTTAAAAAAAATGCGTGGAGCTCTGTGCAATTTCTATGTCTAGCCAGGTACAGCTAAGCAGCTCGGGGCTGGAATCCGCAGCGCAGGGATGCCCAAGCTTTCTGGGCACCCCCAGCTGCAAATTGCAGCCCGCAGCCGCCCCAGAAGATGGCGCGTTCATTGAAGCGCCATCCTCTGGCGCTGAACCCCGCTCTTCCAGTGGCCCTGGTGGCGGTGGCACGCTGGGTAATAAAGGGGTTAATACCAGCTTTGTTATACAAGCTGGTATTAAGCCCGAGATTCTTAATGTCAGGCCACGTTTGACCCAGCCACTAAGAATCTCCAATAAAGGGTTAAAAAAACACAACACAGAGAAAACTTTTTATTAGAAATAAAAAAAAAAAGCCATTAGGGACTCCATCTTTAATTAAAAAAATCCTCTTCCGTCCGACGCAGTCCAAAACGCGATGTCCTCTCTGCTCATCCCTGTGCATAGATATAGATGTCTATGCACAGGGAATGAGCAGACTGAGAACAATCTCAGCTCTGCTGCATCAGGCAGCAGGCGGGCTCTAGGACCCTGGAGCTGCGGCAGCCAGCACACAGAGCAGACAGCCGGACTCTTATCTGTGCGAGTTTCCCAGCGATTACTTGCACAGTAAACGAGTCCAATGCAAATCAATGGCAATCCTAGTTTTGTCAGAGTCTCTGACAAAACTAGGATTGCTTCAGGCTGAAGCTTCCGAGACACATCTGTGATTTGTAAATCGCACACTACTCGCTATTACTCGCTTCCCCATTCATTAACATTGGACTCGCTAGACTCGCAACGAGTAGCAAGTCCCGGGCTCGGACTCACTAGAGTCAAGCGATTCCGAGTAATTTAGGACTCGCCCATCACTAGTTTCAAGTCATGTTTTCAGGATTTCCTTAGCATTGCACAGACGTTGAAATCATCACCAGTGCAGGTGATTAAATTATCACCTGTGCAATACTAAGGAAATCCTGAAAACATGCACTGTGTGTGGCTCTTGAGGCCTGGGCTTCCCCATCCCTACTATAGATGAATGAAATTGAGGGTACCGTTACATGTCGCAATATTGCAACATCAACAAAAATTCACGTGGTGTGGTAGTTGAAGTTGATATCGGTTGTGCGTTGTGTCGTGTAACAGGGCAATGCGACTGCAATAAATCGCAGGTACGATATTGCAAGAAGATTGTGCATGCTCTTCAACCGTACAATGTTGCATATGCGATCTGGCATGATCGTGCAGTGTGACGGCGCAACTACGATGTGGAACGCAACTTCCCCTATTCACTACAATGTAAATGCTCGGACGCTGGGATGTTCATACCCAGCACACAAAAGTTGCATACAACATCCTAGTTGCGTTGCCTGACGATATCTCCCTGTGTGACATCTTCTAGGCGATCTTGGACAAGTGCCAAAAACGTGCACGCTCCCGTGAAATTGCGTGCGATATCGGAACGATATTGCGACGTGTAACGGTGCCCTGAGAGTTGTTAAAAAGTTGTGATCCACTTCACTCCAGGAAGGAAAAGTTAGATACATCAGGGGCTTTTACAAAGATACTTTATTTTTGTAAATAAACCATTTTTTATGTGCATGACATTGTGATACAATAATAAAAAACTATTGCAGGAATGCAGTTCAAACACTTTTGTTGCAAAGTACTGTAGTGTGACACTGTAGTGTGCATATTTTGGTTTATTCTTTAAATGTGTCTCAAAAGTTTCATGCAAAGTAAAGCCACTAGATGGCCTTGGATAATATAAAACATCTAAAAGCAGTTTCAAGAACAACAACATATGAACTTTTCCTTTCAAACGTTAATCAAAAAAATGTTATACAGCCTTGAGAGAATACATATATATATTTTTCATACAAATACATGAATAAATTGTATATACAGTATATAGAAAATGTGTGCACCCAATCATGTTTTTCTAAAATTTATTATTATATCTTTTGATGTGGCAACACTGAAAATATGACACTTTGATACAATGTTAAGTAGTCAGTGTACAGCTTGTATAATAGTGTAAATTTGATATGATTTTTAAATAACTCAACAGACAGTTACGAATTTCTACACCTCTGGCAACAAAAGTGAGTACACCCCTAAGTAAAAATGTCAAAATGGTGTCCAACTAGTCATTTTCCTTTAGCAATGTCATATGACTCATTAGTGTTACAAGGCCTCAGGTGTGAATGGGGAACAGGTGTGTTAAATTTGGTGGTATTGGTCACACACTCTCTCTTACTGGACACTGGAAGCTCAACATGGCATCTCATGGTAAATAATTCTCAGAGGATCAGAAAAAAAGACTTGTTGTTCTACATAAAGATGGTCTAGGCCAGAGGTCCCCAAATCCAGGCCTCAAGGGCCGCCAACAGTGAAGGTTTTCAGGATTTCCTTAGTATTGCACAGGTGCTAATGTGATCATCTGCACAGGTAATGATTCCAACCCCTGTGCAATACTAAGGAAATCCTGAAAACCTGCACTGTTGGCGGCCCTTGAGGCTTGGAGTTGGGGACCTCTGGTCTAGGCTATAAGAAGATTGCCATCACCCCGAAACTAAGCTGCAGCACAGTTGTCAAGACCATACAGTGGTCTAACAAGACATGCTCCACTCAGAACACGCCTCGCCATGGTTGAACTAAGAAGTTGATTGCATGTGCTAAGCATCATATCTCAAGGTTGTCTTTTCAAAATAGACATATAAGTGCTGCCACCATTGCTGGGGATGGGGGTTCAGCCTGTCAGTGCTCAGACCATATGTTACACACTGCATCAAATTGGACTGTATGACTGTTGTCCTAAAAGGAAGCCTCTTCTAAAGATAAGACGCAAGAAAGCCTGCAAACTGTTTGCTGACAAAAAGCAGACAAAGGACATGGATTACTGGAGCCATGTCCTGTGGTCTAATGAGACCAAGATAATCCTATTTCATTCAGATGGTGTCAAGCATGTGTGGCGGCAACTAAGTGAGGAGTACAAAGACAAATGTGTCTTGCCTACAGTCAAGCATGGTCGTGGTAGTGTCATGGTTTGGGGATAAATGAGTGCTGCCAGCTGTGGCGAGCTAACCATGAGGGAACCATGAATGTCAATATATACTGTGAGATACTGAAGTTGAACATGATTCACTTCTTGGGTAAGATGGGCCACAGGGCTGTATTGTAAGATGATAGCGACCTCAAACACATCTCCAAGACAACCATTGCCTTGCTAACGAAACTAACTGTAAAGGTGCTGGACCATCTAAGGTTGTCTCCAGACCAAAAACCTATTTAGCATCCTCAAATGTTAGGTGGCGGAATGCAAGGTCTCCAATATCTACCGTCTCTGTGAAGTTGTAGCACCCTGTGACGCTCTAGTGAACTCCATGCCCAAGAAAGTTAAGCCAGTGCTCGAAAATAATGGTGGCCACACATATTATTAACACTTTGGTCATTTCCACATCGGGGTGTACTCACATTTATTGCCAGTGGTTTTGACATTAATTTATAGCTGTGTGTTGAGTTATCTAGAGGGCACAACAAATTTACATTGGTATACCAGCTGTACACCAACTACTTACCAATGTATTACAGTGTCATATCTTCAGCGCTGCCCCATGAAAATATAAAATAAAGTATTTACAAAAATGCGAGGGGAGTACTCATGTTTCTAATATACTGTATATAATGTTTGGTGTAATCATGAGTATTCCTAAAAAATACATTTGCACACATTTTCTTTTTGCATATATTACTGTATCAAAATACCTCCCACTGGCTGTAGACTGGTGTATGATAATTCTGATACTTGAGCTTGTTGCTTGTATTCAAATGTCATTAAATCTTTCCATCAGTAGCAGAACAACATTTACATTTTGGTCGTTAAATTATTACAAATCAGTGATACAAGCTGTGGGACTGCAATAAAACTGTAAAATATGTAGTGGTTTCATACTAAATCTACTTTTCATTTATAAAGCTAAGCCCCAGGAGTTCTTTGTTCCTATCTACAAGTGCTTTGCTGTTTATCCTTAGAAACTAATTGACATAGCACAGACCTAGTGACATAGTCCAGTGACATCTTTCATCCCATCCTTAAATACTAAGGTGGAGGGTAACAGTTTCATATTGTTTCCTCTTGCTAAGGCTTGCAATTACTGTTATAACTTAGTGGTAGGGTCTACCGACTGCACACAAAATTTCTATTCGGTGAATATATTTATACAATGTTGAATAATAAATTATATCCTCCAAATGAAATAGGAGTAAAATGATAATGTAAGTGATATTACAGAATTGTCTATAATTACCTCATCTAAATCTGAGTAGATGTGTTTAAAACCCCAAGTGAACATTTGTGGTCACAACAATGATGGTACATGCAGTGTCTTTTCAAATACTAATGGATTGGTATTTGAGCGTTATTTAGATATCAGCGTTGGAGTGGTGCTACTAACGTTGGGTCCTTAACCCTAATATTATACTTATCAATCACCTTTTTCAGCCGTTCCTGGCATCACTCCAGTCCCAATCCAACCTCTTGTGATTACAACCTCTGATTGACCATAAGTCATAGGTAGCAGTCACAATGCATTTCTATGAGAGCTTCATTTTGGCTTCATAGACTTACAATGAGTTGTGACTTCCAGATCATCCAGCAAACACTGAAGTGATATGGCAGGTCACAAACTGCTGGAGACCAGCCAGAATGGAACCGATAAAAGATGAAGACATTGGATGATACGTAGGAGACTAAGTGCAGAGAACTTACATTATTAGCAGCACTCCATCTGTAAAAAAAACACCTGAGTGGTGCTTTAAAGGGAACCTGACCCCTAAAAATCGCCCCCCATCCTATAAATACTTGTCCCTGCACTTTCCTATAAGGTTTCTAGCTATCCCTCTCTGTCCTATTTGCGTTTTGGCAAGGTTGAAAAATACAATTTATTATCTTACAAATGTGCGGCTTCTGCTGCTCTAAGGAGTCGCAAAAGGCATTCCCTCTGCCTCCTTATCGCCGCCTCCCCAGTTGTTTTTCATGCCCCAATGGGCGTGAAAATGAATGCAGATGATCCTGTCTCGGATCGATGGGCAGGCTTGCCTGTATGACGCATATGGCGTCATTTCAGACGCTGCTGGTAAAGTATACCTCACGCATGCGCAATGCCCAGCTTGAGGTCCGTCGATACACCCTTTGGGTCAGCAGCGCCTGAAATGAAGCGATATGCATCACACCGGCAAGCTTGCCCATCAATCCGAGACAGGATCATCTGCATTCATTTTCACGCCCATTGGGGCGTGAAAAACAACTGGGGAGGCGGCGAAAAGGAGGCAGAGGGAATGCCTTTTGCGACTCCTTAGAGCAGCACAAGTCACACATTTGTAAGATAATAAATTGTATTTTTCAACCTTGCAAAAACGCAAATAGGACAGAGAGGGATAGCTAGAAACCTTATAGGAAGGTGCAGGTACAAGTATTTATAGGCTGGGGGTGATTTTTAGGGGTCAGGTTCCCCCCTTTAAGCAATAATCAGTAGAATCATGCAGACACTTACAAATAGTTATGGTTACAATTGTGGCTTCATCATATTGGGTCTTGATCAGATTGTTCACTAATACATAAACAATGTATGCTCACTTTCTACAGTAGTAACATTCCAGACATGATGGCATTCCAATTTTATTAATTTCTATGGGGCCTTGAATTGATTAACCAATAGTCGTTCAATAGTGGACAAGCCCTTTAACTACATACCTAACATAAAGCCCTTGGACTCCAATACAAAATCTTTGAAAGGACACACATCTAATATGTTTTCCCACATGGCAAAGGCAGCTACATTGGTCATTATTTTGATATATTAGACAACATTTATTAACATCAGCAAAAGCAATGCTTTCATGCTTGGTACATTTCTTATGAAAGATTATGAAAGATTTAAAAAGAACCAAAGTGTAGATTTGGCAACTGGGAGACTGAACTGATGAACTGAATTTGTTTGGACAGTTCAGTAATTAAGTTATCTGGAAATTAGAAACTATAGTATTTTCTTAAGGAGTGATAACCAAAATATCTCCATAATTCAACTTTTGTTAGATCAGCCTTTTTATTTGCAGTACGATTTATACAATCTAACAAAATGAATAAAAATATCACTATAATAATTGGAGAAATCTGTGCTATATTATAGATATTTTGCATAAAGTAGTTCTATGCCTATCTGCAAGATATTCGACAATGGTGAAAGGTATTATTCAAAAAAATCCGTTTTTCCCTTGTATGCGACAAATTGGACCAATTTTCATCAACATTTTAGATCAGTCAGTTGCTCATTTTTCATCATCAGTGATTTTTCCACACTTTAAAAAAATTGCAAAATGTCTACCAAATATAAAGTTAAAAGTAGACCGAAAACAATCTGCTAATAGATGTTAGGCATGTGCTGATCACTGGCTCACAGGCATTTATGGGTGACTTTGATCTCTCTGATCATATATCTCCATGATTCTTTTGTGGACACATGGGCCCTGATTCCTCATGACTGGTCTTTTTCACATTAGGCTTGTTGAAGTGTTCACTGGAGTAAAATGCACCAAGTTTGGTAAGAGGTATCTCCTTGTTAATGAGTTTGCAGTGAGGCGTGTGCCACTTAATAACTATTTCACATCTTGAAATGACAATGCTCCACCATAAAAATGTAGTCCAGTAATGTGTAGCCTGGCTATGGGTCTCCTAACCCAAGCAAAATGGGAATGTAAAAGACAGCTGAGTTTGGGTTGGAAGACCCATGGCCAGCTCATATATCATGATCTGTACATGGACCATTTTCACAGATGCCCGAATTAGGCCTAAAAGACAAGTCTTATTCATTTTAAAGTAATCAAAGTACAAATTGCATATACTGTATACACTTGTGAGGAAGTACTTTGGTGCAAAGGTGCAATTATAATTTAAGAAATGTACGACCCCCGGAAGAAGCAGGTAGCGAAACAGCTGTAGGGGAGGAGGGACCACAGACGCTGATCGTGCTTACAAACAGGTATGGACCTTGCATTGTAACAAGAGGTACTAAATGTCTTAAACAAGCTGTAATTGATGCAGATGGATGGTGGGGGTATTATAGGACTAGAGCACTAAGAACTTGGGGAGTTATGAGAGAACCCTGTAACATGGATGTGAGTGAGTGAGTGAGTAAGAGAGTGTTTTGGCCCTAATATTATATTCCTGATATGACTACTATTGTGCATTAATAGGAAGCTGGATATATAACGTGTATTATGTACATATGGTGTTACTGAGGCAATGGTGTTAATTATACTATTGTTTTGTAAATACACGTTCAGTCCCTGTTGTGTTCCCCCGGAGGGAATGTTCTGAATTTTTATGTATTTTTTAATTGAATGAATTAATAAAGGATAATTTAATAATTATCTAGAGTGTGTAATCTTTCCCTAAGACCAGGGGTAATCCTGATCTTTTTTTATAGTATTTTAAGAAATGTATATTGTATATTCCACACTCCACACTAGGATTTATATATGAGTATCAATTTTATTATACATAATCAAATCACACAGGCTTTTAAAACCATCCCCCATCCCCTAAAACAACCCCAAGACAGTGTGGTTACATCTTCATAATCACATTACAGGCTTAGATACCATAACACAATACAATCAATAGTTATGCCAGCCTCCTGACGAAGCAGTGAGCGAAACGTTGAGGTCCTGGGCAGTGTGGTTTGGTATGCAGACAATCTATGGGGTCATATAACTAATGATCTGGACAAATGTGCAATAGGATATGTATTGGGAACTCCTACAGTGTACTTCCTGTATCCCTGGCCCTCAAGTGAGGACATTAAAGGGGAAGAGGGAGACACAGGATTTATTGACATATAGATACTCATCTTATGCTGCCATAACTATTGATTGTACTGTGCTATGGCATCTAAGCCTGTAATGTGATTATGAAGCTGTAACCACACTTTCTTGGGGTTGTTTTAGGGGATGGTTTTAAAAATCTGTGAGATTTGATCATGTATAATAAAATTGATATGCATATATAAATCCAAGTGTGGAGTGTAGGAATGGGCGAATCTACTCGCTAGGACTCGTTACTCGGCGAGTAGTAAGGGACTCGCAGGACTCGGTGCTCTATGAGATTCCCAGCGATTACTCGCACAGTAACGAGTCCAATGCAAGTCAATGGCAATCCTAGTTTTGTCAGAGTTTACTTTTTCTCACTCGCTAGACTCGCTATATCACATCGCTATGTAGCTTGAATCTCCCCAAAATCGTTTAAAGAATCGCACCGCTTCACGGATACCCGCTGTCAGCAGCGAGTCTTAGCGAGTCCATGAATCCGAGTCCTGTATTCTGTATTCGGGACTCGCGAATACAGAATCTGTTATGTTCCAACAAAGCTTACGAGACAGCCTAGCGTGTTAGGTCAGAAAACTTGTGAAGATGGACAAGCATGTTAGCCAATCATATTCAGTAATGCCACAGCCATGTTGGTTGTGGCAGGACTATGATTGGCTGCTGTCCATCGTGATGCCTATGTCATGTATGACAGGCAAGGCTGTATATAAGCCTTGCCATCGCCATTTTGGGCACATTTCTCTGAAGATCTGAGCTAGAGCAGGGTGAGGTAGATTCTGGAGCAGATCATAGGGATTGTCAGTCAGTGTAGGGAACCTTAAAAATTCCTTATATTTACCCCAAACAGCTCTTGTGAGAGCTAGCAGGAGGACAGAGGAGTACTGTGTGGAGGACTGTAGGCAGGCAGGGAAGCAGGGAGGTGCAGCCTTACAGTGCTCACAGGACCAA
This sequence comes from Allobates femoralis, assembly GCA_033576535.1. Lineage (NCBI taxonomy): Eukaryota > Metazoa > Chordata > Amphibia > Anura > Aromobatidae > Allobates > Allobates femoralis. The sequence goes on from JARQOC010000004.1 coordinate 322,881,589, forward strand.
CCTCATAGCTTAGCTTACTCACTCAGCTGTCCTAATAGCTGAAGTCAGAGGCTTAGCTGAGGTACTATTTACAATTTTTTTGCAGCTGATAGATTTTGGGTCCTAAAAACCCCTTCAGCTTTATTTTGTCTGTGGCAGATCAGTGCGTTGCTGCTCTCCTAGCTGCAAATAGCACGTACGCTACCTACTTGTGCGACTACTTGTGCGCACTTAATAATTTTTTCAGGGACTAGTGTACTGCTTCACTGCCAAGTGCTAGCACACACTTAACCCGCCAGTAAGTGACGCCTGCAGCAACACCTAACTCCATCTCGGTGGCTGTGCGCACTTAATAAATTTTTCAGGGAATAGTGTGCTGCTTCACTGCCAAGTGTTAGCACACACTTAACCCACCAGTAAGTGACGCCTGCAGCAACACCTATCTCCATCTCGGTGGCTGTGCGCACTTAATAATTTTTTCAGGGACTAGTGTGCTGCTTCATTGCCAAATGCTAGCACACACTTAACCCGCCAGTAAGTGACGCCTGCAGCAACACCTAACTCCATCTCGGTGGCTGTGCATTTGTCAACAATGTCCCAAAAACACCAAATGCCCAAAAAAGAGTTTGCAAAGGGACAGGGACGAGGTCGTGCCCTAGCAGTCGTGAACAACAAGGCACTGGTAGAAGTAGACAGACGAGGATTGATCGATCCACCTTTCTGCTGTCTAAATTTCCCAGTACTCAACCTAAACGTGTCTTGAGGCCGGAAGAGCAAGACCAAATAACATCTTGGATGGCTGACAAGACCTCAACCACTGGCTCATGCAGCACACAATCATCTTTGACACCATATTCAAGTGCCGCTACTGACAACGCGGGGTCATCTAATCCGCAAAATCTTCCTATTTCCTCAAGCCATCGCCAGACAGAGGAAAATTTAGACCGTGAACTTGGACACTCAGAAGATTTATTTGGTTCTTATCAGCCATTCATACAACCTGACCTTCCTTTGTCACTGCCCGACCAGATACTTGAGCAAGACGTACATTCCATTCATGGACAAAGTTTGGATTCACCTCGTCCTGAAGAACGTCCCTTTCAACAAAGGCATAGACCGTCTCAGGAGGTGGAGGATGATGATGATGATGAGACACACATCTCATCTGGCCAGCCTGAACAGTCACGTTATCCAGAAGACTTTGAGGAGGAGGGGGTGGATGATGAGACCACTGATCCAACCTGGACACTTGACATGCATAGCCAACAGAGCAGCCAGGAGGAAAGTGGTTATGTACCACCGCCTAAAGCACCCAGGCTTACTCCTTTATCCAGAATCCAACCTGTGACAACAGTAGACCAAATTGTGTCAACTGTTGCACAAACTGTACCAACTGTTGCCCAAACTTTAACAACAGTTGGCCAAACTGTGTCTACAGTTTGTGTTGGCCAGACTTATCCTCCAGTTCCTACAACACAACCAAAAGGACGAACATCCATTGTCTGGAAATTTTTTAAAGATAGCCCATCAGTAGCAAATGTCGTTATATGTAACATCTTCTATGCCAGGCTAAGCAGAGGCCAGGGCAAAGCAAACTTGAGCACCAGCAGTATGTGTAAGCACATGACTGTTAAGCACCCAAGTCAGTGGTTGGCCCATCAGGGTTCGACATCAGGGCCTTCTGACCTCAACACCATTAGGCCACCTCCGATTCGTCCTTCACCATCTACTGTTCATGCAACAGCTCCTACTCATACGATGTCCTCACAAGCTGCGTTAGACCAGAGATATGACAGTAGTCAAGTGACTTGTGAGTCTGCCCCAAATGTCCAGTTGTCTGTTCCACAACTGTATGAGAGGCAGCGGAAGTACCAATCCACACACCCTTTTTCTCAACAAATGACAGCGCAAATTTCTAAGCTGTTAGCTGTAGAAATGCTGCCATTTAGGCTTGTGGCTACTGAGGCTTTTCGGGAGTTGTTGGCTGTGGCAGCACCACGATACTCTGTCCCCAGTCGCTATTTTTTTTCACGTACTGCCGTACCCGCGTTACATCAGAACGAGGTTAACAAATTGAAGCGTGCACTAACAAATGCTGTGAGCGGAAAAGTTCACCTGACAACTGACACCTGGACAAGTAGTTGTGGACAGGGCAGATACATATCACTAACGGCTCACTGGATCAACCTGGTCGAGAGTGTCCCAAAGTCTAATAGTGGAATATCTGCGATCCTACCAACTCCACGAATAGCGGGCACAACATCATTCCGGGTGTCCGCGTCGTCATATACTTCAACAACACAATGTGCGTCTTCTACTTCCTTGACCACTGCTGACTTGTCCGCAACATCATGTCAAAGTTGGGAGCTTTGCAGTACTGCATCAGCAAGGCGACAACAGGCTCTTCTTAAGCTGATCTGTCTAGGTGACACACCTCACACTGCAACCGAGCTGTGGAAAGGTGTTAAGCAACAGACAGATGAGTGGCTGGCCCCACTGCAACTACAAACAGGTCTTGTTGTCAGCGATAACAGACGAAACCTTGTTGCAGCAATAAAGCTCGGTAACCTTCAACACGTGCCTTGCATGGCTCACGTGCTGAACCTTGTAGTTCAGAAATTCTTGAAAAATTACCCAGTTATCTGATCTACTAGAGAAGGTGCGTAGAAATTGCGGACATTTCCGACATTCATCCACGGCACTTGCAAGTCTATCTGCCCTTCAACAGCAATTTAATTTGCCCAAACACAAGTTAATTTGCGACATGCCCACACGATGGAATTCTACATTCCATATGTTGGCAAGGTTCAATGAGCAGCAGAGGGCAATAGCGGAATATCAGCTGCAACATGCCCGTCACCCCGGAAGTAATTCAAGACACATTGGTACTATGGAATGGGTCTGGATCGCTGACCTTTGCGAGGTTCTAGAGAACTTCGATTACTGCACAAAACTGGTCAGCGGTGATCAGTCCATTATTAATCTCACCATCCCCATGCTCTGTTTGAGTAAAGATTCTCTCCTTAATCTTAAAACAGAATCATTGAGGGCACAGCGGAGGGCTATGGAGCCAGATTTTAATATCCACGATCAGAGCCAGCAAAGCCAATTTCAGCCAGCAACATTGGCTGTAGAACAAGACAGTGATGAGGAAGATGAAGACGATTTATTTCTCCATGGTACTGATGTGCACCCTGATGGTACTCCCAACCCCAGGTTTATGTCGGTACAGCATGGGTGGGCTGAAGAGGAGGAGGCGGAGACCGATTTTGAGACCATGATGCCTATTGTTCATCAGTCAGGTGACACAGAAGAGATGAGTCTTTGTAGCCTAGCACACATGTCTGACTTCATGTCTCAATGTTTGTCCCAAGATCCACGCGTCATTAACATCTATGACAGCGACCTCTACTGGTTGTCAACATTCCTTGACCCACGCTACAAAGACAAGTTTCCATTGCTGCTGTTGCAGTCACCAAGGGGCTTAACGATGGATTATTTCAAAAGTGTTGTTGTTGACAATTTAAAGTCAATTTCACCCTCTGACTCCGCTATACCCTGAACAAGCAGCTCTTTGCCACAGCAGCCTTTGGTTGGGACACAAACAGCCACAATGTCAAGAAGAGGTGGTGGTAAGATGTCCACCAACTGGGCGATGTTCAACAGACCTTCCAATCTGCAACGGATTGTGCCTACGTCCCCTTGACTAGGAAACAAACATTGTCAAACATGTTGAACAAGTATGTGTGTGACACTACCAGCTTCTTAACCGACCCCTCTGTACCCTTTAATTACTGGGTTTCCAAGCTTCACACTTGGACTGAGCTGTCTTTGTATGCCTTGGAGTTGCTGGCCTGCCCAGCTGCTAGTGTGACATCAGAGCGTGTTTTTAGTGCCGCTGGGGGAATTGTCACTGATAGAAGGTCACGGCTGACTACAGAAAATGCCGACAGACTGACTCTCATTAAGTTTAACAAGGACTGGATATCATCAAAGTTCTTAACCCCTCCAGACGACAGTACCCAAACCTAGAGGGACATAATCAAATTTGATATGTTTGGCTGACTGCGGTTTAAACATTATGTCCTCTTCTGACACGAAGGATAAATAATGTGCCTCTGCTAAGAAGCTTTGATAACTCATGTTCCTGCTACACTTGTCATGACAACAAACTACACAATCAGTTTCATATGTTACTTTATACTGCATGCACTTGTGATGATTTGAAGTTGATTTTGTCAGACAATCCAATACGTCTCTTGGCTGAATTTTCAAGGCACAAGCTATGCTATATATTTTCAATGCATAAATTAACTTGCTGCATACAATCAAAACTACACAATCAGTTTCAGTATGTTACTTTACTACTGCATGCACTTGTGATGATTTTGAATGTTGATTTTTGTCAGACAATCCAATACAGTCTCTTGGCTGAATTTTTCAAGGCAACAAGCCTATGCCTGCATAGTGGACATTTCTCAAACTGCAATAAAATATATTATTTGGCTCAGGTGCCTTGCATTAATTTTAAAAATTTTGATCCCGCCCCTTGGGTTAATTTTTTGAGGCAACAAGCCTATGCCTGCATCGTGGGCATTTCTCAAACTGCAATAAAATATATTGTTTGGCTCAAGTGCCTTGCATTAATTTAAAAATTTTGATCCCGCCCCTTGGGCTAATTTTTTGAGGCAACAAGCCTATGCCTGCATCGTGGGCATTTCTCAAACTGCAATAACATTTATTGTTTGGCTCAAGTGCCTTGCATTAATTTTAAAAGTTTTGATCCCGCCCTAGGGCTAATTTTTTGAGGCAACAAGCCTATGCCTGCATCGTGGACGTTGCTTGTACTATGCTCTCAGGGCAAGCAAGAATATAGTATGGGCCACGCGCCCTCCTCTATTTCTAAAAAGAGTTTATAAAGCCTTTGAGCTAATTTTTTGAGGCAACAAGCCTATGCCTGCATCGTGGACGTTGCTTGTACTATGATCCTGCTGGAGCCTAGCGAAGGGTCCCACTGTACGCTATGGAGATAACGCGTAGACGCGCTGTGTTGCAAGTAGACGTCCCAGCCTCTCGCATCTGTGTTCCTAGTGTTGCTGCCATACCGAGTCATTAAGTAACCCCCCCCAAACACAGGCACTATTTATTTGTCAGCAACATTTGTATGTGCAGTCATGATTTTACACATACTACGCAAGGTGCCTTCATGCGCCATGCGGGCCGTAAAGTACTTGCTAATGATGATGACTATAAGCCCACCCACAAAACAACCTACACAACCATTCCCTGAAAAAAGACAGACACAAAGCAGTTTTTTTTAAAAATATGTATTATTACGCCTTAATGGCAAAGATCTGTTTTTTTGTTTTTTTTTTAGCTTTCTAAAAGCTCACAAATAAACCAGAAAAAAACAATAATAAATTGTGTAATGCACCTTTTCGATAACAAAACAAACAAACATACAAACAAAAAAAAAAAGTGGGCCCTACAGCTGGTGGTAGGTTGGCTCATTGTGTGGGGTAGCCTCTACCGGGCCACCATCACCCTGGTCGTGGAGGAGGTCCAGGGCCCCATGGATTACCTCACCCAATGTTTGTAACCCTGTAGGGTGGGTCATCTGGGCCGGTTGGCCTTGGGTTGGTAGGCCCTGTTTGGTGGACACCACCTCTGGGTCGCCACGTAGCTGTCCCGGGGTGTGGGCCTGTCCAGTCTGTTGGAGCTAGACTGCTGCCACCCCTCCAAATAAGAAAATACTTGGCCAGGGTGGTTTGGGGGCCTACAGGCATCAAGGACAATGTGGATTGCTGACCTTGCCCGCAGTCGTCTCTCCAATGGAATGAGAGACAAGAAAGGTATGAGACTGCGGGCAAAGTCAGCATCACATTGTCCTAGGTGGTAATTTTGCGCCCCCGGGATCTCAGCAGGGCTGCTGGGGTTCTGTTGACTCCCCACACTGCTGGCAGTCGGCAGTGGAGCAAGGTGGATGGCCAGAGGTTGGTTTTGGTGGGGAGCCGGTTGTGATGGCCCTTCAACCTCCTCTTCTTCCTGTGGCCGGCCATGCCCCAAAGGTGGTGGTGGTGGTGGTACTCCCTCCTCCACTCCAAGTCGGGGTGGTGCAGGGGCCTCCCTCGCCTCCTCAGGCAGCTGTGGTGGGGGGTTACGACGCCGCATCTGGTACTGAGCAGCTCTGTGGCTAAATATAAAAAAAATTTGGTGAATGGGTTGCGTTTGGAAACAAAACCATAGGCCAAACATAAAATGGGCACGCTTTTTTGACTCAGTGTATCTGTGTATTCTGTGTCTTTTCATTGTTGGCCTTAAGATGGAATTGCAGCAAATACAGTAAGGACATTTTGGCTCATGCCTCAACCAATATTCTATGTATGGGTAGTGTTGGTCCACGATCTTTTGGCATTACATTAGAAATTTAAAAATTTGTCTGCACTATTACACTGTGTCCTGCCTTAGGCAGGACAGCTATTTAGGCACTTGAAGACATATTATTGGCCACAACTATTGCTTTGACTTATTGTTGAAACTTTATGTGGACAAAGCTATAGCCTGACACTGTGAGGCAAACACATTCTTCAGGGTTGTTTGCCATCAGATGGACACAAAAAGACGCAGTGTGGGCGGCCTTGGTCTCAATGCACATAACCCAGATCTATAGGGCAGATGAGCAAGACAGGAAATGGAGTCCTGCAGCATAGGTGACACATGAGCATTCGGCGTTAGTGGCCTACACTCCTTTTTGCTGCCATGTATGCTAATCAGGAATGTCTTGGTAAAAAAAACACACAAAACAGATGGCTTGGCTTTTGAAACGACTGTAATGGACATAGAGTATGGGGTTGTTTTTGAGCAGCAGGTCACACATCGTTGGTGCCAAACAAGGTGGTATGCACAGATGGACAGTTTTACAGTTATTCCAACGGGGCCGAACAAAAAACCAGGAGCAGCAAGGGCAAACCTCGGGTTTCCTAAAGGACCTTGGACATAAAAGCCTGTTGCACTTAAAATATGGCCCTCTTTAGTTTGATTTTATACAGCATTAATACACTATGTTTTCCGGAGGATTCGTTATGTGGCCATGAGTTAACGACAAAAAAACTAAAATTCACATGTGGGCCCTAATATCTACACCATCACCTTGCAGCCCCAAATATACCCATGGGAAAACTGAACCACACGTATTTGTAGTGATACAGGGTATGTCCTGAAATGTGTGTGACTGTGTCAACAATCTGGGATGGTGTACAAACAGTTTAGTGCAAAAGGGGTATATCCTTGCAACGTTATTTAGCCGAATAAAACACCCACAACTAAATGTGTAGGGATGTATGTGGCCCTTATGCAAGTCGAGGACATTTGGAACAGATACAAATGAGGCTTATGACAGGCAAAGCAGACAAGGCCACACCCCTTAGAGGCCATTGCAGTGAAGAACATGGCTTTGTTCCACAAACATGCCAACAATAATAGCTAATTGTGAGGTCACGGAACATTGTGTATGACCACCCTGCAGAACATTGCTTATTTGTCCCAACGTCACAATGTGACTATAAATGTGTATGTCCTGGATCATTGCCAAAGGTAATAGAATTGTGTTGCACCATGGCAGAAACAAACCCCAGTGTGGGTATGTAAACCACCACACTCATTATACAGCTTCATACGTAGACTGTGTGCCCTCGTGGACAGGGTCCTCTCCTCTTGTACCTGTATGACCTGATTGTCTTCATGTACTGTTTTTTGTCGTTAACCCTTATCCTCATGTAAAGTGCCATGGAACCTAATGGCGCTATATAAATAAATAATAATAACAATAATAGTACACAACAGTGCAGCAGACACATACCTTGGCATACGGACCACCGGTTCAAGGAAGGACAACCGGTCGTAGTGGCAATAGATCGGCCCTGGATCAGCTTCCGATCCCCCCCCCATGATCTTGCGGTGTTGCCTTTTATGCTGATCCCGACAGCTCCTCCACCGTTTGATAATCAGGTGAACTGTGAAATGATTTCAAACCGGGTTTAGACCTCTGTAACATTTGAAACACTAAAAGTATGTGTACAAATCAACAATAACATTTTATTCATGTTGTGTGTGTAATGTGTATACAAGGCACAGTGACACGACAGTGTGGAACATCATCAACAGCATTACGGACATTGAGCTCACGTGGCCACAATCACAAATGGGGCAGGGCACATGTCAACGCATAGAGAATGTAATAGTGCGGGCACCAGACTCCGCTCATTAGTGGTATTTATATACACCCAACCCCCTGGCCTTCAGAGCCAGGAGGACCAGCCCTTAAAATAAGTGTACTATTGTGACCCCATCCAAATATAGGCAACCATGCGACGGCGCACGATAACACATTGAGGGCCCTGTATACCCTACTATGGGGGCCCTGTATACCCACGGGGGCCCTGTATACCCACTGCTGGGGGCCTGTATACCCACAGGGGGGCTATAGACCCTACTATGGGGGCCCTGTATACCCACTGCTGGGGGCCTGTATACCCACGGGGGGGCTGTATACCCTACTATGGGGGCCTGTATACCCACTGCTGGGGGCCTGTATACCCATGGGGGGCTGTAGACCCTACTATGGGTGCCCTGTATACCCACTGCTGGGGGCCTGTATACCCACGGGGGGCTGTGTACCCTACTATGGGGGCCCTGTATACCCACTGCTGGGGGCCTGTATACCCATGGGGGGGCTGTAGACCCTACTATGGGGGCCCTGTATACCCACTGGGGGCCCTGTATACCCACTGCTTGGGGGCCTGTATACCCATGGGGGGGCTGTATACCCTACTATGGGGGCCCTGTATACCCACTGGGGGCCCTGTATACCCACTGCTGGGGGGCCTGTATACCCACGGGGGGCTGTATACCCTAATATCGAGGGCATGTATACACACTGGGGGGCCTGTATACTCTGCAGGTGGAGCTGTATAATCTGCTGGGGGGCTGTCTACCAGTGATAGCCGCTGTATACCAGGATGGCGGTCAATATGGTGTTCCCAGTTTTTTGGGGCTAAAGTAGGGGGGTCGGCTTATACACGGGTCGGCTTATACACGACTATATACGGTAAATGCAATATAACGTGTGAACACATTTAACTCACCCATATTGCTCTGTGCATCATGGCCACTGCGATGGAATGCAGGGAACACGACCTGAGCGACCTCCCTCCAGGCTGTAGTCCGCTGGCCGTTATCCCCATAGGCAGGGTCAGTGGGCAGCCAAAGCAGAAAGCAGGGGCCGAGCCTCCACCAGAGCAATCAACTGCAGGGTGTTGACAGGGGCCATGCTTGCTCTTTGTGTTTGTGCGCGTCCAGCCGGGCAGCTCGAGTCGGCTTATTTCCTGTTTGCTAAAAGCATGGGGTTTGCTGGAGAAAATCGCTTGCCTCGCCTCATCGGCGCCAAATAAGACAAACACATGCGAGTTTGGCCTCGGAGACAGCAGCAAAATACAGTTGCGAGTGGGGATTCCAACACGGCAATGCGAGCGCTTTCCGAGACACATCTGCGATTTTTAAATCACACATTGCTCGCTATTACTCGCTTCCCCATTCATTAACATTGGACTCGCTAGACTCGCAACGAGTAGCGAGTCCCGGGCTCGGACTCGCTAGAGTCAAGCGATTCCGAGTAATTTAGGACTCGCCCATCACTAGTGGAGTGTGGAATTTGCCGTAAATCTTTATATGGCCAGTTTATGAATTGGAGATTGTACGGCTAGTGAATCAAAATTAAATAATGGATCCTAGAATTTTGTTAGTGACTAATTGTGCCCCTATTGTATAGTAAGTAATGATGGGCAAGTCAAACTGTAAAGTTCAGGGTTCATACTAAACACCATGCCTAGACCTCTAACATGGACTTTCCTGAGAAGTTCATGTTACTGTTCACTTTTAGCAAGGTGGGGTTCCAAAAGGAAGCAAAATGTTGATTAAAGCTGTGGTCACACTACTTCTGGGTCTGCTCGTTAAGCCTTATGAGGATTCACTGAATCCCCCCGCCAACCCTCTGTGAGAGCGTCTGTGATTGTTTTTTGTAGTCAAACTGTGGCTCCACCCTCTGTGCCAGTGTCTGTGATTGTTTGCTATACACATTAGCCTATGGCAAGCAAGCTGCCATCATATTAGTGTAAAAATAAAGAAATTTTAAAAACTGCATGGGGCCCCCATATATACACAGCACAGGTTATGTTGGCTGGGTACCAAAATACAGTGCCCAAGTAGATTTTTTTAAATTATTTGAATAAATAATTAAAAAAAACGGCCTAGGAATTCTCCAAATTTTCATACTTAGCCAAGATAAAACACATGGATAGGGGTTGGTTTTCTCACCTTCGGGAGGCTCATAGGCACATTGGGCCCCCCAAGATAGATATAGTAGCCTGCAGTCACCTCAGATTTGGTGCACCCATGTGCCAAATCTGGTGCTCTACCCAGCTCTTCCCAATTGCCCAGGTGTGGTGGTAATCGGAGTAATATAAAGGGTTAATGACAGTTGTGAGTTAACAGCTGACATTAAGCACTGAATTGGCAATGTACAGGTCTCTATGAGAGCCCCACATTACCAATAATGCAAGACAATAGTTAAAAAAACAGAGACAAAGATAAAAAGCCTTTATTTGTTATTAAAAACATGCACCCACACGCTTTTACCCATTTATTACTCGTAAACATACCGTTGCAGCTCTGACGGTAATCCACAACATGAGGTCCCGTAAATCTCTCTGGCTCTGCTACAACAAGACCTCATGCCAATATTAAAGTGACCACTCAGTGCGAGGTCACAATGACGGCTCTGATAGTTATGGCTGTGAGAGTGGTGATGTCACCTGAGTTCAGCTGAAGTCACAGTACCCATCTGTGGCCTCAGATGAACTCAGATGACGTCAACACTCTCACAGCCATGGCTGTCAATGCCATCATTGTGTGCTGAACTTCACGCTGAGTGGTCTCTTTAGACTAATGTGTATGGCAACCAATCGTGGGTTTCCTTCGGGCACTCCGGTTTCCTCCCACATTGTAAAGACATACTGATAGGATGTATAGATTGTGAGCCTCAATGGGGACAGCATTACTGATGTATGTAAAGTGCTATGGAATTAATAGCGCTATATAAATGAATAAATATTATATTATTATTATTATCATCACAGATGCTGCCACATAGGGTGGGTGGGGGGATGCAGTGACTATTAATGAGACAGGGGTGACAGACATATGAGTGAGGGCTCCAGGCTGGTAGGTCTCAATCCACCACCATCTACCCCTACCTGAGCCCCTCACATCGCCTTTACACCGCTCCTGTCACCCCACACAGCCTGTGTCTGGCCAAGCCGTCCATTGTGCCAGACTCGACTGGGAAGTGTCTGCCAGCGTTGGCAGACCTGGAGCCCTCTGGCCTGACTCCTGAGCCAACCTAAGGAGGGATCTGTGAATGAGATAATGCGCAATAGGGTCTTATCCCTTGGACAGGATGACATTTCTTAATGAAAACTGCTCACCTGATGTGGTTGTGTAACCCACATCCAAGTATAACCACTTGGACAGCTGCTGCAGGACCCTCACCTCCACGGACAACCGCAGTGAAGTTAACTTCAAAAGGGGACAAAGTGCCACTCACCTGCGCTGCTGCTGAAGAATGCCAGACAGTCGGAATATCTGGGTTAAACTGTTCTGCTTTATTTCTGACACACCGGACCGGCGGTAGGCCTGACTATAGCAAGTTGTTGTGGCAGCTGAGCCCTATGGACCTGCCCCCTCCTAGGCCTGCTAGAAAGCCTGCGCTGACACCTGAATCCCCCCACCGACTGGCTGACCATCCCTGCCACGATGACCTCAGCGCAGTCAGCAAGCAGGGAGGAGAGAAGAACCTTAGAAACTGCATTCAGTTGGCCTCCATGGATCAGCCCTCACCACTGTCCCACGACCAGGGAAGCACCAAGCAATTCAGGCTGGCGAGTCTGCCATGCGCCATCGCTGGTCCTGCTGACAGCCACCACCAGCTGAAAATATCCATCAGCCTGCTCCTGCACGACTCCTCACTACTACACATCCTCTTGCTGCATCTGACCTCTGGCTGCACGTGATTCCCGACTGCACCTCATCCCTACTTGTTACCCATTGTCTGGACTGGGTATGACTTGATTCGTATTACAAATCCCCCTGCTGCATCTGAACCCTGGCGGCATCTCATCCCCCTGCTGCATCTCATCCCTACGTGCTGTGTATTTGTCTGACTTTGTAAGACTTCATCCGTATTGCACATCTTCGCCTGCTGCACCCGATCCCCGGCTGCATCTCATCCCCTATGTGCTTTGCATTTGTCTGGACTAGGTATGACTTCATCCGCTTTGCACATCCTCCTGCAGCATTTGACCCCTGCTGCACGTAATTCCTGGCTGCATCTCATCCCCCTGCTGCATCTCACCCCCACGTACTGCGCATTGTCTGGTCCCGGTACGACCTCATCCATATTGCACCCCCCCCTACTGCATTCAACCCCCTGATGCATCCGACCCTGGCTGCATCCCATCCCCCTACTGCATCTCATCTGTATGTGCTGTGCGTTTGTCCATCCTGGTTTAACTTTATCATCACTGCACACCATCCCCCTGCATCTGACCCCTTGCTACACTTGTTCCTTGGTTACATCTCGTCCACCTGACCATCTCACCCCACGCGCTGTGTATTGTCTTGACTTGGCGTTGTGCATTTAGTCTTGACTTGGTGTGACTCCATCACCAATGCTCACCTTCCTGCTGCATCTGATCCCTGACTGCATCAGACCGTCTGACTCTCACCCCTTGCTACATCATATCCCTGCCAATTGTATACAATGTTTTCGCTTCTTTTCACTCTCACTCCCATCCTACTCCACTTCCTACTAACTCCATCCATCCCTCCACCCAGTAAATAAATAGTGCTCTCTCCCTCCATCCTACCTAGCCATCTCACCCACTCCTCTCAATTTTTCCTTCACACTCAATCCTTTGTTTCCAAACATGCATGCCCACCATGTAAACTCTCCTGTTCCCACCTTCTTGCTGGTGACATTTTATCCCTAATGCTATCCCCCCATCACATCCCCACAGTCACTTCTACCCCATACCCACTCCTCAATACAAACTCTCGCAACCACATTACCTTATACCCATTCAATCAGCTCCCCTCCCCCAACCCCCCTACCTGGCTCACTTTGGAACGCTCGCTCGATATGCAACAAACTCTCATTCATCCATGACCTCTTTACCTCCAACAAAGTTCCTTGGCATCACTGGAACATGGCTCACCCCCTCTGACACTGCCTCCCCTGCTGCACTCTCCTATGGCGGACTCACTCTTTCCCACACCCCTGCATTAGCAACAACCACTGCAGAGGTGTCGGCTTGCTCTTGTCCAACAGCTACTGCTCCTTCATCCCAATTACACCACCACCCTCTGCCTCCCTCCACTCCTTCGAGGTGCACTCTCTCTGCATCTTCTCCCCCTGTAACCTCTAGATGGCTTTCATCTATCACCCCCCAGGATCTACCCCCACCTTTCTTGATCAGTTAACCACTTGGTTCTCCTCTTCCTCTCTTCTTACATCCCCACTATCATCATGGGCGATTTCAACATCCCCTTTAACACCCTCCACCCTGCCGCCTCTAAACTCCTATCACTAACCACCTCCTTTGGGCTCTCCCAATGGTCCTCCTCAGCCACTCATAAGGATGGCCATACGCTCGACCTTGTCTTTGCCCACCTCTGTTCCCACACTGACTTCTCAAACTCACCCCTCCCCCTATCCGATCACAACCTGCTGACTTTCTCCTCTGACTCCCCTCCTACCACGTATCCCTCTCTCCGGAAGCTCACTCATCCCCACAGAAACTTTAAACTCATTGATTTCCACTCATTCTCTGAGTCCCTCCTCCCTCTCACAGACTTAGCTCCCTCACATAATGCTGATTCTGGCGCCACCCTCTATATCACCACATTAACTACAGCCCTCAATCAGGCCGCCCCCTCACATACAACAAAACTCATGCACACAGGCAACCCTGGCACACCACCCTCACTAAAAAAATGCATTGGGCATCCAGGACTGCAGAGCGGAGATGGAATCCCACTCCGCGATGCACTTCACTATGTACAAACAGTCCCTCACTAGCTTCAAAACAGCACTCACTGCCACAAAACAAGCTTACTTCTCTTCCCTAAAAACCACCCTCCTCACAACCCCAAACAGCTATTCAAAACTTTCAACTCTCTACTTTGTCCCCCTGCACCACCTTCCTCTCCCTTCATCTCTGCCGACGACTTTGCCGCCTTCTTCAAACAGAAGATCGACAAAATCAGAAAGGCTTTGACCCACTGTCCCGTTGGCCCTCCCCCATTACCGCCCAACCCTCTTCATCCAAAGGAAGCTTATCCACCATGACAGAAGATCAACTCTCCTTCCTTCTGTCAAGATCATAACTCACCACCTGTGCCCTTGACTCACTCCCCTCCCACCTCATCCCGAACCGAACCTCAGTCCTCATCCCTGCCCTAACCCTTCTCTTCAACTTATTACTCACTACTGGCATCTTCCCCTCATCCTTCAAACATTCCTTGATCACACCCATCCTCAAAAAACCCTCCCTTGACTCTGCATCAGTCTCTAACTATTGCCCCATATCGCTTCTCCCCTTCGCCTCAAAACTGCTTGAACAACACCTCCATTCCGAACTGTCCTCCCACCTCTCTTCCTGCTCCCTCTTTGACCACCAACAATATGGTTAGCGATCCCACCACTCCACCGAAACAGCCCTAACCAAAGTCACCAATGACCTACTGACTGCCAAGAGCATGCGACACAACTCCGTCTACCTCCACCTCTACCTATCTGCCGCCATTGACACCGTTGACCATTCCCTCCTACTTCAGATTCTGGAATCTCTTGGTATCACTGACCGCGCCCTCTCCTGGATCTCCTCATACCTAACGGACCGGACTTTTAGCGTCACCCACTTCCACACCCCCTCTTCCCCCTACCCCCAATCTGTCAGTGTCCCGCAAGGCTCGGTTCTGGGACTACTACTGTTCTCCTTCTGCACCCTTAGCCTAGGAAAACTCATTGAGTCCCACAACCTTCAGTACCACCTCAATGCCGACGACACCCAGATCTATCTATCTAGGCCTGATATCACCTCCCTACTATCCAAAATTCCACAATACCTGTCTGCATCTCATCCTTCTTCTCTGCTCGCTTCCTAAAATTGAACATGAACAAAGCTGAGTTCATCATCTTCCCCCCAAGTCGCTCTCCCCCTCTACCACACCTATCCATCACTGTCAAAGACTGCTCACTATCCCAATACCTACCCTCACTCAACTTGCGATCCTCCCAAGAGCTCCTTCTCTATTCCCCTCTCATTTCCTCCTCTCATAACCGCAGACAAGACTTCTACCGTGTATCCTCTTTACTCTGGAACTCTCTCCTCCAACACATCAGACACTCAGCTACCCTGGGAGCCTTCAAAATAAACAATAAGGTTTATAATAAGGAAGACCCACCTCTTCCGACAAGCCTACAACTTACAATGAGAAGCGGTCCACCACACCGTCTCTTGTTTGGCACTTCCTCCCTCCTATTGTATCCCCTCCAGTCCCTTGTAGACCGTGAGCTCTTGTGGACAGGTTCCTCTCCCCTCCTGTACCTGTACGACTTGATTGTCCATACATAGTGTATAGTGTACTTGTCCTCGTCTACCCTTTCCATATGTAAAGCACCATGGAATCTAATGGCGCTATATAAATAAATAATAATAATAAATAATAATTTAATGAGCAGACTCAGACGTAGTGTGACCACAGCATGGAGACTGATACGTATGATTTTCCTGTTTCCACGTTTTGCTTCCTTTTACAGCCCTTTAGCCCTTTCTACCACAATTGTATGGCACACATGTTCCAGTCCCTACAGACTTATATGGGGTTCAGAGTCAGGGCTCAAGTTCGGGTCAAGTCCACTTTTTAAAGTCAGAACGGATCCATCAAACCCGAACATCTGCGGGTTCGGCCATCTCAAGTACTAAGTGATCTGAAAACATTATTTCAGATCCTTCTTAGCACTCCTAGATGCCTATATCTATAGTGTCTCTTTATCATGACAGTGGCACCTAAAACATAAAACATTTATTGTGACAAATCAGTAAAATGTTGGGGTACCTGCATTATCTGAAAACCTTACATAATTTTTAGGATGTTAAATAATTTTAAACACCAACAAGAAAATAATTAATAGATTTATTTCCAATTGTGTCTTGTTCCATCTTAGAAAAAAAAACATTCCCATCTTTATATTTTGAAAACATTACTTTCATCACCATCTTCACACTAGTAAACTATTTAGTACTGTACTCATATTTTCTGTATTGATTTTGTTGAGACTTTAAATCCATCAATGTTCTTGACGGTGGCAATATGCCAGGCCCGGACTGATAGGCGGGACTACCGGGAACTTTCCCGCTGGGCCGCTGGTTGTGGAGTGGGCGGGGCCTGTGACCTTAAGTGGGCGGGGCCTGTGCCCGTCTCCGGCCGAGGGCCGACTTTAATGTGGCCGACTCTAGCACACACTGTGGGGTCTGGGGAGCGGCGCCAGGCAGCCAACACATCATCAGAGTGAGTGATGATGACTCATCATCATCACTCACCAACTTGGCGCGGCTCATCTGGAGTAGCGAGCAGTGTGCAGCCTGTGCTGTGCGACGTCACGTCAGCATGTTCTTGTGGGCGGAGACTGAGAGAGACTCTGCTCCAGCCCACAAAATGTGCTCTTACCCGATCCTGGAGTTACTGGAGGCAGCAGATGATTCCTCTCACCCGTCCACCCAGCCCATGAAATGGAACAGCAGTCCCTGGAGCTGGATCCAGCAGTCAGCTCAGCAGCCGGCAACTTCTCTCTCTCCTCTCACTCCTCCTACCTCAGCTGCAGACCCGGGGCTGCCACCAGTGCGGGACACAGACAGCAGGAAAAGCACTTTCACTTTCATCTGCTCTGTAAGTCTGAATGGGCTGTGGCTGGGCTGTGTATATTATGTGTCCTATATGGGCCTGTGGGGGCTGGGCTGTGTATATTATGTGTCCTATATGGGCCTGTGGGGGCTGGGCTGTGTATGTGCACTATATGGGCCTGTGGGGGCTGGGCTGTGTATGTGCACTATATAGGCCTATGCTCTTATTGGGGCTGGGCTGGTGAAGCTGGGATGTAGACGCTTGCCCTGCGCTGGTGAAGCCGGGGTGCAGACGCTCGCCCTGCACTGGTGAAGCCGGGGTGCAGACGCTCGCCCTGCGCTGGTGAAGCCGGGGTGCAGACGCTCGCCCTGCGCTGGTGAAGCCGGGGTGCAGACGCCCGCCCTGCGCTGGTGAAGCCGGGGTGCAGACGCTCGCCCTGCGCTGGTGAATCCGGGGTGCAGACGCTCGCCCTGCGCTGGTGAAGCCGGGGTGCAGACGCTCGCCCTGCGCTGGTGAAGCCTGGGTGCAGACGCTCGCCCTGCGCTGGTGAAGCCTGGGTGCAGACGCTCGCCCTGCGCTGGTGAAGCCGGGGTGCAGACGCTCGCCCTGCGCTGGTGAAGCCGGGGTGCAGACGCTCGCCCTGCGCTGGTGAAGCCGGGGTGCAGACGCTCGCCCTGCGCTGGTGAAGCCGGGGTGCAGACATTTGCCCTGTATTCATCAATGAAGGCAGAGCTGGTGGTGACGCGGCTATTGTAAATCTTGTCACACACAGGGACATAACATTAGTGGGAACACTTAAGGCTATGTTCATACTGGGCATTTTTGCTGATTTTTTTTCTGCAGCTAAACCACAGACTATTGACGCTCATTCTTTTAAAAATGCAGCAAAACCCTGTGCAGCAGCAATGCGCGCGCTCAACCTCTCCGGAATCACACAGGCTTTGCTGGGAATGAAAAAATGCAAGTTTATATGCGCAAAAAACAAGGTAAAAAACACAACAAAACATTCACCAAAACCACAGGAAACACACCGTGTGAACATGGCCTAGGTCCGGGGTAACAAATCTTCCATGACTAGTCACCACTGATTATGCGGGATTAGGGGTTAAACGGGAATTTTATCCGCTTGCTGTGCCTGACACCGTTCACCTCTGTTGAGCCCCGCCACAGCCCGCTCCTGCCAGCAACAGCACTGGTCTGTGGAAGTGACGGGACAGCCTGCTGATGGACAGCCGGCTCCTTACTACCTGACTGGGGGAACTGACTGTCAATCAGCGTGACGTCAGTGGAAGCTGCAAAATCACTGACAGGAGCGGCCAGTGACAGCTCAGGACAGCGGTGACTGGTGCCGAGCACATCAGGCAGGTCGGGGTCAGCCTCATGCCTGCTCGTGCTTACACACAATTTATTTTTTAGATAAATCCCGGATATCTTCTTTAATGTCACAGGTGCAGTTTTGAAATGTATTTTAGGCACATTCAAAAACATATAAAGAACAAAAGGCGACTTGTTAGGAAGGTGACAACACACAGTATATACACAGCTCCACTCTATAATCCTCAACACAGTGTACAGTGTGGAGCTGTGTGTATCATTGACTGCAGCATACAGTATATTGTGGAGCGGTGTATGCTGTATATATTATCTCTATCCTGTAATTGTCAGTATTGGCTCTAATTTTGTGTGTATGTATATTTATATATATATATATTATATAACGCTGAACTCACATGAGCGTATGACTCTTGCAAGGATCAAATCGCACCACCCGGACCAGCTGGTGGCTCTCCTGACCTGAATATGTCAGCTGCATAGATGTACATGAGGCCGTCATGCTCAGATCAGGAGAGCTGCAGGGATGTGCAATCCTCAATGATTCCTATGCAACACATTGCACAGTACCACTTCTACTGTCCCGTATACTGGGTGTAATTCTCTGTATCTGTATTATTCTGTATATATACACTGCACAGTACCACTTCTCCTGTCCTGTATACTGGGTGTAATCCTCAGTATCTGTATTATTCTGTATATATACACTGCACAGTACCACTTCTCCTGTCCTGTATACTGGGTGTAATCCTCAGTATATGTATTATTCTGTATATATACACTGCACAGCACCACTTCTCCTGTCCTGTATACTAGGTGTAATCCTCAGTCTCTGTATTATTCTGTATATATACAGTGCACAGTACCACTTCTTCTGTCCTGTATACTGGGTGTAATCCTCAGTGTCTGTATTATTCTGTACATATACAGTGCACAGTACCACTTCTCCTGTCCTGTATACTGGGTGTAATCCTCAGTATCTGTATTATTCTGTATATATACACTGCACAGCACCACTTCTCCTGTCCTGTATACTGGGTGTAATCCTCAGTATCTGTATTATTCTGTATATATACAGTGCACAGTACCACTTCTCCTGTCCTGTATACTGGGTGTAATCCTCAGTATCTGTATTATTCTGTATCTATACAGTGCACAGTACCACTTCCCCTGTCCTGTATACTGGGTGTAATCCTCAGTATCTCTATTATTCTGTATGTACTGGGTGTAATCCTCAGTATCTGTATTATTCTGTATATATACACTGCACAGTACCACTTATCCTGTCTTGTATACTGGGTGTAATCCTCAGTGTCTGTATTATTCTGTATATATACACTGCACAGAAACACTTCTCCTGTCCTGTATACTGGGTGTAATCCTCAGTATCTGTATTATTCTGTATATATACACTGCACAGTACCACTTCTCCTGTCCTGTATACTAGGTGTAATCCTCAGTGTCTGTATTATTCTGTACATATACAGTGCACAGTACCACTTCTCCTGTCCTGTATACTGGGTGTAATCCTCAGTATCTGTATTATTCTGTATATATACACTGCACAGTACCACTTCTCCTGACCTGTATACTGGGTGTAATCCTCAGTATCTGTATTATGCTGTATATATACACTGCACAGTACCACTTCTTCTGTCCTGTATACTGGGTGTAATCCTCAGTATCTGTATTACTCTGTATATATACACCGCACAGCACCACTTCTCCTGTCCTGTATACTGGGTGTAATCCTCAGTATCTGTATTATTCTGTATATACACACTGCACAGTACCACTTCTCCTGTCCTGTATACTGGGTGTAATCCTCAGTATCTATTATTCTGTATATACACTGCACAGTACCACTTCTCCTGTCCTGTATACTGGGTGTAATCCTCAGTATCTGTATTATTCTGTATATATACACTGCACAGTACCACTTCTCCTGTCCTGTATACTGGGTGTAATCCTCAGGATCTGTATTATTCTGTATATATACACTGCACAGTACCACTTCTCCTGTCCAGTTGTCAGAGGTGGTATTGGACTTTGATTTTCAGCATGTAACTGTTGTTTAAATTAATTATCCCCAATATGGAATCCATCACTTCTCTTCTGTATAGATGGTGACTTGCCCTTCGCTCTGGATCTGACCACTGGGACCCCCACGATCCCAAGAAACGTGGGTGTAAGCGGTGGGGGGGGGGTTCACCGCCGCAAGTGGCGGATCTGCCGCACCTGGCAAAACAGCACTTGCCGTACACAATGCATGGGGCTTGCCGCATCTGGGCTGCAAGTCAGCTGATCCGGCAGATGCGGTGTCACCTGCTGGATTGGTCACAAACATCAGTTTACCACTGATGTGAAAGCAGCCTGCGAAAGTGATGAGGTCATGACAACGTAAAAGAAAATTTCACTGATCGAGGCTGATGGGTGTTATAGTGTGTGGGCTGGTGGGGCTTGTTTTCCAGGGCTGCTTTTTGGTCCCAGTCCGGCCCTGCAATATGCTCCTGATTATTTCAACCTTTTGAATATATAAAATTGACAACAGTTAAGTTCTTAAAATATGATATATAAAGTTAAATTGTTCAGAGATATGGACAATTTGAAAGAAGGTCAAGAACATCTAAATATACCGTATATCCAATATAAAATGTATTTCTAACCTACCTTACAGCAAAATAGTATATACATGAGATTTTCTTACTTTCAATTAAATGTTTCAGCTTCCCATGAGACTAAAACCTTTACAAAGGCATATAGAAGCAAATGTAAAGCATTTCTATACTTTTTCATGAATTATAGGGCAGTAGACTTTTTAATATATCTTGCTAAAACATGCGTCTTTCTTCAATTACAAGATGCTTCCTTCCCATTATACCTGGCTTCACAACTGTTCATAAAGCCTCATTCACACATCAATATTTTTGATCAGTATTTGAATGCACAAACTAGGAGTGTCTGAAAACATAGAATAGGTGTCAGTCTTTCAATTATAGATTTTCTCTGTAAATTCCATTTCTGGTTTTGGCATACAAACACTGATGCAAGAATACTGGGGTGTGAATGAAGCCTTAACTGTTCAGAATCTGTGCACACACTGAAACCAAACAATTTTGAGACCTTACACAGACTTATTAAAGAGAATCTTTCAGCAGGTTTTTGCTACCTCATCTGACAGCAACATAATGTAGTCAAAGAAACCCTGAATCCAATAATCTATCAGATAGATTACTGCCTGCAGCCATTGTAACAAATCAAAGCACTTAATTTTAGCAGCACAGCAGAGCTGAGAGAACTGCTTCCCCCCTCCCGCACGCACACACACACCAGGCTCTCAATAGAGTTTGTACATTGCCAGATTGGTTTAGACTGCATGCATGCATGTAACAAAGTAGTCCTGTAATGGTGATTACCAGGTGCTAAAGCCTTTATTTTAAGTGAACAATATCACACAAATCTTACAAAGAGAACTAGACTAACTACCCACAACACCAGAGAGCTAATTTTAATAAAAACAGAACTTTATTAAGAATATACCAATAATATGCAATACAAAAAAGGTAATTATGGTTTGGTGAGGTACAAAAACAAGAGAAACAGTCACCAAAAAGGCACTACAAATATGGAGTGGTGAGCAAAGGGACTTACAGAGTCATATAGAAATGCAACACAGCAGCAGGAATCACAGTGCATATGCCTGAGAAAATGGTCACAATGACCATCCAGTGTAAGAGATCCATGTAAGTGAAACTATCAGCAATAGTCCTCATAATGCTCACCCATGAGTCCAAGTGCCCAAAAGCTGAACCCACTAGCTTCTTCAGGGGAGTGAAGGCCTGTGCACAATTAAGGACATCCATACTGTCCCTGTCAAAGGAGGGCAATGTCTCAACCAAAAGTCTCAAATAGTACTCAGTGAATTTACAGACTGTATCATAGAGCCCTCCTATGCCAGAGACAACCAGACGCCCCAGTGGATTCAAGGGATCCTTGTGGACCTTAGGCAAAAGGTAAAATGTAGGTGTGACCGGATATCTTGTGTAACTGAGTCCATCAAAACCTTTTTAGTAATGACACCCTGTTCAATTTCTTGGTCCGAGATGATGATCAGGTCACCAATAAAGGAAGACATAAGGTTATGGGACAATGGTAGATATGTCTCTTTATCCCTCAAGTGTATGAACGCCTCCCTCTCGTATTACTCCACAGACCAGTTGACTAGATTTCCACCTTGTCTGTCATGGTTTACAAACTACATGATTAAATGATTTTATTCCAGTGATAACGAGGGGTTACCGTATATACTCGTGTATAAGCCGACCCGTGTATAAGCCGACCCCCCTACTTTTGCCCCCAAAACCTGGGAAAACCTATTGACTCGTGTATAAGCCGAGGGTGGACCCCAGCACAGGTATACAGCCCCCAGCAGTGTGGTATACAGCAGCCCCAGAGGTATATACAGCAGCCCCAGTGGTAGTATACAGCAGCAGCCCCAATGGTATATACAGCAGCAGCCCCAGTAGTTAGTATACAGCAGCCCCAGAGGTATATACAGCAGACCCAGTGGTAGTATACAGCAGCACCGAGGTGTATACAGCAGCCCCAGTGGTATATACAGCCCCAGTGGTAGTATACAGCAGCCCCAGAGTTATATACAGCCCCTGTGGTATATACAGCCCCAGTGGTAGTATACAGCAGCCCCAGAGGTATATACAGCCCCAGTGGTAGTATACAGCAGCCCCAGAGGTATATACAGCCCCAGTGGTAGTATACAGCAGCCCCAGTGGTATATACAGCCCCAGTGGTAGTATACAGCAGCCCCAGTGGTATATACAGCCCCAGTGGTAGTATACAGCAGCCCCAGTGGTATATGCAGCCCCAGTGGTAGTATACAGCAGCCCCAGTGGTATATGCAGCCCCAGAGGTATATACAGCCCCAGAGGTATATACAGCCCCAGTGGTATATACAGCCCCAGTGGTAGTATACAGCAGCCCCAGAGGTATATACAGCCCCAGTGGTATATACAGCCCCAGTGGTAGTATACAGCAGCCCCCAGGGGGTATATAGCAGCCTCCAAATGCTGGAACTCGCCCCCCTTGTAAGGGCCCCCCCCCCCGCTGCTTATCTTACCATCCCGGTCTTCTGCTCAGCGCCGCTCCTCGGTGCTCCGTTCTTCATGCTCCGTCCTCGCTGCATCCGGGATCCCTGGCCGTTGCGCGATGACGTCATATGCCTGCGACGGCCGGAGATCCCGGATGTAGCAGGACGGGAGCAGCGAGGACGGAGCACCGAGGAGCGGCGCTGTGCAGAAGACCGGGATGGTAAGATACGCAGTGGGGGGGGGCCCTTACAAGGGGGGAGAGTGCCAGCATTTGGGGGCACATATGCACTGCTTCCCCTGCCGCTGATTGACAGGGGGAAGCAGTGCATATATAATGAGCGCCGGACCCCGACTACCGTATTGACCCGTGTATAAGCCGAGGGGAGACTTTTCAGCCCAAATTTTGGGCTGAAAAACTCGACTTATACACGAGTATATACGGTAAGTTGTTATTCAACATTTTGGTGACAAGACGCTTGAAATCCACCATTACCATGTTGAATATCTCAGTCTGAGGACAAAGAGACAAAGGGGGAGACATGGTAAATCTGGGAAACACAGACAAGGGAAATCTAACTCAGGGGGTAGAATTTGGTTCATCCTCCAATACTCTTTTATTGGTGTATTCTTAATAAAGTTCTGTTTGTATTATATTTCTCTATTTTTGTGGGTACTGAATCTCGTTATCTTTGTAGGATTTATAATTATATGAAGATCCCCTAGGACTATTTTTCTTTATACATTGTGTATCTATTTTTTGGTCAGATGTTTTTCATATTAATCCCTTCACCCCCGGGCCTATTTTGACCCTAATGACCAGGCCACTTTTGTCAATTCTGACCAGTGTCCCTTTATGAGGTAATATCTCTGGAACGCTTCAATGGATCCTAGCGATTCTGAGATTGTTTTTTCGTGACATATTGGGCTTCATGTTAGTATTAAAGTTAGGTCGATAATTTTTGCGATTATTTGAGAAAAAATCTAAAATTTGGCAAACATTTAAAAAATTTAGCAATTTTCAAATTGTGAATTTTTATTCTGCAAAACCAGAGAGTTATGTGACACAAAATAGTTAATAAATAACATTTCCCACGTGTCTACTTTACATCAGCACAATTTTGGCAAAAAAAACATTTTGGGGTAGGAAGTTATAAGGGTTCAAAGCTCATCAGCAATTTTTCATTTTTCCAGCAAAATTTACAAAACCATTTTTTTTTGTGACCACATCACATTTGAAGTCCCTTTGAGGGGTTTACATGACAGAAAACACCCAAAAGTGACACCATTCCAAAAACTAAACCCCTCAAACTACATTCAAGAAGATTATTAACCCGGAAAAAATGGGCATTTTAATTTTTCCAACACAAATGTTCTTATAGCCTCAATTCTTTCATTTTCACATGGGCAATAGGAGAAAATGGATCCTAAAAATTGTTGGGCAATTTCTCCTGAGTACACTGATACCTAATATGTGGCCATAAGCCACTGTTTGGGCGCACAGCAGGACTCAGAAGGGAAGGAGTGCAAATTGACTTTTGGAGCTAATTTTTGATTCAAAAAGTCAAATGGCGCTCCTTCCCTTCTGAGCCCTGCCGTACGTGGTTTATGACCACATATGAGGTATCGGTGTACTCAGGAGAAATTGCCCAACAATTTTTAGGATCCATTTTATCCTGTTCCCTATGTGAAAATGAAAAAATGTAGGCTAAAAGAACATTTTTGTGAAAAAAAAAGTACTTTTTCATTTTTACGGATGAATTTGTGAAGCACCTGGGGGTTCAAAATGCTCACCACCCATCTAGATAAGTTTCCTGGGGGGTCTAGTTTCCAAAATGGGGTCACTTGTGGGGGAGCTCCAATGTTTAGGCACACAAGGGCTCTCCAAATGCGACAAGATGTCCTCTAACAATTTGACGGAAAAATCAGCTCAAATTGTTAGCGGACACCATGTCGCGTTTGGAGAGCCCTTCTCTGCCTAAACATTAGAGCTCCCCCACAATTGACCACATTTTGGAAACTAGACCCCCCAGGGAACTTATCTAGATGGGTGGTGAGCATTTTGAACGCCCCGGTGCTTCACAAATTAATCTGTGAAAATGAAAAAAGAAAATTTTTGTGGAAAAAAAAAGTACTTTTTCATTTTTACGGATGAATTTGTGAAGCACCTGGGGGTTCAAAATGCTCACCACCCAGCTAGATAAGTCCCTGGGGGGTCTAGCTTCCAAAATGGGGTCACTTGTGGGGGAGCTCCAATGTTTAGGCACACAGGGGCTCTCCAAACGCGACATGGTGTCCACTAACAATTTGAGCTGATTTTTCAAATTGATAGCGGACACCATGTCGCGTTTAGAGAGCCCCTGTGTGACTAAACATTGGAGCTCCCCCACAAGTGACCCCATTTTGGAAACTAGACCCCCCAATGAATGCATATAGATGCATAGTGAGCACCTTGAACCCCCAGGAGCTTCACAAATTGATCTATAATAAGGAAAAAGTACTTTTTTTTTCACACAAATTTTCTTTTTTCATTTTTACAAATCAATTTGTGGAGCACCTGGGGGTTCAAAGTGCTCACTATGCATCTAGATATGTTCCCTGGGGGGTCTAGTTTCCAAAATGGGGTCACTTGTGGGGGAGCACCAATGTCAAGGCACACAGGGGCTCTCCATACGTGACATGGTGTCCGCTAACAATTGGAGCTAATTTTCCATTCAACTTGTTAGCGGACACCATGTCTTGTATGGAGTGCGCCTGTGTGCCACGAGCATTGCCACCAGCACAAGGGCAACTGGAAGAGTTGGGGTACAGCACCAAAAAATGGCGCCTCTAATTAATGTGCTATTTTCTGGGGTGGCTGTGGGTTGGAATTTGCAGCGTGGGGGGGGCCCACAACATTTGGGTCTCTCCACTATGAGGATTGCAACCCCCCCAACTGCCAAGTTGTACCTGGCTGGCAACCAAAATTAAGGCAAAGCTCCATGTCATTTTATTGGTAGAAGTAATAAAAAAAAATGATGTGGGGCTTCGCCATATTTTTGGTCCAGCCAGGTACAACTTGGTACCTATGGACTGCCAGCAACCCCCAGCTGCCTCGTTGTACCTGGCTGGCAACCAAAAATACAGCGAAGCCCATTTTAATTTTTTTTCTAGGACTAATTCTAGAAAAAAAATGTCGTGGGGCTCCAGCCAGGTACAACTTGGCAGCTACGGATTGCCACCAACCCCCAGCTGCCTCGTTGTACCTGGCTGGCAGCCAAAAATACAGCAAAGCCCTTTTTTTTTCTATAACTAATTCTAGAAAAAAATTGATGTGGGGCTCCACCATATTTTTGGTCCAGCCAGGTACAACTAGGCACCTGGGGGCTGGAATCCGCAGCATGGAGAGGCCCAAGCTTTCTGGGCCCCCCATGCTGCATATTGCAGCCCGCAGCCGCCCCAGAAAATGGCGCATTCATTGAAGCCCCATTTTCTGGCGCTGTACCCAGACTCTTCCAGTTGCTCTGGTGTCGATGACAAACTGGGTAATAAAGGGGTTACTGCCAGCTTTTTTATTGGCAGCTGGCACTAAGCCGAGTTTCATAATGTCGGGCCAATGTTAGACCCGACCAGTAGGAATCTCTAGTAAATAATCAAAAAAATACACCAGAGAAAAATCTTTTTATTTGAAAAAAAAACAAACAAAATTCAGACTCCATCTTTATTATAAAGATCCGACGTAGTACACAACGAAGGACCCACGTTGCTCGATCGCCTCCGACGTAGTCCACAATGAAGGTCCCACGACGCTCAATCCTCTTCCTACAGTCTCTGGGGTCAGAGTTATGGTGCACTGTATTACAATAATCTGTCATACAGTGCACCATGACTATGATCCCAGAGACTACAAGAGGACACTTGATCCCTTGTTACACCCATCCATTCACCTGTGCACCCATCATCCATGTACGCACACATCCATGCACATCCACACATCCACGCACGCACATCCACGCACGCACACATCCACGCACGCACACATCCACGTACATCCACACACACATCTACACACACATCCATGCACGGTGACATCCACGCACCCACATCCACGCACATCCATGCACACATACACACATTCATGCATGCACGCTGACATCCACGCACGCACACATCCACGCACGCACACATCCATGCACACACGCTGACATCGACGCACACACACATCCACACACACATCCACGCACACATCCACGCACGGTGACATCCACCCACGCACATCCACCCACGCACATCCACGCACGCACCTCAACACATCCACATCCACGCACGCACATCCATGCACACATCCACACATGCACACATCCACACACACATCCATGCACACACGCTGACATCCACGCACACACACATCCACGCACATCCACACACACATCCAGGCACCCACATCCACACACACATCCATGCACACACACATCCATGCACAAAACATCCACGCACAGAACATCCACGCACACACACATCCACACACGCTGACATTCACGCACACTGACGTCCACGCACGCTGACATCTACGCACACATCCATGCAAGCTGACATCCATGCATGCACGCTGACATCCACGCATTCACACATCCACGCACACACATCCATGCACACACACATCCACGCACGCTGACATCCACGCATGCTGACATCCACGCACGCTGACATCCACGCACACTGACGTCCACGCACGCTGACATCCACGCACACATCCACGCACGCTGACATCCACGCACGTACACATCCACATCCACAAACACATCCACGCATACACACATCCATGCACGCTGACATCCACGCATGCTGACATTCACGCATGCTGACATCCACGCATGCTGACGTCCACGCACGCTGACGTCCACGCACGCTGACATCAATCCATGCACACATACATCCATCTATTCATTCATTCGTTCATACTTACCCACCGATTAGGAGGAGGAGCCTGTGAGAGGAGGAGGAGCCACACCGGAGCTGCAGAGGAGGCCGACGGGCGAGTGCACCGGCGTGTGCAGCCCGCCGGAATAGGTGAGCGGGGCTGGGGGGGGGGGGTGAGCAGGGAAGAGGGGGTATGAGCAGGGGGGAGGGGGCCTGCAGGCAAAATCATTACAGAAGGTGGAGGGCGGGTGGATGGCGGGATGCAAGCCGGACACAGGGGGGGCTGGACGGAGGGGGGGACAGGACACGGGGGGGTCTGGAAGGAGAGGGGACAGGACATGGATGGCTGGGGGAGGAAGGGGCTGGGGGCGCACAAGAGGCTGACCGGCGGGCGCATGAGCCCGCTGGCAGAATCATTACAGAAGGAGGAGGGCGGGTGGATGGCGTGGGGGTGCAAGCCGGACACAGAGGGGGCTGTACAGAGGGGGGACAGGACACAGGGGGGGCTGGAGGAGGAAGTGGGTCTGGGAGCAGAAGAGGATGGCCAGCGGTGGCACTGGTGGTGTAGCCCGCCGGCAGATAAATATGATCAGAGGGGCGGGGGGCGGATGGGAGAGAAGGGGGGCCCCCAATGTGTCCTGGAGCGGGAGGGGGCACCCGCCGATCGGCCCCTCCAGATCTGATTGGAGAGGTCCAATCAGATCTGGAGGGGTGAATCCCTATGATTCGCTCCGATCGGCAGTTTCACTTTTACACTGCTGATCTTAGGGGTCCTGGGCACGGGGGGGGGTTAATGCACCCCCCGTGGGGTCAACTTCAGGTTGTCAAAGAGCAGCAGCAACTGTGACACCTGAGTGACCCGGCTCACAGGAGCTGCAGCAGAGCAAACACGCCAGGACGTTGTACAACGACCTGTGTCGGGAACGACCAGAAACCCAGGACATTGTACAACTGTGTCATTAAGGGGTTAAACAATATTACACCACCTGATAAAGGAAGCACAGTTCAATTTTGTTTTTTAACCCTTATAGCATGCTGTCCATAGCTTACATAGCAAAAATCCACTAACAGATTCCCTCTAAGTGCATTACTTTTCACTAACAATATCCCAAGTACTCCTAAATAAATACTTCTTAAGTCTCATAGAGAAGTAGATAAGTAGATGAGATTTGGAGACTCAGGACAATGATTAGAAACTTTACAGGTTCATTAGATGTATGAACCTGTCGGAGAACATTATAGTAGTCATATGACATATGCAGTATGCTCTGTAGCTCCCTCTACTTGCTGTAGTTGTGAGCCAATGAGATTTTTAATAAATCCATGGGTATGTGCTGGAGATCTATACTAAAAATTTGAGTTCCAACCACTATACATTTGTAATAGTAATCACATTAGCACATTATATTTAATCTATTAAATGAAATTCATAAGCATAAACGCCACATCCACTATTTGCCCATCAATCATCAGGCAATCACTAACATTACAGTAAGTATAATATAAAAATATCAATCTTTCAAGCCTAAAGTGTTTCCTAACAATTTTGAAATAAGAATTTGCCAAATACATTTTAAGCATTAACAAAAATGAAATAAAAATAGCATATTGGGCCTTTTACAGGTAGTTTTTGCCATGCTTTATACAATCTAGTCTTTATTGTCGCTGTGTCCTTTTCCCCTTACATAATATTATAAGACATAAAGTATTTTGGATTTCTGCAGCTTGAAAGCATATGGCTGTTCAGTGCCCAAAGGAAATTTCTAGAATATAGTAATTTAGTTTGACTTGCAATTAAAATCAAGTATCTAGTGTAAACTGCAGGTTTTTTATATTCTATTACAGTTATCATCTCATAGTATATAAACCATAAATGGCAAAGGCACAGAACTTTTTTTTTGTAGATAATATTTGTACAGAATAAAAACATACAGTATTAGGGCTGCAATACTTAGTTAGCCATACTTTAAAACGTACAGGTACATCTCAATAAATTAGAATATCATCAAAACAAATTTTAGTAATTCAATACATAAAGTGAAACACATTTATTACAGAATGACCTTACACCTTTTCATTGTGCAGGACAGCCAGTGGTTCGCTGCCCTCCAAGATTAAGGAGGTGTTTGGTGATTGGAGGCTGGTGTCCTGCTCTGGTAATGCCTTCCCTTTTTAATCAAGGCAATGCTGCACCTTGCATGAGTGCAATGGTCGACTGACCAAAGTAATGCTGTGGTAAGGAAACATTTTCTATATTTGTCCTTTGCTGTTTTTGGACACTGATTTAGTAGCTAAGATTTAGTGGCTAGGACTTTGGATAAGTGGGGACCTGTGAAGTGGGTCAGAAAAGTTACGTGTTTTGGGGTTTATGGACAGCATAAGCCAGCCTGTTGCCACAAAAACAGTGGGTAAAATGACTTTGTAACAGGCAGTAGGTAATGTTTGGACTACTGCTGCTTTGCGTTGGGCAACATCCACCTTTTTAAATTTGGTAATATGGACAGCAGAAGCACCAGCGGGTTAAATGGCCTGGTGCGAGCTTTGTAGCAGGCAGTAGGGAATGTTTGGACTACTGCTTTGCAGAGTGGAACTAACCACCTTTTTGTAATGTGGTCAGCTTAAGGCAGGCTGCCTTTCACCCCAAAAACAGCGGGGAAAATGGACTTTCTTGTGTGTCTTCAGATCTGAAAGGAGCTATTTTTGCGGGGGAATTATGGAGTTACTAAGCGACTTGTTTACACTGACCCTGCTGGAGTAATTTTCCCTCTCTGTAGTCTAACTCTGTTCTGTATCTTAATCTCTCAAAAGAGCTATTGTTTTGATGGTATTATGCAGCTACTGAACAGCTCCTTTCAACTGTCCTGCTCCAATATCTCTCCCTTCCTAATCTACACTGTCGTAGTATTCACTGGAGGTAGCCCTGAAAAGGGTTTTTGTGTTATGAAGAGGCATAAAAACTCTCCCTAGCAGTTGAGCGATCTCTCCCTATGCTTCTCCAACACTGGCTCCGGATGCAATGCTGGCAAAATTGGGGCGGCAGGGCTTCAATAGACCCTATGATGCTGGGCGGCCAGCCAATCACAGTAATGCCACAACCTGTCACCCCCTAGTGCTTTCCAAAGTGAAAGCACCACTGCATTTAGGTAAGGTGTGTACCATGTCTCTACCCCCCGTAACCAGAAAAAAACGCTTTGTAAAGTTTAGAGTTAAGAGGTCCAAGGGGCTTATCTGATTATGCTGTCCAGCTGCTGGCACAGTCCTCCCCACCTCCTGCCTGTGTATGTGTCTGTGTGTTCCGCCTCCTCTTATGTGGGTCTCCCCTCCTCTTCGGCCCCACACACAGACACATACAGACAGGAGGAGGGAGGTCTGTGCCAGTAGCAGGACAGCATAATCAGATACGCCCCTTGGACCTCTATTCTCTAAACTTTACAAAGTGTTTTTTTTGGGTTATGGGCGGAAAGGGGGGAGAGACATGGTACATATCTTCCCTGAATGCAGCATACACACTGCATTCAGTGGTGCTTTCACTTTGGAAAGCACCAGGGGGGTGACAGGTCCTCTTTAACTGTATAAAGAAGGACCCTCACAAACTTATATAGGGTGCCCTCCGAAATGTATACAGAGCCCTCCCAAATGAATACAGAAGGGTCGTTCCCAAAGTATAGAGGTGGGTCCTCCTTCATGTATAAAGGAGGGCCCACCTAAATGTATAAAGGAGAGCCCTCCAAAATGTATAGGGTGCCCTCCCAAATAAATAGAGGAGAGCCCTACCCAAAGTATAGAGGAGGGCCCTCACAAATGTATAAAGGAGGGCCCTGCCTAATGTGCAGATGAGATGACCTTCAGTGCCAGCAACCATGGCTTTGCTCATGCTGTGTTATTCTTAAGACAGTGGTTTCAGTACCAAATGAATAGAGTAAGATCCTCTGTATAAAGGAGGGCCCTGCATAATGTATAGAGGGCCCTCCCAAATTAATAGAGGAGAGCCCTCCCAGACATAGACTACAGGTCTACCTCTGGGCCCTCATCAAACTCAGGTTTGCAGGCCCTGTGAATAATTGATTTGAGGGCTGCAGAATGACATGGAGGAGGAGGAAGAGGAGAAGGAGAGTAGACAGAAACTGGCATACAAGTAGATGGAAACCATGATGAAGTTGGGACGATTATTCTAGACGTGGGTAGGATGTGTGATGCCCCAGACTGTCACTCTGTCCCATTCTCCACCAGATATCCATAGTGTGCTGTCAGAGGAATTTATTGTGCTTGACTGTCAACAATAACATCTCCACGTGTCTGTTGCTATGTGGATCATTTCGGTTACAGTGTTGCTGACTGCACGGTTGATATTGTTTAACACATGCTTCTGTAAAGCAGGGTCAGAACACCAGGTACAATAGTGGTGCCACTGGCTAGGAAATCAGTATCCTAGGGCAGGCACAGCCAAGAGATCATGAAAAACTTAGTTCCCACAAGCCTAAAGGGAAACATGTGCACAGCTAGCAATTTGGCAATGTGACCATTTAATGTTTTTTTGCCTGTGGAAAGTGTTTGTTAATTTACGCTTCCTTTCCAAGACCTGGGTAAACAGCATGCTTTGCTGGGACAAAAAAGTGGACATTTTTCATGTTGGTTGCTGTGTCTGTGCAACTGCAGCTCGTGGGTAGGAGGTGGGAGCGCCTGCTTCATGGACAGCAGATGGTGAAGGGCCCTTCCCAAAGTATAGAGGAGAGACCCCCCAAATGTATAAAGGAGGACCCTCCAAAATGTATAGAGGGCCCTACCAAATAAATAAAGGAGAGTCCTTCCCAAAGTATAGAGGAGAACCATTCCTAATGTATAAAGAAAGGCCCTCCCTAATGTACAGCTGAGATGACCTTCATTGCCAGCAACCATGACTTTACATATGGTGTGTTATTGTTAAGGCAGTGGTTTCAAACCAAAATTATAGAGGAAGGCCCTCACAAATGTTCAGAGGGCCCTCCAAAATGAATAGAGGAGGGCCCATCCCAAAGTATAGAGGAAGGCCCACCAAAATGTATAAAGGAGGGCCCTCCAAAATGTATAGAGGGTCCTCCCAAACATATGTTACAGGACCATCCCTGGACCCTCAGCAAACTCAGGTTCCTGCCTACTGCAGGCCTTCTCAACAATTCAATTTAGGGCCGCAAAATGTCATGGAGGAGGACGAGGGTGTAGCCGAACTCTACAATGGACACATTGTAAACAGCTATGGAATATGTATTCCACTATCACAGAGTCAATGAGGGAAGGACCGCCCAAATTTCTAAGTAAGGGTGGTCCATCGAAAACGTATGTTACAGGACCACCTGTGGCCTCTGAGGTCAAAGATCAACATACATACTGGTACGTTGTAGCTGGCCTTGTGAAGTGCTGGGGAATAACTAACTAAAAAATTATGTATGACAGAGGGACCTACAAAATGTATAAGTCAGGGCCCTCCCAATTGTAAAAGCTGAAAAAAAGTCACAACAGTACATGTGAACAAATGCTAAAAGTGATATTTTTTTGTGTCTCTGGTTTATATAGCCTTGCATAAAAGTGAATATGCAGGAGAAACTGTTTCTGAACCTTTTTGGCTTGTTAAATGTGATTTAGGTTAGGTTTGGTTGTTGTTCTTGTGTATGTGTAACAGTGGCATAATCCTTTGACAAACCTTATATGAATCAGAATTGCATACAGGCATATTCTCCATTGTCTTCTCATTCTGTTTTGTCACTTTTCCTCCCATTTCAGCCTTTTCCTCAGGCCCCCAGACCCCTTTGTAGGGTCCAGCAGAAACTTACTCGCATTTCCCATTGATGTACATTGTACTCGCTATTCGGAACAAATTTGCAATTATTAGACAGTACACATATTATGGTACTCATTCATCACCAGTAGTAATCAAATTGTGGGTTTTTTTTGCCTCAACTCTATTTTTGGGTACAAAGTTTGCAAATAACATGAGTTGGGTCATCTTTTGCATTGTGAAAAAAGGCCCAGGCTAGGCAACCCTTACTACCTCGAAAAATTTTAGACCCACAACCATTGCTGTCCAGAGGTAGAGTTGTGGCTTAGAATGTAGTGCTTGTCATGCTTTCAGTGACTAATCTCTGTGTGGGAACATGCAACCTAACCTCCTCTTCTTCCTGCACTTACTCCTCCTCTGCTGAGCTACTTAACTGCATGACATGGGGTTCATTTCAAATGGGATGTAGAACCTCATCATCATCCTCTCTGTTGTCCCACTTTTCATCATGAGAGTCACCCTCTCCCACTTCCTGCCCCGAATGCACAGTACAGTGAGGGTGTTCTTCAGGGATCTGAGTCTCATCACCATCATCACCTCGACCCCTGGGACTTAACATCTGGAGAAAAGGGTCTAGATTCTTCTGGGACCATACTTCCTATGTCCCATGCATCCAACTCCAGAAGGTTTTGGCCATCGGTACAGATGCTTTCTTGCTCTGGAGTATGTTTGAAGCATACCTATGATGCCCAAGGAATAGAATGTGTGAACATCTCTGCAAAAGCGCCCATCTGTGTTTCTCCTCAATCAGCTGTGCCATTGGAGAGTTAAGACATGGGGTGACACATGGGTAATTGGGCTGCCACCTCTAAGGACTGTACTGTTTGTGATATTGAGGTGAAGGAACAGGAGGACAAGTCACTTGATACAGCTGATTCCATGAACTGTAGCAAAAACTGGGTGTCATCCACAACTCGTATCACTCTGCTGCCAGCAAACAAAGAGACTGGAGTAGGCTGCCCAGTAACAAAATTTAGGAGTCTCAAACATGGAACTAGCCAGAGATCAGTGAGTGCTCAGTAACAGAATTTGTCACTTCGCTTCATAACTCATCTTTTATGCAAA
Source organism: Allobates femoralis (assembly GCA_033576535.1). Taxonomy (NCBI): domain Eukaryota; kingdom Metazoa; phylum Chordata; class Amphibia; order Anura; family Aromobatidae; genus Allobates; species Allobates femoralis. Next base: position 322,916,797 of record JARQOC010000004.1, read on the forward strand.
CAGAATTGGAAAGCACTCGTTTGAGGCCAAACTCAGTTTTTTAAAGGGAAACTGAAGGATGTGAGATTCATAAGTTAGAAGCCAAACAAAGGCTTTTTAGGGGATACTGAAGGATTTTAAATTTACAGGTTACAGGCAAAAAATGACTTTTTAGGGGAAACCGAAGGATTTGGCAATCCCTTCCAGTATGCAAAAAACTAGTCTTTACCAACGCACACGCATTTAGGAATTATGATTGTTCTCAGTACAAAATGCTTATGTCCGGATGGACACTCTCGCCCTCCTATTCTACCTAAAAAGTGATGGCGTAGCTATCTAATTGTGTATCATGGACAGAGCAGCACGGAGCAGCACTGTTTCCAGCAATAATACTCTGAAAATAGTTACTTCTTATATCCCTCGGGACATGTAACTTTGGTAGCCAATGAAAGAAGCCAGTCAATGACACAATCCCTTGTGTCTTCAACTTGTGGATGTTTTATGCATCCTGATTGGCTGCAGACTAGGAGCATCCACACTGTGAGAAAGTAGGAGAAAAGCATCAATTAAATGCAGTAATACTTTTTTAATATGATCCATTACTGAACAAATCCACATTAGCTGACTTATTTGGAAATTGCTCGGGTTTCCGAACTGAATCTGCCATGTTGGTGTCGAATTTGAAACTGGCGAACATGTTCGAGGAAGGTTCACTCATTACTAATGTAGGGTATATGGAATATGTTGAACTGTAAGGCTACTCCAGGACAGAGTACAGAAGACATGCATAATCATGCAGAACAGTGGGACACCTGTAGAGAAAGAATAAATAATAGAGAACTAGTGTTTGGCCATGAGCAGTCAGGTAATTATTGAATGCAGGGCTCTGATAGGATGTTATTGTCATGTGACCTCACAACTTGTGCACTTGACCTATTCCACCTTCTCCTCAGCCTCACCACCATGCTTATCTCAGCCTTAACCTATCTGTACAATACTTTCATTAACTGCAGACACCTTCCCTTCTGCTTTCAAACATGCCACTATCAAGCCAATCCTCAAAAAGCCAAACCTAGACACAGCCACTATGTCCAGCTATCATACCATACAGCTGCTTCCACTTCCAATTATCCTCCCATCTCTTATCCAACTCTCTCTTCGACAACCTGCAACCTGACTTCCAGTCCAACCATTCCACTGAAACTGCCTTGACCAGACTTACTAATGACCTGCAAACAAAGTAAACAGACAATTCTCTATACTTTTCCTTCTTGACCTGTCATCTGCTTTTGACACAGTTGCCCATTCCATGCTACTACAGATCCTGTCTTGCTTTGGTGACAAAGACCTTGCCTTAGCCTGGATCTTCTCATACCTATCTGACTGCTCATTTAGAGCCTCCCAACTTCCAATCTACCTCTTCATCACGCACACTCTGCTGGAGTCCTAAAAGGCTCTTTCCTGGGACCCGTACTTTTTTCTATCTGTAACCTTGGCCTGGAAATTTCATAAAAAGTCCCATGGCTTCCAGTACTACCTATACAATGATGACACTCAGATATTCCTCTCTGGCCCAGACATCACCTCCCTGCTGTCCAGAATCCTGGAGTGTTTATCAGCTACATCCTCCTTCTTCTCCTTTCCTAAAGCTTAATGTAGACAAATATGAACTCCTATCTTTCCTCCATCTCATGTATCTTCCCTACCTAGCCTATGATGGTAAAAGGAATCACACTCTCGCCTGAACGGGAAATCCGCCACCTCAGATTAACCCTTGACTCTGCCCTGTCCTTCAAACAACAAATCCAAACTCTTGCCACCTCCTGTTGTCCAGCTCAAAAATATTTTTAGAATCCATAATTGCAATGTCTCAGACCCTTTTTTCGTAGCCCCCCTCCTTTGGTATTTTCCACCGGCCATTTATTGTGTTCTCTGATACCACCAGGGAAGAGTGTTTGGCAAACCGTTTCTTTCCTTTGATGGAGAGGAGAGTTTTCCACTAGGCCTGCATATACAGTCATATGAAAAAGTTTGGGCACCCCTCTTAATCTAACTCATTTGTTTTGGTTTAAAATTGGGTTTTTGCACCAGCTATTTCAGTGTGATATATGTAATAACTGATGGACACAGTAATATTTCAGGATTGAAATGAGGTTTATTGCACTAACCAAAAATGTGAAATATGCATTATTTCAAAATTTGACAGGTGCAAAAGTATGGGCACCCTTCTGACTTTCATGATTTGACTACTCCTAACTACTTTTTACTGACTTACTGAAGCACTAAATTGGTTTGGTAACCTCATTGAGCTTTGTACTTCATAGCCCGGGGTATGCAATCATGAGAAAAGTTATTTCAGGTGTCCACCAGCAAGTTGTTCTCCTATTTGCATCTTCTCTTTGGAGTGGCATCATGTGCTCCTCAAACACAGCTCTCAAATGATCTTAAAAAAAAGATTGTTCAACATAGTTGTTCAGGGGAAGGATACAAAAAGTTGTCTCAGAGATTTAACCTGTCAGTTTCCACTGTGAGGAACATAGTAAGAAAATGGAAGACCAAAGGGACAGTTCTTGTAAAGGCCAGAAGTGGCAGGCCAACAAAAATATCAGAAAGGCAGAGAAGAGGAATGGTGAGAACAGTCAAGAACAATCCACAGACAACCTCCAAAGACCTGCATCATCTTGCAGCAGATGGTGTCACTGTGCATCGTTCAACAATACAGTGCACACTGCACAAGGAGAAGCTGTATGGGAGAGTGATGCGAAAGAAGACGTTTCTGCATGTACGCCACAAAGAGTTGCCTGAGGTATGCAAAAGCACATTTGGACAAGCCAGTTTCATTTTGGAAGAAGGTCCTGTGGACTGATGAAACAAAGTTGAGTTGTTTGGTCATACAACAAGGCGTTATGCATGGCGCCACAAAAACACAGCATTCCAAGAAAAACACTTGCTACCCACTGTCAAATTTGGGGGAGGGTCCATCATGCTTTGGGGCTGTGTGGCCAATGACGGCACCGGGAATCTTGTTAAAGTTGAGGGTCGCATGGATTCCACTCAGTATCAGCAGATTCTTGAGAATAATGTTCAAGAATCAGTGTCAAAGTTGAAGTTACGCTGGGGATGGATCTTTCAGCAAGACAATGATCCAAAACACCGATCCAAATCTACTCAGGCATTCATGCAGAGGAACAATTACAATATTCTGGAATGGCCATCCCAGTCCCCAGACCTGAATATCATTGAACATCTGTGGGATGTTTTGAAGCGGGCTGTCCATGCTTGGCGACCATCAAATTTAACTGAACTGGAATTGTTTTGTAAGGAGGAATGGTCAAAAATACCTTCATCCAGGATCCTGGAACTTATTAACAGCTACAGGAAGCGACTAGAGGCTGTTATTTTTGCAAAAGGTGGATCTACTAAATATTAATGTCACTTTTCTGTTGAAGTGCCCATACTTTTGCACCTGTCAAATTTTGAAATAATGCATATTTCACATTTTTGGTTAGTACAATAAACCTCACTTCAATCCTGAAATATTAATGTGTCCATCAGTTATTACATATATCACACTAAAATAGCTGTTGCAAAAAAACTATTTAAAAAAAAAAATGAGTAAGATTAAGAGGGGAGCCCAAACTTTTTCATATGACTGTATACTGGACATATATAGCTGCAGATGACAAAGCTATGAGGTGGCTAAACCACTTTATGTTTTGCCTTGTGGTTAAAGCAAACCCAACTGGACCTCTAACCTTCTACAGAATATTGGATTAATAACTGCTAAGCAAGCAAAATGTACAAAAAAACCTTGAAACTAGGAGCAAGATGGAAACTGAATATCTAGGGGTCTAAAATGAAAGAAAAACTGCAGACTGAAATATTTCAACTCAAATTAACTATGCAATAATTAATTTAAAAGCTTTAAAGATATTGAAATACCTAATATAACGGTCTTAGCCTCAGGAGACATGTAATTAATTAATATGAGATTCAAATAGTTACCTAAACGGTAAACGGTACACAATGCCGTTTTCAGGTGGACATCGCTCCAAAAACTTCCTGAAAAGGTATTAACTAAATGCTCAAAAAAACGAACCCATGAATTTCTATGTAAAACGGCTTGCTGTTCAAATCTCCAGTCAACTGATAACGCAATGTAGAATGATCAATTCAGAAAGTAAATTATTATACAGTTATAGTAAATCCTATCTGATTCTTTATATGAGTCTTATAGAGTAGCCTTAATTCCATGGTGGAAATTTTTTTTTTAAACAATAGATGTTCGATATTCACATTGTCTATAAAAAGTATTAGTTAATACAAATCACTTTTGTTGAGAAAGGACATATATTACCTTGTGAATATATACTACAGTCATAGCTGAGAGCACATACTATCATCTGTAGTAAAGTTGACATTGAAAGTTTCACATTCCAATTAATGTCAAAATTATTTACAGTATTGTCATGAAATAAAGGGTTTCCCATACAATGTCTTACCATTCAGACACTTCAACTGCTTTTAATTAAATTCAACAAATTATCCATTAGTTAGGAAATAACAACTTTTGGAGCATTTAGAAATATTTACTCCATATAATGAATATTAATTATCAATAGTTTACAAACGTTTCTTTTCCATTCTGAAACTTACACCGAATGACTGTTGTTCGCCAATTTCATTTTATATTGACTAGAATAAACTTTGTTCCTAAATAATTTAAAACCTTCTTCACATCTGAATTTGTTTCATCTTCGTCTTTTTTCATACACCGCTTTCTACTGAAGCAATGTTTCAATTACTTATAAGGGGCATCCTAAGGGGCTAATGATAGCCCCTTAACCACCCTTCTGGCAGAGCACATTCTGCCGTAGGCCCTCCAAAGCATTGCTAACTCTGTAGGGACACCTCTCCCCAGGCCAGCTAAGCTTTTGCCCTGGATCATACGTGAAGCTTCTATTGTCAGAAAATAAATTAATGAAATTCACTACATTTTGTGTACAATATCTGAAAATATCACTACAATTTTTAATGATTCTAGCAATATAACTGAAAAAATCAATGCCATGTTTCACAAAATGGTAAGCTACAAGAATAATAAATGCAACTGTATTGCCTGATTTGGCACAGTTACAAAGCTAATTATTACCTTCTACAATGACACAAAGATTTTGCCTTCATTTAGCTGTCTAATTTTCAATTGTAGCTATAGTAGTATACATATTTGACTTTAATATTAGTATAATCAATTAAGATTGACCTAATTAGGTTAATGATTTTACCTTTCTACATACACAACTGTAAATCTACATAAAAAAAATCTTTGGAATTAAGAAATTATAGGGAAAATGCAGTAATCAGAAATACCACTATAGCAATGGTGAAGTAACATCAATTTCCTGACAATGTCACCTGTGAAGAGTTGCTATAGTCAGTTGATTTTTCGTCCCAAGATTTCACTATGCAAACTGCATTCATTGATATATTGATCTCTTAAGACTTGATAAGGCTGCTGTACTTGTTTGAAAAATCTATGGCAGAATAGCTGCAATCCATTTTTCTAAAGTGTTTTCCTTTCTGATTTCTTAAATATCCATTGTCATGATTATTATGCAGGAGCAAATCGCTCACCTACCTCTCGACATATTGCTTGCCAAGGAGCAGAGTGCTCCTGAATGATTGATAGTTTGGAACAGACATATCTCGGCTGGTCCAAACTTTGTAATTTCTTATGCTGCAAGCCGAGGAAACCCTGCTCTTGCAGCAACAGAGGAGCTTAAAGGGAACCTTTCATGTGAAAAAAACGCTACTAATTTGCACATATAGGGTGAATTAGGTTAATAACGTTTTGAACCTACCCAGAACCTGCCCTTAGATTACAGCTGTTGGGAGGAAATGAACTTTATTCCTCAAAGGGGTCACTGCTCAGTGTATGGTAAGAATCAGTTGTAACTCCCCTCACGTCAGTAAGAGATAGGGTGGGGTTACAATTGCCACTCACTATACACTGAGTGGTGACCCCTGTGACTGTAAGCTGAATGCTGCTAAGAGGAATAAAGATTATTTCCTCCCAGCAGTAGGGCTCTAAGAGCAGGTGGTGGGCAGTATCAAAACGCTATTAACCTGCAGATTAACAAGTTCCCTTTAAGGACAATGAAACTGGATGGATCCTGTGATCTGTATGTCAAGCTTCAGAGCAGCACTTGAAAGCTATAAAGGAAAGCACTGCACTTCTTGCCTAGGAAACTGGTCATCTTTGATAGATTGCAGAGGTGGCTGGTAATCTAGGCAATGAGCAGTAAATACAAATAAAATATTTTTGTTCTTGAGAATAAAAAAGATTTTTAATAGAAGGTAAGTTGCTACTTTTTTATTTGACTGTTTTCCAACTTTATCCATTCAGAATGAGAAGTAAACCCCTTTAATATCAAAATTTTACAGCTACTAGCTGTAGAGCCTGGCATAGTAAATAAACCTACTCCTGTATACTGGGGGCTGTGTGCTGCCTCCTGTTGTATACAGGGGGCTGTGTGTGGTCTCCTGTGTTATACTGGGGGTTGAGTGTAGCCTTGTTGTCCGGGATGGTAACTAACTGTGATTATAAGAATGATTATTTTACTCAAAAGAATGTTAACCTATAACATTCCGACTTTTGTCACTGTATTTGTGCAGCATTTGTATCTTCTGAGTGCTACTTGTGATTTGAGTTGTGAATTTGCATATATATAGGAGGCAGAGCTATGATGGGTGGGGCTATGTGGAGGGGTGGCGTTATGTGAAGGGGTGGAGCTAGGTAGTGGGTGGGTTGTGAAGGGGTGGAGCTATGCAGAAGGGTTGGTACTATGAAGGGGACAGGGTTATGGGGAGAGGCGGAGCTATGAGGGCGTAGGACCATGCCACACACATACACACATATATACACACACACATAAATACACTCAGCTTTATATATTAGATTTAACTCATTTTTTAAGTAATCACAACAGTCTCATTAGGATTTTAAAAGATATTTTTAACAATGTATGCAATTAAAAAAATTGATGTCCTGGAAGGAGAAAAACAGTCAAGTCCTATGCAAAACAACAGGTTTTTTATAGTTGTATGCAGTGGTTAGCACCAACCTTATGTACTGCAGTGAAATAATAAAGTAATGTGCAAACAAAGCTTCTTTATTTCCTTATAAAAAGCAGGCTAGCCTGTCTGGTCCAAGTCCACAGGAAAAATACTGTAGCACAAATTATTGCAGCAGTATTCCCAACTGGTAGTCTTATTCTTTTTTAAATCCGATAATTTTTATTAAACAAACCAGAATAAAGATTTTCACAAATGCAGTAAACTGTAAAGACCTAAAGACCGTAAGAATAATTTCCTGCAAAGTTCCCTCCGCTCCTCCAACTCCATAGAAAGCAACAGCAATGCAGGCACAAGAGTACAAGAAAGTGCATTACATAAGATAGACCAGAGGATCCTTACATCCCTCACACTCTAGTATTCACGCATCTCATATACCAAAGTATGTGACTCCCACCTAGATCTCCAGTCTGGCACATTTTTCTCAGCTTACATCCCTCAGACATAAATGTCACTGAAGATGACAAAGACAGAAATATTCTTTTTCTAAGTAGAATATTGGACATCAGTCACCTCCACATATAGATACTTAAATGTTTCCACAACCTGTATTTGCAGCTGTTTTATAATAGACAAGGATGACAATGAATCAAAGGGTAGGATGTACTTGTAAAAATCAAATTTCTTCACAATATATTACATAACCATAGAATTGATTCTGCTAAGATTTGGATATGCCAAAAATTGTGTGGATCACTATAGGGACATTGAATTTGCATCAAAGTTGTTTGATGCAAATTGAATGTTCCTTGATATGCTCTAGTATCGATGCCCAAAAGCATAATAAGATTAGAATATACAGAGTAATGAGCCAGTAGCAAAATATTCATAATCACTATACGTATTGAATACTTTGTAATACTCACGTATTCGTCCTGAATAGCCAGTCCAATGTCAGTCAATTAGTGATAGTTTCTGCCCACACACATCCGGCCATAAAACCAGCATTTCTGGGACAGGGTAGGAGGTTGGGCTTTTTTGAGTTTTCACTACATAAAAACACCTTTCAGTGCCCCCCATAGAGCCTAACATTCAATCTGCTCTCAGTGGAATGCCAGCTCCCTTTGTGTACTGAAGGGAGCTGGCAATTTCTGACAGATCATTCACGATCAACTTGTCACTCGTGAAACTCGCCAAGTAACAAGTATCGTGAATAGTAATGATTGCACTCACTCATCACTAAATATACATATGCACTGATGAGCAAAAGGGTAACAATGTTTGAACTTTTTTACTTTGAGGCTCCATTTCTCACCAGCCACTACAGCTTTGAATCTGAGACCACCTTCATTATATAGACAATCACATTGACTACGGCCATGTTCACACACATGCGTTTTTTTGACCATCTCTGCGTTTTTTGGTGTGTTAAAAAAAAACGCAGGTGCGTTAACGCAGGGTACATTTGAGTGTACATGCGTTTTTCAGCTCCATTTGCGTTTTTTTCCTCCAGTCCAAAAAACGCTGCATGCAGCGTTTTTGGTTGCTGGAAAAAAACGCAGGGGTGGTTTCCCAAAAACGCATGCGTTTTTTTAACATGGGCCCCTATGGGAAACGCATGCGTTAACGCAGGTGCCTATATGTGCCCTGCGTTAACGCATGCGTTTCCCATAGGGGCCCATGTTAAAAGAACGCATGCGTTTTTGGGAAAACGCACATGCGTTTCTATAACATGGGGCCCTATGGGAAACGCATGCGTTTTTAAAAGGCACATTTATGCACCCTGCGTTAACGCTTGCGCTTTTGCCTGTGTTTTTGAGGAAAGTCCAAAAAGGCTAAATTTCCTTTCAGACACACAAGAGACATTTTTTAGCACTCCTAAAAAAACGCATGTGGTTTTAGGAGTGCTAAAAAAAACGCAAATTGTGTGTGAACAATGCCTTTGTTATTGTTTTGCTCCTGGTATTTGAAAAATCCTTTCTTCCTGTATACTATAAATTACAAATCAGTTCTCTGACTAACTAATAGGTTAATGTTTTATTAAGCTGATTTCTAAGTGAAAGATCACTGGTTCGAATCGAGGAGCAGCCATGAAGAACAGTTCCCAAGAAAAGAGAAACAACATTTTGCAAGAAATTTGCCAAACTGTGTCATGCAAATGCTATGACAGTTGGAAGAATAAAAATCAAAGTCCATCTATCCTTTCAAAAGCCAAGAGGTGGACTTTCAGGAAAAATTTTGTAGTCAACAAATCAGCTCATCACAGCGTCTATAAGTTCTGGACCAACAAACACACCATGGAGGTGGTTGATATGCTTCATAATAGTGTGATCAAAAACATTTAAGTAAATACCATGTGATGCACATTACATAAGTATGGAATGGTAGCCCAAAAAAATTGAAGAAGCCTCAACTCCAGTATCATTATATGGCAAAAAAATATGAAAAGTGGACAGTAGAAGATTGCAAATGAGTGATTTGGGGCAATGAGACAAAAGTCAATAGAATAGTCTCTGATGGGTGCAAACGGGTCTAGAATAAACAAGGGAAAAAGGGACTAATGGATCGAGAAACTAAAGGAACTTTCAAGTTCAATGGAGGAAGCCTGATGCAAAGGGGTCGTTTCACAGTCAAAGGAGTTGGATACTTGACCAGGATCAATGGTAGTTTCAATGCTGAGCTATATGTAAGTGTTCTTCAAGATGAGTTACTTCATACACTCGAGTACTATGGGTATGAGAAAGATGACATAGTGTTCCAGCAAGACAATGGCCTGAAGCTTATGTTGATATTGGCAAAGGAATTGTTCATTCAAATCAAGTAGAGGTGTTGGATTGGCCCCTCCAGTCCTCAGATCTTACCCTAAATACATCCTTGTGAGTAGAGCTGAAGAAAAGGTTGTATACATTCTCATGTGTTTCAACCAGTATGAACCAACATGTAAATATCTAGGAAAGACTTGGGATCAAATATTGGTTGAGACATGATTGAATCTGATCAGGAGCATGCCTGATTCAGGCAGTGTTGAAAGTCAAAGCTGGATTACAAAGCAATAGAAATTAAAAATTAGATTTTTAGGAGCAAAATGGTAACAATTCAGTGACATCTCACACCCACATACATATGTAATTACATACATTACAATTACACATGTTTTGTACTGCACATCTTTATCACCTTTGTTTGTATTGGCATAACGCCAAAAAATTAATGCAAATTGGACATAATGTCATACAAAACTCAAAAAATGAGTTGACAAAACTCAAAAAATGAGTCGGCAAAACTGTTGGCACTGTCATCTTTATATTTCATTGCACACCCTTTGGAATAAATATTTTCAACTAGTCACTTCCTATAACCATCAACAAGATTTTTACACCTCTCAACTGGAATTTCGAACCACTCTTTTTTTACAGATTGCTTTCTTATATTTGTAGGGTGCCTTCTCCCAACAGCAATTTTAAGATCTCTTCACGGGTGTTTAATGGGATTTAGATCCGTACTCATTGATGGCCACTTCAGAAACCTCCAACACTTTGTATCTATCCATTTCTGGTTGCTTATTGAGATATATTTTGGGGTTATTATCTTGACATAGAAAGCAAACCCATCTTTCAGAAACTGGGCACTACATTGCAAACCAAAAATCTTTGGTAATCTTCAGATTTCTTCGTGCTTCAAGGCTCTCAGTGCCAGAGGCAGTAAAACAACCCCAAAACATCTTAGGGTACCTTTACACACCGCAACCGCGGTGAGAAATCTGACAGGCAATCTGTAGCCCCGTCACCATCGCCGTGAAATTGCCTCGCAATGGCAGCGTATAATTGGGGAATCTGGCGGAGATCAAAAAGGGTGCGCCTGGTTCCGGTTTTACAGCACTGCTCCAAAACCAGAGGCAACCATGAAGGGGAAATTTCCTGCTTATGGCATGTGAAGGGGCGATAGGGATGGAATCTGCATCGCCTACTGATTTTCCGGAGGCGTGCCACAGCGTGCTGAATACCGCGCCCCGTCCGCGATGATTGGTGGTGGCTACTGTGTTTCCATTGGCTGTACCTTCACAAGGCGCCGTATTTGAACAGCTGTCCATTCACACTACACAATGGCAATGGTGTCATGTATTAGCCAGACTTCCTGCGCAGGCTGGCCAATCATAACGCTATTGCGTTGTCTAATCAGCGTGTTTGGGGCGCAATGTAAAACAAATTGGCACGCCTATGTTCTCACCACGCTGAACAGGTACGCCCATATTCCTTTGGGGACTGCGGCGTGTGAAGCAGCATCGAGAGTCTACCAGATGTTTCCCACTGTTGGTGTGGGAATTTCCGGAGAGACACATCGCCTTAGGTTGAGGGCGAAATTGCGGCGTCTAAAAGCACTCTCGGCGTTCGGACGCAGCCATGAAAAACGTGCACGCGCACGTTAGGTTGCCTCCGATCGTCGCCAAAATTTGCATCGTGTAAAGCTACCCTTAGAACCTCCCTTATATTTGACTGTAGATACTGTGATGTTTTCTTTGTAGGCCTCATTCCAGTTTTTGGTAAAAAGTAGAATGATGTGCTTTACCAAAAAGCTCTATCTTGGGCTAATCTGTCCTCAAGATCCTTTCCCAGAAGGATTTTAGCTTACTCATGTACATTTTAGCAAACTGCAGAGTAGCTTTTTTATGGCTCTATATGGGGGCCTCCTGGGTGTCCTGCCACAGCATTTAATTTCATTCAAATGTCGATGAATAGTTTGCGCTGACTCTGATGCACCCTGAAACTTGATTGGGGCTGCTTTTTCACTATCTGAACTATCCTGTGTTTCAACCTTTCAACAGTTTTTCTCTCCTGTATACTTTCAGGAAGATTAAATACAGTGCCATGGGTTGTAAACTTCTTGATTATGTTGCGCACTGTGGACAAAAGAAACATCAAAACCTCTGAAGATGGACTTGTAACCTTGAGATTATCGATATCGTTCAACAATTTTGGTTCTCAAGTCCTCAAACAGTTTTCTTTTCCTCTCTGTGTTCTCCATTCTTGGTGTGGCACACACAGACACACAATGCAAAGATTGAGTCGACTTTTTTTCTTACCTGGTTTTAGGTAAAACTGTAGTCCACAACTACTACTTGCCATAGGTGAGTTTGAATGATCACATGATTTAGATCAAGGTTATTTACCTACAATTTTGGAATGGTGCCAACTATTTTAACTGACCCAATTTGAGGATGTTGTGTGAAATGATGTACAGTTTTCCTTTTTTTCTGTTTTTCTTTTTGTTGTTCCAAAACACACAAAGTAAATAAACAAGCAATCGTTTTCTGTAAGAAACACTTAATTTTCTGGAATAATTTCAAGGGTGCTAACTCTTTTGGCTATGACGGTATATATACAGTGGGTGAAATAAGTATTGAACACCTCGCCAATTTTATAAGTGAAAGGTGATGTTGATATGAAAGCCAGGTCACCAACACCTGTCAGCTTTATATGTTGGCTGTTCAGATCAGCCAACATATGCATGGAATCATATGGACTCAGCGTGTGAGTTCACATCAAAGGGAGGAAGGCGGTCAAGGACATATAGGTGTGTCCTAGATCATTAAGCGGTAATATATACAGTACCTTCCTACCTGCTCATTTTCCTTCAATCTCCACCTCCCCCTCTTCTTTCACATCTCTGGCTTCATACACAGCAGCTTTTGCTACTGCATATGTAATAGAAATATGTTTGTCATTTGTCAAAATTCCTAGTCATATTACTATTAATACTTATTCCTTATTACTATTACTCATAATAATATTACTATCATAACTTATTCCTATTACAATTATTAAAAGTAATAATACTTGAATGTGTATATGCCATCTGAAATTCTCCTTATTTATTGAAGCCAACCCCTAATTAATTTTTCAACCCAATTCCAGTTTTTCTAACCCGCCAAATTAAAGCTATCACTGCAAAATATTGGTCGTCGTGGGCCAACTTTATGAACCTATCGCCAGCGTCATATTCCCTACTTTCTCACGCAGTAATATTATATTTAAATTACTGGATGACCATGTAATACATTGCTGTGTTACCTTACCCAGAACAGAAACATACAAAAAGGTGTTGACCATCTAGGATGACGTTTTAAAGCAGGTGCCATATTTCTTTCTGTTCCTAAAAGATGCAAACACATTCAACCCATTCAATTCATCCTGCATGTAAGTATCCCATATTAAATCAATAAATTATCAGCAAAATTAGCACTAATCTCAATCAATCACCTATTGTGTAGTTGATTTTATAGGAAAGGTCATATATTGACATTAAAAATTAGAGTAAAGCAGTTGTGATAAAATACCTACTATTATAAAAGTATCATTAAATGTTTTGCTTTTTAAATGAAACTCTCTTTTATTCCAGGAGTGATTACAATGGCAATTATTTTATTGCAATACTACATTTAATGTTGGTGTGAAACAAATGAGAAAGAATAATACATTAGTACACATCGTACAAATAAATGTAAGAAGTGTGGGGGTGAGAAAATTGTTAGTGCCAACTACATAAAAACTTTCCTTGCAAACTATACTGACATCAGGTTCTGTTCAATAGTAAAACCACACAATTCATGACCATGAACCTAAGACAAAAAATACAGGGTCCCAGGGGAAGAACTAGATCAGAGACTATCTATACTTTCTGAATATATTTTTCTTTTAGAAAAGACATTAAGTATTATGAAGGTTTGAAAGGATATACTATATTGTCAGTATCCTCCACTACTTCAAACAGAATTCTTTATTATTTAAGCAGAAAGTCAGTAACAAGCTATGCCCAGGACTCTTACCTTCCTGAAATTCTTGCATTATCCGATGTTGAACTAAACCTCTAAATGTACATAGGCCTTTGCAGAGAGATACAAAAGGCGAGACCGAGAGACATTATCTGAGAGAAAGTTAGGAACATTATTGTTTATTTTATCATGGAATGAAAAGAATGAGTAAAATCTATCCTAAAAGGTTAATCCTTAAAATGCATAATAAAATGTCATTACATGTTTTGTCTCTATGCAAAGGCTGCAAAAGACTCAGAAAACACTAGCTATATCAATGGGACAGTTTACAATGACTGGTTTATTTCTGCCTTAACCATTTTAATAGTACATAGTAAATGTGCAGTTAAAATCGATTGCTGCTAGAGTGGATTATATTTGTCCAGAACAGTTAATGAAATGTAATGAAAGGTCAATAGAGATTTCAGCTTGCTAACCAAAATATAAAATCAAATTTGTGAATAAATAACAAGTAAAAACTCATTCCAAATGAGTCTGTTTAATGGGTCTATTGACTGTCATAATAAAACAACCAATAAAAAAAGATTGACAGATAGGCTAGGGTCATACTGGGTTATGGTCCCACGTTTCCAGCCAGCGCTGAAACCGGGCAGCGTTAACGGCAAGCACTGGCTGGAAATGTGGGGACATAATACAGTGTGACCCTAGGCATAGACAGGAAAACAGAAAGAGTTATATGATCCAGTGATTCCAACACATAATAAACTAAGGGCCGCTTTAGGCTATGTGCACATCAGTCGGTTCTGCATTTCTGCAGACCGACCGGGAACCGGTGGACACTGGCAGAAACTGAGTTTTCTGTGCTCAGCAGTGTCCTAGTTTTTTGCTCGTTTTTTGCTCGTTTTCCGCCCGGTCTTACAGCGTTTTGTCGGCGGTTTTTCTGAGCGGTTTTAAAACTGAGTTTTTAGTGCACTTGTTCAGCTGAAACCGGTGGAAAAACGGAGGAAAGAAGTCACTTGCTCTATATTTGGAAACCGGAGGAAAAACCCAGATTTCACTGAAAACGACCAGAAGAAAAACGTTGTAATGTACACAGCGTTTTCTAAACTCCATTGACTAGCATGTTAATCCAACCGGAGGGTAGGATTAACATAAATTAACATAAAACGGAGCGGAAAACGCCGACGGAAAACGTCCAAAATCAGCCCACAAAACGACTGATGTGCACATACCCTTACACACACCAACTTCTGTAACCAACTTCTGAACAGATCTCTGGTTGCAGTGAAATCATGGACACATTGTTACATTTGTACACAGCCACAAAATGGAACAATGTGTCCATGATTTCACTGCAACCAGAGATCTGTTCAGAAGTTGGTCACAGAAGTTGGTGTGTGTAAAGCGGCCCTTAGGGTTAATTCATACGAGCAGATCATCTTTTGGATAATAAACAAAGTGATTGTAACTCATAACTAACAAACGATGTCAGACATCAGAAATGAAATGGTTGAATAGCAATCGTTACATCATAACATCATGCACGGTAATCACACTAACAGATAGTTTGAAGTGTAGGTGTGTTCAATGTTCAGGCCCAGTGATACTAAATATGTTGAATACATTAATTCAGAAAGTATTGTTCAAACATCTCCTTTGATATGGTAAAAAGAATATTCATTTAAGTTAAAAGCAACTCTGTCAGAAACAATGTAAAAAGAATTATAACTATTAAAATATGGCGATGCAAAAACATTTTTGTAAAGAAAAAAGTGTGATTAATGTGTAATATTAGCAAAACCTAAAAAAAAAATATAGATTTGTCATCACTGTAATCGGACTGTCTAGAAGGATAAAGCCGTCTAATCACTTATACCTCACGGTGAACAGAATTTTAAAAAATTCAATTGTTCAGTTGTCCTCCTATAGATCACAGTAAGGCTTGGATCACATTTATACGATGCTTTACACTAAGCACTTTCATTGGGCATTACGTATAAACCTTTGAAATACGTGATTCCGATTGAACCCTGATGGAATATTCCCTAGAATGAGGCAGATGGAGACGCTCTAGCCCATAATCCAATGGTGTCTATATTATTAAGCTTTCATAAAAGCATCATTGACCACAGTTCTATGCACTTCTGAAAAAAGGATACTGGAAGGATAACTGTGCTGCCTCTTTATAGTGAATGGATCCCCACTACAATGTATTTGGCATTACAAGGACAGATTTCTCATTTTCATTGAGCAATATCTATTGTTGCTTATTTCTAGAGAGCACCCACAGAGTCAAAATCATCACTACACAAGTAGAAAAATTTTCAGAAGGGTGTGAGCTTCAAAATGTGGTCACTGGAGGAGGGATTCTGCTGTTTTGGCAGTACGTAGCTCTGTATATGGAGTCCACAAACTATTCTTAGAAATTGTGTGCTCTAAAGGTACCGTCACATGCCGCAATCTCACCTGGGAATCTGAAAGGCGATATGTCGCTCCGGAGCAATCACTGTGAAATTGCCTCATGGTTGCGGCGTGTAATTTGGCAATTTTGCAGTGATAAATCGCCCTTTGGCCGTCGTCTGATTCCTGAACAGTGCTCAGTAATCAGCCGCAATCCTTAAGGCGATATTTCCGTGTTGTGGCGTGTGACAGGGCAATAATGATGGAAAGAGTGTTGCCTATGATTTCCCGTAGGCGTGCCTCAAGTCTGCACCCCATCAGAGATGATTGGTGTGGGCTACTGTGTTCCCATTGGCTGTCAGTTGACACCGCGCCATATTTGAAGAGCTGTCCATTCAGCATCACACACATCTTCAGCTACACAACCATCCGCAAACTAAGTGCAAACTCCAATAGACAATGGTGTCATGTATTAGCCAGCCTTCCAGAGCAGGCTGACCAATCGTAACCTTGTTGTGTTGTCCAATGAGCGTGTATGGGGTGCAGTGTACACCACTGTGGCACGCCTATCTCCTCGCCGCGCTGAACATGTACGCCCACATTGCCTTTGAAATTGCGGCGCGTGAAGCGGCGATGGAATTAGGCAAGATTGGTTCCGCTGTAGGTGAGGCGATTTCCGGAGCGACACATCGCCTTAGCTTCAGGGCGAAATTGCGGCGTGTGATGCCGCCATCAGCGATCTGAGGCGACCAAGAAAAATGTGAGCGCACACATTAGATCGCCACATATCGCCAGCCGAGATTGCGGCGTGTGACGGTACCTTAAGAGTTAAATAGCACATCTTCCCTGCTAACCACTGCTATGTTTGCAAAACAGTACTGTACAGCTATATGTGGGGTATTGCCTCGTTCACCAGAAATTATGTTAAATATTTTGTTGCTGTTTTTACCCATTTTTCTGAAGGACAATTGAAATTCTGGAGCTAAAACAAATGTTTTGTTCTTAAAGATGTAATTATTATTTCTTCACCACCCAATGGTGTACAATTCTGTGACATACGTGTCATGTCAATATGCTCAATGCACACATACATTAATTCATTTTATGGTGTAATTTGTAAAATGAGGTCATTTATGGTGTTTTTTTGCTGTTCTGGCACCTCAGGGGCTTTCCCAATATAACTTGGCACCCTGAAATCATACAAAAACTACTAGAAAAAAGCAGCATCAAAAATTCTTACCATCCATGCCATAAACAGAAACCAAATGCACTTACAGGACGCAGTCAGAGCCCAAATGTGAAGCAAGCCCAGCTGCAGGCTGATAAAATCACCTCTACCATCAAGATGTGGGAGGCGACCTGCCATGCATATACTAGGCCTGCATAGGACACCATTCACACTGATACATATGATGCAGAGTGTCTGAAAGCTACCCAACCGCTCCGCTGCCTGAGCATTGGGCCGCACAGTACGATGCTGCTGCACCACTAGATGAATGGCGCCCCTATGGGCCCAACTGCACCCTGGATGGATAAAAAAGTGCAAAAGTTTTTTATATGATAAATAAAAAACCTTTATAGATGGGATTTTGGTTCATGTATTGGCCCAAGACATTTAAGCTGATGACCCACGACAAGGGATCCCATGCTCACCAGTCCTAACAAAATTGTACAAAAACTACTAGAAAAAAGCAGCATCAAAAATTCTTACCATCCATGCCATAAACAGAAACCAAATGCACTTACAGGACGCAGTCAGAGCCCAAATGTGAAGCAAGCCCAGCTGCAGGCTGATAAAATCACCTCTACCATCAAGATGTGGGAGGCGACCTGCCATGCATATACTAGGCCTGCATAGGACACCATTCACACTGATACATATGATGCAGAGTGTCTGAAAGCTACCCAACCGCTCCGCTGCCTGAGCATTGGGCCGCACAGTACGATGCTGCTGCACCACTAGATGAATGGCGCCCCTATGGGCCCAACTGCACCCTGGATGGATAAAAAAGTGCAAAAGTTTTTTATATGATAAATAAAAAACCTTTATAGATGGGATTTTGGTTCATGTATTGGCCCAAGACATTTAAGCTGATGACCCACGACAAGGGATCCCATGCTCACCAGTCCTAACAAAATTGTACAAAAACTACTAGAAAAAAGCAGCATCAAAAATTCTTACCATCCATGCCATAAACAGAAACCAAATGCACTTACAGGACGCAGTCAGAGCCCAAATGTGAAGCAAGCCCAGCTGCAGGCTGATAAAATCACCTCTACCATCAAGATGTGGGAGGCGACCTGCCATGCATATACTAGGCCTGCATAGGACACCATTCACACTGATACATATGATGCAGAGTGTCTGAAAGCTACCCAACCGCTCCGCTGCCTGAGCATTGGGCCGCACAGTACGATGCTGCTGCACCACTAGATGAATGGCGCCCCTATGGGCCCAACTGCACCCTGGATGGATAAAAAAGTGCAAAAGTTTTTTATATGATAAATAAAAAACCTTTATAGATGGGATTTTGGTTCATGTATTGGCCCAAGACATTTAAGCTGATGACCCACGACAAGGGATCCCATGCTCACCAGTTCTAACAAAATTGTACAAAAACAACTAGAAAAAAGCAGCATCAAAAATTCTTACCATCCATGCCATAAACAGAAACCAAATGCACTTACAGGACGCAGTCAGAGCCCAAATGTGAAGCAAGCCCAGCTGCAGGCTGATAAAAACACCTCTACCATCAAGATGTGGGAGGCGACCTGCCATGCATATACTAGGCCTGCATAGGACACCATTCACACTGATACATATGATGCAGAGTGTCTGAAAGCTACCCAACCGCTCCGCTGCCTGAGCATTGGGCCGCACAGTACGATGCTGCTGCACCACTAGATGACTGGCGCCCCTATGGGCCCAACTGCACCCTGGATGGATAAAAAAGTGCAAAAGTTTTTTATATGATAAATAAAAAACCTTTATAGATGGGATTTTGGTTCATGTATTGGCCCAAGACATTTAAGCTGATGACCCACGACAAGGGATCCCATGCTCACCAGTCCTAACAAAATTGTACAAAAACTACTAGAAAAAAGCAGCATCAATAATTCTTACCATCCATGCCATAAACAGAAACCAAATGCACTTACAGGACGCAGTCAGAGCCCAAATGTGAAGCAAGCCCAGCTGCAGGCTGATAAAATCACCTCTACCATCAAGATGTGGGAGGCGACCTGCCATGCATATACTAGGCCTGCATAGGACACCATTCACACTGATACATATGATGCAGAGTGTCTGAAAGCTACCCAACCGCTCCGCTGCCTGAGCATTGGGCCGCACAGTACGATGCTGCTGCACCACTAGATGAATGGCGCCCCTATGGGCCCAACTGCACCCTGGATGGATAAAAAAGTGCAAAAGTTTTTTTATATGATAAATAAAAAACCTTTATAGATGGGATTTTGGTTCATGTATTGGCCCAAGACATTTAAGCTGATGACCCACGACAAGGGATCCCATGCTCACCAGTCCTAACAAAATTGTACAAAAACTACTAGAAAAAAGCAGCATCAAAAATTCTTACCATCCATGCCATAAACAAAACCAAATGCACTTACAGGACGCAGTCAGAGCCCAAATGTGAAGCAAGCCCAGCTGCAGGCTATAAGTAACATCTGGCCATCAATGAGAGCCAGAACCCATGCATATACAAGGCTCATAGTCACATTCATCATGATACAAAAATTTTGCATATTGTCTGAAATCTACCACGCTCATGCCCTGCGCCATTATGCATGGTGCCAGCACATACGTATGGCTGCCATGCTCCAGCAGGAGGAATGGGGCCTATTGCCAACTTGCACCTGATGATATAAACAAGTGCAAAAGTTGTCTATATGATAAATAAAAACCTTATAGATGGATTCTGGTTCCATGTATTGGCCAAGACATTTATGAAGCTGATGCTGCCTCACAAGGGATCCTGCTCACAGTCCTAAGCAATTGGTATCAAAATATACTAGACAAAAAGGATGATCAAAAATTTTGACGCTCCTTGCATAATTCATGAACCAAATGCACTTACAGGACGCGTAGAGCCCAATGTGAAGCAAGCCCAGCTGCAGGCTGATACATCACCTCTACAATCAATGTGGGTAGCTGACCAATCCATGCATATACAGGCTGCTTATTCACATTCACACTGATACATAATCAGTTGTCTGAATAGTTACCCAACCAGTCGTTGGCCTGACATGGGGCCGCACAGTACTAGTGCTGCAGCACACTGTAATGTGCGCCCCTATGGCCAGCAACTGCACGCGGATGGATAAAAAATGCAAAATTTTATCATATGATAATCAAGTAAACCTTCTATAGATGGCATATTGTTCATGGAGTTGCCCCCAACATTTAAGTGATTACCCACGACATAGGTGACTTCCCATTTGGCTCACGCAGTCCTAACAAATTGTTACAAAGTTATAGAATAAAGCAGCTAAAATTCTTACTCTTTTCCATAAGCATTGAACCAATTGCACTTACGGACTCGCGTAGAGCCCAAATGTGAGCAACCCACTCGCTGATAATCACTTAAATAGTCTTGGGAATACTGACCAAAACCATCATATAAGGCTGCATGTACATTTATCATCATGAAAAAATATGCACTTTTTAATCCCAACCAGCGTGCAGTTGGGCCATTGGGGCGCCATTACTATGTGGCAGCTCACTGTGCACCCAATGCAGCATGGCGGCCGTATGGGCCCTAACTTGACACCTGGATCATGTAAAAGTGCAAAGTTTTATCATGATAAATAAAAAAGCCTACTTTATAGATGGTGATTTGTTATGTCATTGCCAAGACATTTGCTTCCACATTGGGACTCAGCTCCAGTCCTAATCAAATTGTTCTCTATAGAAAAAAGGCATGTCAAAAATTTTTGATCTGCCTATAACAGAACAAATTCACTTACGGACGCAGTCAGAGCCAATGTGAAGCAAGCCCTAGTGCAGGGTGTCATCACCTTAAATTCATGTGGGCATACCTGAACAAATACTCCCATCATAGGTTTTTATTTATCATATAACAAAACTTATGCACTTTTTACATCACGGCAGTTGGGCCCATAGGGCTGCCAGTTCATCTAGTGGCAGCAGCATCGTACTGTGCTGCCCATGCTCAGCATGATGGCGCCTTGGTGCTTCAGACACTCTGCACCAATGGTAAACAGTGAAAGTTGTCTTCGCCTAGTATATATGCAGTAAGCATCCAACTTGATGGTAGATGGTGATTTTGTTCAGCTGCAGCTGGCTATGCTTACATTATGGCTCTGACTGGGCCCTGTAAAGTGCATTCGGTTTCTGTTATATGACAGGAGTAAGAATTTTGATGCGCATCATGCCATAAACAGAAACCAATATGCACTTACAGGACGCAGTCAGAGCCCAATGTGAAGCAAGCCCAGCTGCAGGCTCATCAGCTTAAATTCTTGGGCCAATACATGAACCAAAATCCATCTATAAAGGTTTTTATTATCATTAAAAAACTTATGCACTTTTTTAATGCCACCAGCGTGCAGTTGGGCCCATAGGGCGCCATTCATCTAGTGGGCAGCAGCATCGTACTGTGCGGCCCAATGCCACAGCAGATGGAGCGGTTGGTAGCCTTTCAGACACTCTGCATCATATGTATCAGTTGTGAATGGTGTCCTAATAGCAGGCCTAGTATAATGCATTGGCAGGTTCGCCCCACATCTATGATGTAAGAGGTGATTTATCACCTGCAGCTGGGCTTGCTTCACATTTGGCTCTGACTGCGTCCTGTAGAGTGCATTTGTTTCTGTTATGGCATGGATGGTAAGAATTTGATGCGCTTTTTCAGTAGTTTGTACACATTTTTAGGACTGTGAGCATGGATCCCTTGTCTGGGTCATCAGCTTAAATGTCTTGGGCCAATACATGAACCAAAATCCATCTATAAAGGTTTTTTATTTATCATATAAAAAACTTTTGCACTTTTTATCCATCCAGGTGCAGTTGGGCCCATAGGGCGCCATTCATCTAGTGGTGCAGCAGCATCGTACTGTGCGGCCCAATGCTCAGGCAGCGGAGCGTTGGGTAGCTTTCAGACACTCTGCATCATATGTATCAGTGTGAATGGTGTCCTATGCAGGCCTAGTATATGCATGGCAGTCGCCTCCCACATCTTGATGGTAAGGTGATTTATCAGCCTGCAGCTGGGCTTGCTTCACATTTGGCTCTGACTGCGTCCTGTAAGTGCATTTGGTTTCTGTTTATGCATGGATGGTAAGAATTTTTGATGCATGCTTTTTTCTAGTAGTTTTTGTACAATTTTGTTAGGACTGGTGAGCATGGATCCCTTGTCGTGGTCATCAGCTTAAATGTCTTGGGCCAATACATGAACCAAAATCCCATCTATAAAGGTTTTTTATTTATCATATAAAAAACTTTTGCACTTTTTTATCCATCCAGGGTGCAGTTGGGCCCATAGGGGCGCCCTTCATCTAGTGGTGCAGCAGCATCGTACTGTGCGGCCCAATGCTCAGGCAGCGGAGCGGTTGGGTAGCTTTCAGACACTCTGCATCATATGTATCAGTGTGAATGGTGTCCTATGCAGGCCTAGTATATGCATGGCAGGTCGCCTCCCACATCTTGATGGTAGAGGTGATTTTATCAGCCTGCAGCTGGGCTTGCTTCACATTTGGGCTCTGACTGCGTCCTGTAAGTGCATTTGGTTTCTGTTTATGGCATGGATGGTAAGACACCCTGAAATCATAACAGCAAAATCTACACAATAATTTGCTGCTCCTTAAAGGGAACCAACCACCCCCAATGACCCCCCCGGACTATTAATATCAGTCCCTACACACAGCACATACATGTGCTGCACTGATTTTTGCTAAATAAACTGTTTTTAAAACTAAAGATAATGATTTTTAAAGTTTAAACCGGAACGACGGTTGGGCGGTACTTATCTGTGGAAACCGCCGAGATCTGATGCCAATCATCTTCCCTGTCTCCCCTCGCAGCATTGAAGTTCAGCCCTTTGTGCAGCGTCACAGCCCTGTGCACGGGCTCGCATGCCCGTGCACACGTCATCATCTACAGCCGGGAAGCGAGCGCGCGCTCTGACTTCCTGCGCTCGGCTATGGAAGACAGAGCGCGCGCTCGCTTCCGGCTGTAGATGATGACGTGTGCACGGGCATGCGAGCCCGTGCACAGGGCTGTGACGCTGCACAAAGGGCTGAACTTTAGGGATGAGCGAGTCTACTCGCTAGGACTCGTTACTCGGCGATTCTTAAGGGACTCGCTGGACTCGGGAATCGGCGAGTCTTTTAGCGAATACTCGCTCAGTAACGAGTCCAATGCAAGTGAATGGCAATCTTAGTTTTGTCATAGTTTACTTTCTCTCACTCGCTAGACTCGCTAGACTCGCTCTATCACATCGCTATATAGCTTGAATCTCCCCAAACAGCAGCGAGTCTGAGCGAGTCTACGAGTCCGAATCCTAGCGAGTCTGCGATTCCGAGTCCTGTATTCTCTATTCGGGACTCGCGAATCCAGAATCTTTTATGTTACTAGTCAGCATTGCGTGTTAGGTCAGAAAACTTGTGAAGATAGCCAATCATAGTCAGTAATGGCATAGCAGCTTTGGTTGTGTCAGGACTATGATTGGCTGCTGTCCATCGTGATGCCTATGTCATCTATGACAAGGCAAGGCAGTATATAAGGCTTGCCCCCGCCATTTTGGGCACATTGCTGAGAAGAGCTGACCTAGTGCAGGGAGACTTGGAGCAGATCTAGGGACAGTTAGGCAGTGTAGGAGTCACATATAACCCAAAAGTTCTTTTCAGAACTAACAGGACGCAGTGTAGGAGTCAAGATTCCTCACACATAACCCAAAAGTTCTTTTCAGAACTACCAGGACGGAGGATTGCTGTACAGGACTGTAAGGAAGGGGAGATAGGAGCAGCCTTACAGTGAATCCAGCACCATCCTCAGAGCTTAGTTCACCCAGCTTTCCGCAGAGCTGTAATCCTAAGCTTTTTCTTATTTTTGGCACTAGTCTACCAAATAATTTTGGTGCCATTTTTCCACAAAAAATTTCCTGTGCCAGTGCGTTGCTGTACGGTGTCCTGCCTGCAGCTCGCACGGTACTTGTAAACTTGCACGCAGCCAGCACCGCAGCCTAAGTGTGCCTGGTTCTGCGTACTAAACAATTTTTTCCTGTGCCAGTGCGTAGCTGTACGGTGTCCTGCCTGCAGCTCGCACGGTACTTGTAAACTTGCACGCAGCCAGCACCGCAGCCTAAGTGTGCCTGGTTCTGCGTACTAAACAATTTTTTCCTGTGCCAGTGCGTAGCTGTACGGTGTCCTGCCTGCAGCTCGCACGGTACTTGTAAACTTGCACGCAGCCAGCACCGCAGCCTAAGTGTGCCTGGTTCTGCGTACTAAACAATTTTTTCCTGTGCCAGTGCGTAGCTGTACGGTGTCCTGCCTGCAGCTCGCACGGTACTTGTAAACTTGCACGCAGCCAGCACCGCAGCCTAAGTGTGCCTGGTTCTGCGTACTAAACAATTTTTTCCTGTGCCAGTGCGTAGCTGTACGGTGTCCTGCCTGCAGCTCGCACGGTACTTGTAAACTTGCACGCAGCCAGCACCGCAGCCTAAGTGTGCCTGGTTCTGCGTACTAAACAATTTTTTCCTGTGCCAGTGCGTAGCTGTACGGTGTCCTGCCTGCAGCTCGCACGGTACTTGTAAACTTGCACGCAGCCAGCACCGCAGCCTAAGTGTGCCTGGTTGTGCGTACTAAACAATTTTTTCCTGTGCCAGTGCGTAGCTGTACGGTGTCCTGCCTGCAGCTCGCACGGTACTTGTAAACTTGCACGCAGCCAGCACCGCAGCCTAAGTGTGCCTGGTTGTGCGTACTAAACAATTTTTTCCTGTGCCAGTGCGTAGCTGTACGGTGTCCTGCCTGCAGCTCGCACGGTACTTGTAAACTGGCACGCAGCCAGCACCGCAGCCTAAGTGTGCCTGGTTCTGCGTACTAAACAATTTTTTCCTGTGCCAGTGCGTAGCTGTACGGTGTCCTGCCTGCAGCTCGCACGGTACTTGTAAACTTGCACGCAGCCAGCACCGCAGCCTAAGTGTGCCTGGTTGTGCGTACTAAACAATTTTTTCCTGTGCCAGTGCGTAGCTGTACGGTGTCCTGCCTGCAGCTCGCACGGTACTTGTAAACTTGCACGCAGCCAGCACCGCAGCCTAAGTGTGCCTGGTTGTGCGTACTAAACAATTTTTTCCTGTGCCAGTGCGTAGCTGTACGGTGTCCTGCCTGCAGCTCGCACGGTACTTGTAAACTTGCACGCAGCCAGCACCGCAGCCTAAGTGTGCCTGGTTCTGCGTACTAAACAATTTTTTCCTGTGCCAGTGCGTAGCTGTACGGTGTCCTGCCTGCAGCTCGCACGGTACTTGTAAACTTGCACGCAGCCAGCACCGCAGCCTAAGTGTGCCTGGTTGTGCGTACTAAACAATTTTTTCCTGTGCCAGTGCGTAGCTGTACGGTGTCCTGCCTGCAGCTCGCACGGTACTTGTAAACTTGCACGCAGCCAGCACCGCAGCCTAAGTGTGCCTGGTTGTGCGTACTAAACAATTTTTTCCTGTGCCAGTGCGTAGCTGTACGGTGTCCTGCCTGCAGCTCGCACGGTACTTGTAAACTTGCACGCAGCCAGCACCGCAGCCTAAGTGTGCCTGGTTCTGCGTACTAAACAATTTTTTCCTGTGCCAGTGCGTAGCTGTACGGTGTCCTGCCTGCAGCTCGCACGGTACTTGTAAACTTGCACGCAGCCAGCACCGCAGCCTAAGTGTGCCTGGTTGTGCGTACTAAACAATTTTTTCCTGTGCCAGTGCGTAGCTGTACGGTGTCCTGCCTGCAGCTCGCACGGTACTTGTAAACTTGCACGCAGCCAGCACCGCAGCCTAAGTGTGCCTGGTTCTGCGTACTAAACAATTTTTTCCTGTGCCAGTGCGTAGCTGTACGGTGTCCTGCCTGCAGCTCGCACGGTACTTGTAAACTTGCACGCAGCCAGCACCGCAACCTAAGTGTGCCTGGTTCTGCGTACTAAACAATTTTTTCCTGTGCCAGTGCGTAGCTGTACGGTGTCCTGCCTGCAGCTCGCACGGTACTTGTAAACTTGCACGCAGCCAGCACCGCAGCCTAAGTGTGCCTGGTTCTGCGTACTAAACAATTTTTTCCTGTGCCAGTGCGTAGCTGTACGGTGTCCTGCCTGCAGCTCGCACGGTACTTGTAAACTTGCACGCAGCCAGCACCGCAGCCTAAGTGTGCCTGGTTCTGCGTACTAAACAATTTTTTCCTGTGCCAGTGCGTAGCTGTACGGTGTCCTGCCTGCAGCTCGCACGGTACTTGTAAACTTGCACGCAGCCAGCACCGCAGCCTAAGTGTGCCTGGTTCTGCGTACTAAACAATTTTTTCCTGTGCCAGTGCGTAGCTGTACGGTGTCCTGCCTGCAGCTCGCACGGTACTTGTAAACTTGCACGCAGCCAGCACCGCAGCCTAAGTGTGCCTGGTTCTGCGTACTAAACAATTTTTTCCTGTGCCAGTGCGTAGCTGTACGGTGTCCTGCCTGCAGCTCGCACGGTACTTGTAAACTTGCACGCAGCCAGCACCGCAGCCTAAGTGTGCCTGGTTCTGCGTACTAAACAATTTTTTCCTGTGCCAGTGCGTAGCTGTACGGTGTCCTGCCTGCAGCTCGCACGGTACTTGTAAACTGGCACGCAGCCAGCACCGCAGCCTAAGTGTGCCTGGTTCTGCGTACTAAACAATTTTTTCCTGTGCCAGTGCGTAGCTGTACGGTGTCCTGCCTGCAGCTCGCACGGTACTTGTAAACTTGCACGCAGCCAGCACCGCAGCCTAAGTGTGCCTGGTTGTGCGTACTAAACAATTTTTTCCTGTGCCAGTGCGTAGCTGTACGGTGTCCTGCCTGCAGCTCGCACGGTACCTTCCATCTCTCTAAAAATATCTTAGCCTCTAGTGTGTACCTTTCACGAAATAGTACCTGCTACTTGTTTTACAAGCCCCCAGAAAGCCACCAGAAATTACAAAATGTCACACAAAAAACCAAATCCCAAAAAAAGTCTTGCTAAGGGACAGGGACGAGGTACAGGCATTGGTAGTCGTGGCCAACTATCCACCAGTTCGGGCAGACAGACGAGGATTGATCGATCGTTCCTCCTGTCTAACTTTCCCCGTCAGGAAAGTAAACGAGTATTGAGGCCGGAAGACGAACAGCATCTAACGTCTTGGCTGGCAGACAAGACCTCAACAACAGGTTCTTGCAGCACTCAAGGTTCCTTGAGCACTGTATCTACTGTTGGTACATACCATGCTGGGTCATCTAATCCACAACCTCTTCACAGTTCCTCAGACCAACAGCAGCCCCATGAAAATGTTGACACAGACATGGGTCACTCAGATGACTTATTTGGTACATATAATCCTTTACATGAATCCGGTTTGCCAGACTCCGTAGTAGATGACATACTTGATGAAGAATTGTCCATTCATGGACAAGTTTTAGAGACACCCCGGCCACATGAACGTGTCTTTCAGCAAAGTCTTAGACCGTCTCAGGAGTTGGAGGATGATGATGAGACAGTGACACACTTGTCATCTGGGGAGCAAAATCTATCTTGTTATCGGGAAGATTTAGAAGAGGAAGGGGTTGATGATGAGACAACTGATCCCACGTGGAATGTTGCGATGCAGAGCCAGCAGAGCAGCACGGAGGAAGAAAGTGTGTATGTCCCACCAACAAAGGCAGCAAGGCCGACTCCTCCCACCAGAACTCAAAGAGTCACCACTGTTGCCCAAAATGTGTCCACTGTGGCTCAAAATTTGTCAACTGGTGGACAAAATGTCTCAAATGTGGGCCTCAGTAATCCCTCAGGGAGTACAGTCAAGCCTAGAGGTCGGTCAGCCACTGTGTGGAAATTTTTTAAAGATGGGCCTTCTCAAGAAAATGTGGTCATCTGTACCATCTGCCATGCAAGGCTCAGCAGAGGCCACGGGAAAGGAAACCAGAGCACCAGCAGTATGCGGAAGCACATGGCTGGTCAGCACCCTATTCAGTGGTCAAAAGTGCAGCCTTCCACAACAGTGTCATCTGACCCAAAGACTGCGACGGTAACTCAGATACGTCCGTCACAATCAAGTGTTGCTGAAGCTGGTCCAGCTCATATGTACTCATCACAAGCAGCGGTTGCAGAGAGACTGAACACGAGTGCAGACAGTTGTCGGTCAGCAACATCGTTACAGTTATCAGTGACACAGCTGTACGAAAGGAAGCAGAAATACCACTCTTCCCACCCATTAGCCAAAAAAATAAATGCCCAGATAGCTAAGTTGTTAGCAGTCGAGATGTTGCCGTTTAGGCTTGTGGGTACAGACTCTTTCCGTGAGCTTTTGGCTGTGGCAGTACCACGCTACTCGGTTCCAAGCCGCCACTACTTTTCACGTTGTGCCGTCCCCGCGTTACATGAGCATGTCATTAACAACCTCAAGCGTGCCCTCACCAACGCTGTAACCGGGAAAGTACACCTTACTACGGACACGTGGACAAGCAGTTCAGGACAGGGCCCGGTACATCTCGCTCACCGCGCATTGGATCAACGTTGTGGAGAGTGTGCCAAACGATGTTAGTGTTACATCAAACATCCTACCCACGCCACGGATAGCTGGCACAACCTCATTCAGGGTCTCTGCATCATCCTATATGTCCACTACCCCATCTTCCGCTTCCTCGACCAATCCTCAATTGCCCTCAACATCACGGCCAAGTTGGGAGGTTTGCTGCAGTGCTTCAGCAAGACGCCAACAGGCTCTGCTGAAGCTGATCTGTTTAGGTCACACACCGCACACTGCAGTAGAGCTGTTGAAAGGTCTGAAGGAACAGACAGATGAGTGGCTATCCCCACTCCAACTCCAGACCGGTCTCGTGGTGAGCGACAATGGTCGTAACCTAGTGGCTGCACTTAAGCTCGGAAACCTTGTGCACGTCCCTTGCATGGCTCACGTGCTGAATCTGGTAGTGCAGAAATTCCTGCGTACATACCCAGAGCTATGTGACCTACTGGAGAAGGTGCGTCGAGTTTGTGCACATTTTCGTCATTCGTCAACAGCGGTTGGAAAACTTTCATTGCTTCAAAAGCAATTGAATTTGCCCAACCACAGACTCATTTGTGACATGCCGACACGATGGAACTCTACATTCCATATGTTATCGAGGATCAATGAGCAGCAGAGGGCAATATCCGAGTATCAGTTGCAACATGCCCGTCAGACCGGCAGTCAGCCACGACATATTAGTACAATGGAGTGGGTGTGGATCGCTGACACATCTGAGGTTCTTGATAATTTTGACTACTGCACAAAACTGGTGAGCGGTGATCAGTCCATCATCAGTGTCACTATACCCATGCTGTGTCTGCTGAAAGAGTCCCTCATTAATCAGAAAAATGAAGCATTGAGAGCCCAGCAGATGGCTATGGAGCCAGATTTAAACAGCGCAGTACCTAGCCAGCAAAGCCAGTATGACCAGGCAACAATGGCTCCTGAGGAGGAACAGGAGCAAGACGATGAAGAGGATTCATTTTTTGTTGGTGCCGATGTCAACCCAGATGGTACTCAGAACCCCAGCTTTGTGTCTGTCCACCATGGGTGGCCTGGAGAGGAGGAGGCGGAGACAGACTTTGCGGATACAATGGGTATTGAACATCGTTCTGAGGACACTGAAGACATGACTCTATGCAGCTTAGGACACATGTCTGACTTCATGTTGACTTGTCTGCTAGAAGACCCACGAGTGATTAACATATTGCACAACGACCTCTACTGGTTGGCCACCTTTCTGGACCCACGTTATAAAGATAAATTCACCTCACTGCTGTTTCAGTCACCACGTGGCTTGACAATTGACTATTTCAAGAGTGTTCTTGTGGAAAATATGCTTCGAATATCACCGTCAGACAACACTCTGCCCATAGTTAGCAACTCTGTGCAACAGCAGCCTTTGGTCGGGGCACAATCATCCACGCTGTCCAGAAGAGATGCTGGAAAGATGTCCGCAAAGTGGGCTATGTTCAATAAGCCATCGAACCTGCAGCGCCATGTTGCTCCAGTAACCATCTCTCGGAGACAGAAACTTACCAACATGGTACAAGAATACTTAAGTGACAGTACCTGCTTCCTGACTGATGCCGCAGTCCCGTTTAATTACTGGGTCTCCAAGCTCCACACTTGGACCGAGCTCTCGTTGTATGCCTTGGAGGTGCTGGCATGCCCTGCAGCTAGTGTGACATCAGAGCGGGTTTTCAGTGCCGCTGGGGGTATCATAACTGATACCAGGACACGTCTTACTCCAGAGAATGCAGACAGGCTTACTCTAATTAAGTTTAATAGGAACTGGATTTCACAAGACTTCTTGAGCCCTGAAGACGACAGTACTCAGAGCTGAAGTGCCACGTTCATCATCAATATGATATAATTAATCATTGTATTATATTGTGTCTTTTTGGTACAAGCAGTATGTCCAAGACCAGTAACGATTTGCGTAACCATGTTCCTGCAACCTGGTAATGAGGCTGCTTCATCTTAAACCAACACTACACCTTAACTTCGGTTTCATTAACCATCACAACACCTTTTCACAAGGAATCAACCTTTATTTTCTGTTAGCAAACATTTAACAGCCCCTTGGGCTAATTTTTGGAAACACCCAGCCTAACAAGCTGATCATGGCCCTTAGGCCTGCATTTACACTAAAAATGCAAAACAGCCCCTTGGGCTAATTTTTGGAAACACCCAGCCTAACAAGCTGAACATGGCCATTAGGCCTGCATTTATACCCAAAATGCAAAACAGCCCCTTGGGCTAATTTTTGGAAACACCCAGCCTAAGAGGCTTATCATGGCCCTTAGGCCTGCATTTACACTTAAAATGCCAAACAGCCCCTTGGGCTAATTTTTGGAAACACCCAGCCTAACAAGCTGAACATGGCCATTAGGCCTGCATTTATACCCAAAATGCAAAACAGCCCCTTGGGCTAATTTTTGGAAACACCCAGCCTAAGAGGCTTATCATGGCCCTTAGGCCTGCATTTACACTTAAAATGCAAAACAGCCCCTTGGGCTAATTTTTGGAAACACCCAGCCTAACAAGCTGAACATGGCCATTAGGCCTGCATTTATACCCAAAATGCAAAACAGCCCCTTGGGCTAATTTTTGGAAACACCCAGCCTAAGAGGCTTATCATGGCCCTTAGGCCTGCATTTACACTAAAAATGCCAAACAGCCCCTTGGGCTAATTTTTGGAAACACCCAGCCTAACAAGCTGATCATGGCCCTTAGGCCTGCATTTACACTAAAAATGCAAAACAGCCCCTTGGGCTAATTTTTGGAAACACCCAGCTTAACAAGCTGATCATGGCCCTTAGGCCTGCATTTATACCCAAAAAGCAAAACAGCCCCTTGGGCTAATTTTTTGAAACACCCAGCCTAACAAGCTGAACATGGCCATTAGGCCTGCATTTATACCCAAAATGCAAAACAGCCCCTTGGGCTAATTTTTGGAAACACCCAGCCTAAGAGGCTTATCATGGCCCTTAGGCCTGCATTTACACTAAAAATGCCAAACAGCCCCTTGGGCTAATTTTTGGAAACACCCAGCCTAACAAGCTGAACATGGCCATTAGGCCTGCATTTATACCCAAAATGCAAAACAGCCCCTTGGGCTAATTTTTCCAGGCACCAAGCCTATGCCTCCATCGTGGGCATTGCATGTACTATGCTCCTAGTACAAGCAATTCTATTGTATGGGCCAAGCACCCTGCTTTCTGAAAAAAATGTATATGAAGCCCCTTCAGCTAATTTTTTTAGGCAACAAGCCTATGCTTGCATCGTGGGCATTGCTTGGACTATCATCCTGCTGGAGCCTGGAGAAAGGTCCCACTGTACGCTCTGTAGAAAACGCGTAGACGCGATGTGTAGCAGGTAGATGTCCCAGCCTCTCACATGTGTGTTCCTAGTCTTGTTGCCATAGCGAGGCATTAAGTAACCCCCCAAACACAGGCACTGTTTATTTGTCAGCAACATTTGTCTGTGGAGTCATGATTTTACACTTAGTAACCAAGGTGACTTCATGCTCCATGCGGTCCGTAAAGTACTTGCTAATGATGCTCTCTCTCCCCTGTCCTCCACGCCAAATGTCTCGGGGTAATCCTTGACTCATCCCTCTCCTTCAAGCCCCACCTCTAGTTCCTAACCAAGTCCCTGTCACTACAACTCAAAAATATTTCAAGAATTTGCTCGTTACTCAACCCTGACACAGCTAAAACACTCATTAATGCCCTCATCATCTCACGCCTTGACTACTGGAACCTCCTTCGCACAGGCCTCCCTGCCAACTCTCTTGCACCTCTCCAATGTATACTAAACTCTGCTGCCCGACTAATCCATCTGTCCTCACGCTACTCACCTGTCTACACCCACTGCCAAGCCCTTCACTGGGTCCCCGCCCCACAGAGAGCTCACTTTAAAACACTCATCATGACATTCAAAGCCTTACACAACCTATCCCCACCATACATCTCCGACATGATCTCCCGATACCATCCCTCACGCTACCTGCGTTCATCCAAAGAACTTCTCCGACACTCCCCCCTCATCTCCTCTTCCCACAACCGCATACAGGATTTCTCCCGGGCATCAACCATGCTCTGTAACTCGCTGCCCCACCTCATCACTCACTCGCCTACCCTGGGAACCTTCAAGAAACACCTAAAGACTCACCTCTTCCGACAGGCCTACAACCTGCCATGACACCCCGCTACACGCCCCACGACCGACACCTTCCCCACCCTATTGTATCCCCACCCACCCCTCGTTGAATGTGAGCCCACGCGTACAGGGTCCTCTCCTGTTGTACCTCTATGACCTTATTGTCTATGTTTATTGTACTTCTCCTTGTGTACCTTATCCTCATGTAAAGCGCCATGGAACCTATCGGTGCTATATAAATAAATAATAATTATAATGATGATGACTTTAAGCCCACCCACAAAACAACCTACACATCCTTTCCCTGAAAAAAGACAGACACAAAGCAGTTTTTGTAAACTGGGTATTATTCCGCCATAATGGTAAAAATGTCAGAATTTTTTTTTTTTTTTTTTTTTTTTTTTTGGTACAACTTTGTAAACAGGAAAATATAAGAAATAATAACAATGAAATTGTGCAATGCACATGAACACAAAATAAAAAAAAAAAAAAAAAGGGGGTCTACAGCTGCTGGTAGGTTGCCGCATCCTCCGGCCTTGCCAGTAAAGTGACACCATCACCCTGGTCCTGCAAGAGGTCAAGGGCCCCATGAATGGCCTCCGGCAACCCTTGAGGGTGGATCCTCTGGGCCGGTGTGGGGAAAAATGGTAGGTCCCTGTTAGGTGGCCATTGTGGAATGGTAGGTACAGGCCTCTGTGGTGGCACATGGCTGTCCCGGGGTGTGGGCCTGTCTAGTAGGTTGTAGTGTCTGAGTTGCCACCCCTCCAAAAAATTGAAAACCTCACCTGGGTGGTTTGGTGGGCGACTGGCGTCAAGCACAATCTGTAATGCTGACCTTGCCCGCAGTAGCCTGTGAAATGGAATTTCATCCAGGAATGGTATCAGACTGTGGGCAAAGTCAGCATTACTTTGTGCACGCCGTCTATTAGGTGACCCCGGGATCAGACCATGGCTGGTGTGAGGTGGGCATCCAGGTTCCTCCTCTTGCGGCCGGACATGCCCCAAAGCTGGGGTTGGTGCTGGTGGCGGCGGTGGTGGTGTTGGTTCTGGTGGCGGCGGTGGTGGTGTTGCTGCTGCTGGTGGCGGCGGTGGTGCTGGTGCTGGTGGCGGCGGTGGTGTTGTTGCTGCTGCTGGTGGCGGCGGTGGTGGTGGTGCTGGTGCTGGTGGCGGCGGTGGTGGTGGTGTTGGTGGTGCTGGTGGCGGCGGCGGTGGTGGTGGCGCCGGCCGTGGTGGTGGTGGTGGGTGTTCTCCACGCCGCCTTCTGTTTGGCGGTGGAGGGTTCACAGCACGCCGCCCTCTGTAGTAAGCTTCTCTGTGGGTAAAGTAAAAAAAAATTTGGTGAATGCATTGCATTTGGAAACAAAAACATAGGTCAAACATTAAGTTGCACGCTTTTTAGACTCTGTGTATCTGTGTATTATTAATCAGATATTTGTTATTATTATGAAAGAATAACCAACTGTACATAACATAAAGGAATACGTGACTTTCTTTGCTAATTCCATACTAATACATAATTTTTCACCCCCTGATTAACACCCACCCCCCCCCCATCCCATCTAATCTAGACGATCAATAACACCAATGGTTCACATGAAAAAAAAAAAGTCCCCCTGACTTCACTTTTTACTTGACATACTTAATTCACAAAACTTTTAGCTTATATCATCTATATAAAGCAGGGAAGGGGTTGAAAGGTATACAATATATATATATATAATCTATTTATATAATCGGGAGTTTGAAATTCCGGCACTGTAGCCTAATCCCAAACTCCTTAGCGTCACTGCGAGCGGAGACGCGTATGCGCCTTCGCGAGCCGCAGACGCTTAACTCACACAGCCGCTATAGCGTTTTCTCTAGCGGCCTCGCGCCCTCCGCTCACAGCAAGACCTGCGCCCCTCACAGCGCCCAATCCGCCCCGGCATGCTGGCATTTGTACTTCCCCCGTCTGTGCACCCACAGGTCTTAGCAGATCACTGATGCTGACAGCGGGGGGGGGACAACACAGACAATCAAATCAGGAGGAGGTCAGTGTCAGGAGGAGATGACAGACGCCCGCCGGGGCCTGTGACACTGCAGAGGTCACAGCGGGGCTGTGTGTGCGGACAACGGGGAGGCCGGGGGCTACGGACGTACCGGACACGTCCTCTGCTCCTGGAGATGTGCCGCGGTTCCGCGCTCGCAGCGTATCTGACGCTGGAGCCGCGCTCACCACGCCCACACCACGCCCTCTGCCAAACAACCCACACCTCTCACTAACCTCCTGCAGCTAACCACACCCCATGTTTACCTTTGCCATGATGTCATTTAGCTGCGGCCGCTATCTTTAATAAGGTCAGAAATGATGGCAGTAATCGGATCTCTGCTCCCTCTAGCACGCCCCAACACTGTAGCACCATCTATTAACCCTATTCTCATCACCTATATACTCTGCTACCCACTGAGCCGCCTGTATACTCTGCTACCCACAGACCCGCCTGTATACTCTGCTACCCACAGACCCACCTGTATACTCTGCTACCCACAGACCCGCCTGTATACTCTGCTACCTCAGACCCGCCTGTATACTCTGCTACCCACAGACCCGCCTGTATACTCTGCTACCTCAGACCCGCCTGTATACTCTGCTACCTCAGACCCGCCTGTATACTCTGCTACCCACAGACCCGCCTGTATACTCTGCTACCTCAGACCCGCCTGTATACTCTGCTACCCACAGACCCGCCTGTATACTCTGCTACCCACAGACCCGCCTGTATACTCTGCTACCCACAGAGCCGTCTTTATACTCTGCTACCTCAGACCCGCCTGTATACTCTGCTACCCACAGACCCGCCTGTATACTCTGCTACCCACAGACCCGCCTGTATACTCTGCTACCCACAGAGCCGTCTTTATACTCTGCTACCTCAGACCCACCTGTATACTCTGCTACCCACAGACCCGCCTGTATACTCTGCTACCCACAGACCCGCCTGTATACTCTGCTACCCACAGACCCGCCTGTATACTCTGCTACCTCAGACCCGCCTGTATACTCTGCTACCCACAGACCCGCCTGTATACTCTGCTACCTCAGACCCGCCTGTATACTCTGCTACCCACAGAGCCAAAATGGAAACTAATGTATATATTTATAAATAATACTAAATGTACACAACAGTGCTGCAGATACATACCTTGGCATAGCGGCCACCGGGTGAAGGAAGGACAGCCGGTCATAAAAGTGGTAGTGGTTGAGCAATGGAGCGGCTCCCGGTTGTCTCTCTGAGTACTGCCGGTACTGCTTTTTATGCTGGTCCCGGCAGCTCCTCCACCGTTTTTTAAGATGGTCAACTGTGAAATGATTTGAAACCGGCTTTAGAGATGTGTAATATTTGAAAAAACAAAAGTATGTGTACAAATCAACAATAACATTTTATTCATTTTGTGTGTGTAATGTGTATACAAGGCACAGTGACACGACAGTGTGGAACATCATCAACAGCATTACGGACATTGAGCTCACGTGGCCACAATCACAAATGAGGCAGGACACATGTCAACGCATAGAGAATGTAATAGTGCGGGCACCAGACTCTGGTCATTAGTGGTATTTATATACACCCAACCCCTTGGCCGAAAGAGCCAGGAGGATAAGACATTAAACTCATTGTACTGTTGTGACCCCATCCAAATATAGGCAACTATGCGGTGGAGCATGATAACACATTCAGGGTCCTGTATACCCTGCTATGGGGGCCCTGTATTCCCACTGCTGGGGGCCCTGTAAACCCACTGGGCCACTGTCTACCCACTGCTGGGGGCCCTGTATACCCACTGCTGGGGGGGCCTGTACACACACTGAGGGCCCTGTATACAGGGACTGACTGGCACCCTACAGTTTGGGTCGCAACCCTCCCTCACTGGCCCGACACAGGTGAGGACGGGGGGTGGGTGATGACTGGCGGCCGCCTCACAGTCACCGCAGCTCCCGCATTATCCTATGGCTCGCTCCCAGCCGCAGCCTCGCGCTCCTCACAGCCGCTCGCTAACAGTCGCAGCCGCACGCCACTCACAGACGCTCACTCCCGGACGCAGCCGCGTGCTGATGACGTCATCGCGCGGCCAGGAGCTTCCGTTTCCGCCTGCTGCTTCAGGGACATGCGGATTATTCATGCTCCTGCAGCCGCATGACCCGTGGCACCTGGGCCAGTCCGCCCCTGCCTGTATACGACAATATGGGGGCATGTATACCCAGCTGGGGGCCTGTATACTCTGCAGGGGGAGGTGTATACTCTGCTGGGGGGCTGTCTACCAGTGATAGCCGCTGTATACCAGGATGGCGGTGAATATGTTTTCATAGTTTTTCGGGGCAAAAATAGGGGGGTCGGCTTATACACGGGTCGGCTTATACACGAGTATATATACAGTAAATGCAATATATAACGTGTGAACTCATTTAACTTACTTAGATTGCTCTGTTCCTCATGGTCACTCCGATGGAACGCAGGGAACATCTCTTGGGCGATCTCTCTCCAGGCTGTATTAATAAGGGTCGTATCCCCATACTCAGGATCTGTAGGGAGCCATAGAAATGGACGAGCCTCCACAAGTGCAATAAGACGCAGCGTGTTCACCATGCCACGTCCTGCTGCCATGATTGCACTGATGAATGGATCGCTCTGTGTGTGCGCCTGTCAGCGCGACTCGCTTCCTGTTTCCTTAAACCATAGTGTGTGCTGGAGAATCCCTTCCCTCGCATCATCGGCTACAAGCCTCAAAATAAGAGAAAAACCAGCGAGTTTGGACTCGCACACTTTCAGAGACACATCAGCGAGTTGTAAATGTCATTATTCGCTATTACTCGGGTCCCTATTCATTAACATTGGACTCGCTGGACTCGCAACGAGTCCCGAGTCCTTGACTCGGACTCGTTGGGGTCTTGCGATTCCGAGTCTTTTCGGACTCGCTCATCCCTACTGAACT
This sequence comes from Allobates femoralis, assembly GCA_033576535.1. Lineage (NCBI taxonomy): Eukaryota > Metazoa > Chordata > Amphibia > Anura > Aromobatidae > Allobates > Allobates femoralis. The sequence continues at coordinate 322,954,871 of JARQOC010000004.1, forward strand.
TCAATGCTGCGAGGGGAGACAGGGAAGATGATTGGCATCAGATCTCGGCGGTTTCCACAGATAAGTACCGCCCAACCGTCGTTCCGGTTTAAACTTTAAAAATCATTATCTTTAGTTTTAAAAAACAGTTTATTTAGCAAAAATCAGTGCAGCACATGTATGTGCTGTGTGTAGGGACTGATATTAATAGTCCGGGGGGGTCATTGGGGGTGGTTGGTTCCCTTTAACTTCTGAGCATTTTTCTGAGCCTGAAAAGTAGTTCACAATTACATGTAGAGTTCACAATTACAAGTAGGCTATTGGTGCACTCAAAAGAAATTGCACAACAAATTGTACAGTTCATTTTCTCCTGTTACCCTAGTGAAAATTAAAATTAGGAGACCAAAGCCACGTTTTTATTGGAAAAAATAAATTTTTTATTTTCACTGCTCAATGTTATAAAATTCTGTGGAGCACCCGTCGGTTCAAGGTGCCCATCACAAACTCGAGATAGATCCCTTGGAGGATGTAATTTCCAAAATGTAGCCACTTGTGGAGATAATAATAATAAATCTTTCTAAATATAGTGCCAACATATTCCTCAGCGCTTTACAATACAGTGGGTAATAGATGAAAATACACAGTAGAATACAGTAAGAAAATACACAATATAATACAGTAATTCCAGTGGAGAAAGAATACAGTACAATAATAGGAAACAATACAATAAGCATAAAATCAATGTAAAAAATACAATAAAAAATAATGGTGATCCTGCTCAAAAGAGCTTACAATCTACAACGAGATAGGGGTTACACAAAGTACAGGGGCTTATTACACTGATGGTCAAAGCATCTTGAGGAAATGGGGATAGAAATAAAGTTACATAACTGGTCAACAGAAAATCTGTGTAGACTTTTTGGGTTTGGTGGAGTTTGAAGAAGAGTTATGTCGAGAGAGATAGTGAATGGGCTATGTACAGTACAAAGGAATTTTGTTCGGAAACATGATAGACCGCCTTGAAAAGATGTGTTTTTAGTGAGCGTCTGAAGCCATGCAAGTTGTGGATGATCCTGATTTCTTGGGGTAGAGCATTACAGAGAATTGGTGCAGCTCGGGAGAAGTCTTGGAGCCGGGAGTGGGAGGATCGGATTAGTGCACATGTTAGTCGAAGGTCATTTGTAGAACGTATAGAATGGGTAGGGTGATAGACAGAGATGAGGGAGTAGATGTAGGGGGTGCTGCATTGTGAAGAGCTTTGTGGGTGAAAACAAGCAACTTGTACTTTATCCTGCAGTGTATAGGCAGCCAATGCAATGACTGGCACAGAGCGGAGGCAGCTGAGTAACGATTGGCCAGGTAGGTGATCCTGGCTGCTGCATTAAGGAAAGTTTAGAGGGGAAAGTTTAAAGAGGGGGAGGCCAATTAATAGAGAATTGCAATAATCAAGGCGGGAGTGGAGTAGGGGCACGGTAAGGGTTTTAGTTGTTTCCATGGTGAGAAAGGGGTGGACTCTAGAGATGTTCTTCAGGTGTAAGAACAAGAACGGATGAGAGATTGTATATAGGAGGTGAAGGAGAGATCGGTGTCAAATGTGACACCCAGACAGCGAGCCTGCTGCCTAAGCGTAGAGATGGTACTCGAAGCCAAATCTGCTAATGGTGTGTCCAATCGGGGCTGTTTAGAGAGAGAAGAGAAGAGGTCCAAGGACTGAACCCTGAGGGACCCCAATAGTGAGAGCAAGAGCAGGGAAGTAGAGCCAGCAAATGATACACTGAAAGAGCGGTCAGAAAGATAGGAAGAGATCCAGGAGAGAGCAGTGTCCTTTATACCAATCGAGTGCAACATAGAGAGTAGGAGATGGTGGTCAACAGTGTCAAAAGCTGCAGAGAGATCAAGAAGAATAAGCAGAGAGTGGTCACCATTACGTTTTGCTGTCAGTAGGTCATTGGTCACTTTGATGAGGGCAGGTTCTGTAGAGTGAAGGGGGCGGAAGCCAGACTGTAATGGATCTAGAAGAGAGTGAGCGGAGAGGTAACTGGTGAGGAGGGAGTAGACCAGGCGCTCCAGGAGTTTAGAGATAAAGGGGAAGTTGGAGACTGGTCTGTAGTTATTTGAGCAGGATGGATCGAGAGAAGCTTTCTTTAATAATGGAGTAATGATTGAGTGTTTGAAGGAGGAGGGGAAGATGCCAGAAGAGAGGGAGAGGTTGAATATTTTGGTTAGGTGAGTGGTGACGACCAGACGTAGAGACTAGAGTAGGTGTGAGAGGATGGGGTCAGTGGTGCATGTAGTGGGATGAGAGGAAGAGAGGAGCCTGGCAACTTCTTCTTCTGTAACTGGGTCAAATGTGTAGAGTAAGCTGGAGGAGATATGGGGAAGAATGGGAGTGTCAGCGCTTGGTGCTGGGAGCTGATTTCCTGTGGATCTTGTCTATTTTCTCCATAAAGTAAGAGGCCAGATCATCAGCACAGAGGTCGGTGATGGGGGCCTGCACTTTAGAACTGAGGAGAGAGTGAAAGGTGTCAAAGAGTTTTTTTGGATTGTTGGATAGTGAGGAGATTAGGGTGGTGAAGTAGGTTTGTTTGGCAAGGTGAAGGGCGGAGTTGTAGGTTTTAATTTATAATGGATAAAGTCTTCTGATGAGCGAGTTTTCCTCCATAGGCGTTCAGCACTCCTAGAGCATTGCTGGGGGAATCGAGTTTGTGATGTGAGCCAGGAGGAGTTTGGAGGTTCTGAGGGTGAGGGGCGCTACTTGGTCCAGGGTGCTTCTGAGAGTGTTATTATAGTGATTTACTGCCAGATCTGGACAGGAGAATGAGGAGATTGGGGACAATGATGAGATGAGAAAGTCTGTGAGTGCATGAGGGTTAATGGCCTGTAGATCTCTGGATGTTTGATAGATAGGAGTGGGCTGTGGTGGGTGAGGGTTAGGGAGTGTGAAGGAGAGAATGTTGTGATCAGAGAGCGAAAGAGATGAATTATCTAGGAAAGAGGTTGAGCAGAGTTGGGTAAAGACCAGGTCAAGTGTGTTACCACCCTTGTGTGTCTCAGAGGTTGAGGGCTGTGAGAGGCCAAGTGGCGTGGTTAGAGATAGGAGCTGGGATGCAGATGGGAAGGTGGGGCTGCTTATGGGGATGTTAATGTCTCCCAGAATGAGGGTTGGTAATTATGAGGACATGAAGTGTATCAACCATGCGGAGGAATGGTCGAGGAACTGGGTGGGTGACCCTGGGGGGCGGTATACCACCGCTACTCTGCGGGGAAGGGGATGGAATAGCCTAATGGTGTGAACCTCAAACGAGGAGAATGAGAGTGTTGGGGTGCAGGGATGGGCTAGAAAGTACATTGTGGAGACAGGAGTAAGCCAACTCCACCACCATGTTTGCTCCCAGGTCTCTGGGAATGAGAGAAATGTAAGCCGCCATAAGAAATAGCAGCAGGAGAAGCAGTGTCTGAATCCTGGACCCATGATCCAGGTTTCAGTGAGGTTCTGGAGGCTAAGAGAGTTATTGAGAAAGTAGTGTAATGTTAATAAGGTTAGTGGGGTTTCTGTGTGAGGTGGGAGAGGGGTTGAAGTTACCAGAGGGCGGACCAGGGTTCGGAGAGATATCACCTGACAGGAGAAGCAATAAAAAGAGAAAGAGCAGATAGTTTTTGGAATTAAGACATGATTTATTATGACAAACTTTGGAATATGATGAGCTGAGAATCTTCAGTAAACTGAAGATAGCATGGGAGCAGTACATAGAGTAGTGCAGGAGATAGGAGCTGATGTGAATGAGTGGTGATTGAGGGGGTATAGGGTGATAAACGTTGGTGGTGAGATCATATAAGAAAACAAACAATGAAATGAAAGACATGGTAAAGATTAGTAGTGAATAGAGTTATACACAGTGTTTGAGTGTCCCTCTATGTCATTGCCTTCCAGTCTATCGCAGTCAATTCTGGTCCATTTCTTGTCTATTTCATATTTTGCTACTTTAAACAGCCACTTTGGAGCAGATTAATACTGGCCCCAGATATGCTCACAAAAAGTGAATTCAGGTTAGGAGCAGGGGAGAGGGAAATGAGCTTCATTAACCCATCACCAATCAGGCCATAGACACATTGTGATTCACAGCCAGCTAACACAAGGGATCATAAAACATTAGGGGGCGGTGAAATGGAGAGGTATATTCATAATGGAACACAATATATTTCAGCAAGGAAATTGCACCACATGGACAGCAGAGATGAGTGGAGAACTGTGCAGTTACACGTACCACAGATATTTTAAGTATTGAAGACAGACAGTGAAGTAACGAGCATGATGAGAAATAAAAAAAAAAATGTAACTCCTTCCCTTCTGAGCCATGCCCAGGGGTCTATGGGAACTGAGCATCCAGGTCTTTACTGTAAGGGGAATGTCACTGGTGGCCTTCCAGGACCCATACCCTGGGGTCACTTGTAAAAGGGGAAAAACAAAAATAAAAGTAAAGAAAGTCTCATCACGCCACCTGCAGTTTCTGGTGATCTCACCAGCGCCGCTGTCAGACCGCGGGGGATGGTGGTATTACAGCCACTTGATAACGCTCCCTGCAGGTGGAGCGGGATCCACGGGGCAGTGTAGCTGCTGTGCTGGTTGTCGGGGTAGCAGTTCTGTGATTTGCTTAATAGAATAACACACCAGAGGCTTGCTGACTCTGTATGGGTACTTTACTGTCAACAGTTCTTAGCAGTTCAGGTACACAGTTACACAGTCTTTGGCGAGTAGCTGGCCGGGTAGTCACTGGGGAGAATAAAGTCTCTTTGAGGCTCCCAGAGTGTTCCTTCCTTAGTACCTTCACTGTCCTCTCTGTCTTTGCTTGTGCCTCCTTACTATCCTTGCGCTGTTCTGCATAACCCACTTGTCTACCAGGCCCATTAGGTGCTATGAGTTACCCTTCTTCTCTAAGGGGCTCAACCCGATTTAGTGCTTCTGGCAGGGCTACACGTTCTGGACAAGGTCGGGGCTGCCTTGGGCACACCTGCGACCTACCGGTATTGACGGCTCAGGGTTAGACTCGCCTGCACCGTGACTCGGAGCCGGTACTCCATTGTGGACTAGGATTTCCCCGGACCATGTTAAGATCTAGCACTGGGTTTCCTCCTTCTGTCTGGGTTGCAGATCCTTTTCGGGCACCTTCTCTGTCCCTCTTCCTTGCTTCTCTCCTCAGACTAGACTCCTTCTGACTGGCTAACTGTCAGTGTGTCTCCCGCTTTCTCTACCCTAACACTCCTCCCACCAGGGCTAGGTCTCCCAGGCAAACAGGTTAACCCTTTAGTCCCCCTATTCTAGGTGTAGGGATGCTGGGATGAGAGCCTCAGTTTGACTTTACACTCCCCATCGACAGGAATACTGCACACTCAGTCATGGGTGCAGTACCTCTACTGTGGTGCACTGACCAGTGGGGCGCCACATTCCCCCTTGGTGAAACACACTTGTCTTCAAGTATTTCTACCCCTACCTGGTACAGAACTTTTTATATTTTCAAATAAACATTAACAGGTTTTATTTACAGGTATATACAATTCTTTTCATCCCTTTATGGGAGGCACCAAGCTTAAACGTTGCAAAACTTAAACTAGTCATCGGCTTAACGGGGCCGGTACACACACATCTTTGGACCCAGCTGTAATTTGTCCTTGCACTCTGCACAGTGTCCTCTCTCACCGCTGGGCCGCTTTAGGCACTCATAATGAAAAAGGGGTTAGAGTCCTCACGAAAGTCTATGAGTCCCACAACAGTGCAGTATTTTTAAATTAAACAACTATATACATGACCGGGTTTTTTAGTCTCTAGTCCACACATTTGTGAACACTCAGGGCGTACCATCCTCTCAGCCCTGCATGCTGCTCAAGTTAGCCCGGTCATTCTGGTACAGGCCTCGTTCTGGGGTCGGAGCTGGTGCTCAGTTTTGCTCACCTGTGATGGCGGCTACACCGACCGGTCTAGCCTGTCAGTGTGGTTGATGCTGCTTCTGCACTGTGCAGAGCTCGGATGCCCTGACTTTCTCGATGTCAACGTTCTGGTCACACTCATCCTCGGAGCTTGGCTGGCTTGACAGCTCCTCAGCTTCCTCGGGCTCCGCTCTGGTCTCGCTGCCGCTGTCATCAGGTAGGGCCTCAGGGTCATCTGGCTCTGCCCCGACTTCTGCACTGGTGATGGACTGCGGTTCAACCAGCGGATCTTCTCTGGTAACTGGGTGCTCAACCGTGGGCCAGTCTCTTGCTCCCGGTTCTAGCTCCTGGTTGCTGGATCTCCATTGCGTAGCTCTGTCCCTGCCACCATTTTAGTTTCCAGCAAGGGTAGTTTAGTCTCTGGCCCGCCCACTTGGTTCTTTCGTGGAAATCGGGGTGGGCAAACAGTTTTGCGCCTCTGGTATGGCCCTCCCATTGTAAGGGGTCAAGGCACGCTCCTGGGCGAACACATTGTCCTTTTACATTTTCAGACCGCCATTTTGGGGTTCGCTGGAAATGGTGGGAAACATTTCTTTAGTGCCGTATATTGACTGTTATAAGTTCTTCGTGGCCGATTTCAAAAGTTTGTAAGGCGCACAGTACCCGGTTAAACCGGGCACGGCATCCTGTTCGGACGCCAGTTAAATGACTCACCCAGGGGTCTATAGGAACTCGGTATCCGGGCGTTTACTGTAAGAGGAATGTCACTGGTGGCCTGCCTGGACCCGTACCCTGAGGTCACTTGTAAAAGGGGAAAAGCAAAAATAAAGAAAGTCTCGTGACGCCACCTGCAGTTTCTGGTGATCTCACCAGCGCCGCTGTCAGGCCGCCGGGGGTTTGGTGGTATTGCAGCCACTTGATAACACTCCCTGCAGGCGGAGCGGGATCCCCGGGGTAGTGTAGCTGCTGTGCTGGTTGTCATGGTAGCAGCTCTGTGGATTATCTTAATAGAATAAGACACCAGAGGCTTGCTGGCTCTGTATGGGTACTTTACTGGCAACAGTTCTTAGCAGTTCATGTACTGGCCGGGTAGTCACTAGGGAGAATAAAGTCTCTTTGAAGCTCCCAGAGTGTTCCTTCCTTAGTACCTTCACTGTCCTCTGTGTCTTTGCTCGCGCCTCCTTACTATCCTTGCGCTGTCCTGCACAACCCACTTGTCTACCAGGCCCGTTGGGTGCTATGAGGTACCCTTCTTCTCTAAGGGGCTCAACCCGGTTTAGTGCTTCTGGCAGGGCTGCACATTCTGGACGAGGTCAGGGCTGCCTTGGGCACACCTGCGACCTACTGGTATTGACGGCTCAGGGTTAGACTCGCCTGCACCGTTACTCGGAGCCAATACCCCGTTGTGAACTAGGATTCCACCAGACAGTGGTAAGATCCGGCACTGGGTTTCCTCCTTCTGTCTGGGTTGCTTCTCCTTTTCGGGCACCCTCCTTGTGGTGTCCCTCCAGGACTTGTTCCTTGCTCGGACTTGACTCCTTCCGACTGACTAACTATCTGTGTGTCTCCCGCTCTCTATACCCTAATGATCCTCCCACCGGGGCTGGGTCTTCCAGGCAAACAGGTTAACCCTTTAGTCCCCCTATTCTAGGTGTAGGGATGCTGGGATGAGAGCCTCAGTTTGACTTTACACTTCCCAATGACAGCAATACTGCACACTCAGTAATGGGTGCAGTACCCCTACTGTGGTGCACTGACCAGTGGGGTGCCACACATGCAAATACCACAAATGGTAGTTTTCCACCACATGTGAGATATCAGTGTACTCAGGAAAAATTGCACACCAAATTGTATGGAGCATTTTCTCCAGTTACTCTTATGAAAATGAAAATATTGTCGCTAAAGTAACATTATCGTAGGAAACTATAAAGTTAGAATTTTTTCCTCCCATATTACTTTAATTACTGTGAATCGACCTAAAAGGTTAATAAACTTCTTGAATATGGTTTTGAGAACTTTGAGACATGCAGTTTTTAAAATGGTGTGACTTTTGGATATATTCTGTCAGATAGGCCCTTCATAGTCAGTTAAAATGTGATGTGGTGCCTTAAAAAATGTATTTGTAAATTTTGATGCAAAAATGAGAAATTGCTGATAACATTTTAAACCTCATAACCAGAAATGAGCCACCACCCTAATGTTCGAATTCAATTTGATTCGTCGAAGTGGGGGTGTTTTCGTCGAATGTTAATCGAATGTTCGTCGAACACCATTGAATCCCAGTGAAAACAATGGCAGGCCAACACAAACACATATAAACTCAAAGAAAACACATAGAAAACACCTTCTAAAGTGTCCAAAAGGTGACAAACTACTCAGAAGATATAACAAACATATGGAAAAGTGAAAAGTACATATAAAAATGCAAAAAGAAAAGAGATAGACGTGTAAAAGGGGGAGGAGACACCGATATAGGCATGTCATGCCCTTCCAAAATCAGTGTTAACGCCAGTAGTTGTAAGGCATCATGCACATGATGAGTATTTGGTGACTTTAACTTCTGTATTTGTAAGGCCATGTCCAGATGATGATTATTTGGTGCGTTTCACTTCAGTATCTGTAAGCCCATGTTCAGAAGATGAGTATTTGGTGAGTTTTACTTCAGTATCTGTAAGGCCATGTTCAGATGATGATTATTTGGTGTGTTTCACTTCACTATCTGTAAGGCATCATGCAGATGATGATTATTTGGTGCGTTTTACTCCAGTATCTGTAAGGCTACGTCCAGAAGATGAGTATTTGGTGAGTTTTACTTCAGTATCTGTAAGGCCTTGTGCAGGCAATGAGCATTTGGTGTGGTTTTTACCACAGTATCTGGAAGGCCTCATGCAGGCGATGAGTATTTGGTGTTTTTTACCTCAGCATCTGTAAGGCCTCGTGCACACACTGAGCATTGTGTCACATTTAGGGGACTACAACAAGATAATTGTTTGTACACTGGAGTCAGCCCTAGTTGAGTAGCAACTAAAGATCTGTGAAGACTTTCCATGTGTGTATAATCTTCAAGAGTTAATAATTAGTATGTAAAATGGAAGATCTAGCGCTTACTGTAATTTTATGACCCACTGGAATTTAAAAACCAAACAATTAATTAAAAATTTTTTAATCATCAAGGGAAACGCAGCAGAATTTTATTTATAAACAGTTATTGAATTTTAACAAATTGAAGTTTTTATACCAAAAAGTATACAAAAAATTGTATAAGAAAATTATATAAATTTTAGAATTGATGAAAATAAAATGTACATTTTTTAATTAATTGTTTGGTTTTTAAATCCCAGTGGGTCATAAAATTACAGTAAGCGCTAGATCTTCCATTTTACATACTGACTACAACAAGAGTCTCCATTTTTTCCAAAAATTTGGGCCCAGACACAACTTCAGTGGCATCAATTGCCCCGCAGTTGCAAGCTTAAAATGGTTGGTGAGGTGACTTTCATGCAGCACATTCCAAAATCCACAAGCCTTTAGTCTCCCCATGTTATCTGTAAGATTTGTCACCAAAGTCTAAGTAGAGGCCAAAAAATCAATAGTTTGAGTAGTTCATGCATGAACCGTCACATGGATATGAAGCACAAGTTGCAGTGGGAAGCTCAATGTGCTACAATGCGGCCTAGCGGGCCGGGCCAACCACCGTCTGGCCCATCAAGTGCATCCGCTGCCTCTTCATCCTCTGTGACTGTGGGGACAGCAGTCACACATGCTTTTGGACGCAGACCTTCCACCTCTTTACCCGCAACAGCCAGTGTGATTGGAAGGTCGTCAGTTCTTTTGGAAGTGAAAACACCTGCTGGTGTTGAGCGCTGTCAGACATCAAGAGCACCACATTTGGATGTAGGCAACATAATATGTCCGCCTGCACCTACCCTAAAGACCAACAGTTTGCCGGGGACACCCTACTCAACCATGTCTAAGCACAGCAGCCAGCCCTCGGTCCCTCAGATGTGGACAAGTAAAAGACCATTTCCTCCTAGCCATGACAAAGCTAAGAGGTTGAATTTCACCATCTGAAAGCTGTTGGCTACAGAAATGCTCCGTCTCCGCCTGTTGTACACAGAAGATTTTTGAGACCTTGTGTCCGTCGCAGTGCCCCAGTACCAGATGCCCAGTCGACACTACTTCTCAAGAAATCTGTGCCTGCGCTACAACGGCATGTCGCACACAACATCACCACTTCCTTGAGAAACTCTGTGTGTGACAGGGTGCATTTCACCACAGACACTTGGATCAGTAAGCATGGACAGGGGCGTTACATGGCGGTGACTGTGCACTGGGTAACTATGAAGACAGCAGGAGAAGGGGCTGCTGTCCAAGTCTTGCCATCCCCACGAGTTGTGCGTCAATCCTCTGTATGTACAAGTTCCTCCACTACTTCTGCCTCCTCAACCTCATCTTGGTCCTCCACCTGCACCCAAAGCCTGTCTGGTAATGCCACCCGCGTTCTAACTGCACACAAGGAATCCTGCACACCTTCTTACTATGATGACAGCAGGGCTCAACGGCATCAGGCGGTCTTTACCTTGAAATGCCTTGGAAATGTGAGTCACACAGCTGAGAATTTGTGGTCAGCTGTGGAGACTGAGTTTCATCAATGCTTGTTTCGACTGAACCTGGAGCCAGGGAAGGCCATTTGTGACAATGCTGCAATGCTGGGTGCAGCCCTCCACCGGGGCAATGTGACACATGTGCTTTGCATGTAGTTTTGCCTCTTCAAACCTTTATTCCATCCACCACGGCACAACGTTTCGGTTACAAAACCTTTTTCAAGTGCACACATTACACAGATACACCATGTGTTTTATAATACAAAACTCCACCCCCACTGATAAACAACCAATCAATGGGAAGTGAAAAGTAAACACAGTTAAAAATCACCTACTATCTAGACATAGATCAACTATCTATACAGCATCAAAATGGTGTCACATAAACAAATCATATCGCATAATCATCTTATACATCGGGCTATGCAAAGTCCGGACTTTACCGATACCAAAACTCGCAGAGAGTAGCCAGTCATCTTAAGGCATCATCGATTGTCATAGTGACCACACGTCACACCGGTCTCCCACCAATCCGAACAGCGCACTTCCGGGAGACTCCTGCGCATGCGCCGGCGTCCGTCCTTGATTGGTTAGCAAACCTGTCAGTCCACACGCAGTGTTCCCGACTTGTTCCGGCTAGCGGCGTCGGCGTCGCCGCGTCATCGCGATGCGAGTCAATACATTATATGCTTGATGTCAGAATCCCTTACATTACAACATACACAAGAGGGTATTTCTATCAATATACAAGAATAAGTTACCAGTCTACATACATATTGTATTACTAGCAAGGAAATGTTAATATAATAGGAATATTCTATAAATACAATGTATGCCATCTCATTAGCATTATAGACATAATAGACAGCCAAAGTAGACATATCCTATGGAAATAGGTAATTATTCAAATGTTACAATACCAAACCCATCTATAGCGTTATACAGAGACCATCCATATACAAAACCCATTACCATAGAGATATATAATAAGGATGTACTCAAGGGACAGATACCGTTAACTTTTATGGGAAGAACAAATATACTCCTACATCACTTAAAAGGGTTAACCTTCTTATCACATCTTCAATGCATAGCAAATATAGTAGAGAAAGTGTAGAAAATACCTAATTATAGCATAAATAACAAACCACTTAAGTGCTATAGTGAACTTTATCATAATGTATCCGGTATCTAAATTCCTTCACCCCCATACATTACCCAATGATAGCTTTTTATAGAGACACAATTCCATCTACCGGGTTCTACATAATTATCCAGCAAAACCTGCCGTCCATAAAGAATGATAGTCATCCATCTAGATAAACCAAAGGTGATGTTAAAAACAAAATATAAAAACAATAATTACATGATGATAAGGAAGTAGAAACATCAACAGGCACCGAGTAGACATCCCCGCTGGTCGTACTCCACATTCATGCCTTTTGGGACAAAGGTATCTAGCTCAAAGATCCATTTTAATTCTTTCATCTTCAATTGAGCAACACGGTTACCCCCCCTCCTCAAGGGAGGTACATCGTCTATAACCCTAAATCTGAGTTGGTTAACTGTGTGGCCCATTGAATGAAAATGCCTGGGTACCGGCAGATCAATCAAACCGGTTCGGATAGTGCTTTTGTGCTTCCCTATTCGGGCTTTAACCTCCATCGTTGTCTCCCCTACATAGAGAAGACCGCATGGACAACAAATTGTATAAATAACAAAGTCACTATTACAAGTGTATCTCCTTTTAATTTCATACTTCTTCCCCGACCGCGGATGGAAAAAATGCCGGCCCTTCAAGAGGTTACCACAGCATGCACACCCCAAGCAGGGAAAATTCCCCAAACTAGGTGGCGCAAAAGTTCTTTGGATATCCCTCTTTGTGCTGCCAATGTCAGCATGAACTAAATCGTCTTTTAAGCTATGACCCCTCCTGTAAGATATTAATGGGAGTGATTTAAACTCCTCAACCTCGTCATGTCCCTTACCCAACAAAGGCCAATGTTTTTTAACAATATCCATAATTTTCCTACTGGACTTACAATATGTAGTCACAATAGGAATCCTCTTAGGGGGAGTCGTTTTCGATTTTACCTTCAACAATTCCTTTTGTTCAATATTCAATGCTTTTGTTTTAAAACGTACCAAGTCACTTTTTGGGTACCCTCTCCTTAGAAATCTATTAATCAACTCTTGCAATCTGCCCTCAATTTTAGAGTCATCGGCAACTATCCTACGTACCCTCAGCATTTGACTCCAAGGGAGTGACTCCACCATTTTTCTGGGATGCTCACTTGAAAAATGCAACGTACTATTTCTGTCAGTACTCTTAATAAAGAGATCAGTTTTTAGTATCCCATTATCTTTATACACTAAAGTGTCCAAAAATTGCATTTCTACAAGTGAGCATGTCATAGTAAAACCCAGACCAGGGTGTATATCATTCAGATAGTTCAAAAAATCACCCAACTCCTCTCTACTCCCTTCCCAAACGAAGAAGATGTCGTCGATGTAACGTCGCCAACCCCTGACATGGCGCCAATATGAAGAACCGTACACATGTTCGCCCTCGAGGACAGCCATATAGATGTTAGCATACGTTGGGGCCACATTCGACCCCATGGCTGTCCCCCGGCACTGCAGATAATAATCATCCCCAAAGAGGAAGTAATTCCTCCTGAGGATGAACTCCAACAGTGCCAGGGCGAACCGTGCACAGCTCGGCGACATGTCAGAGGCGGCGAGCGTCACATCGACGGCATGTAGACCCCTTGTGTGTTCGATTGAGGTATATAATGACACAACATCAAAAGACACAAGCCAGGTTGTGTCACTGACCGCAATTTCTAACAAAGAAGTGATAAAGTCTCCAGTGTCCCTTGTGTACGAGGGTGCCATCAAAACAAATCTACGTAACAGATGGTCCAGAAAGATTGAGATCTTATTGCATAAGGATCCCCTACCCGATACGATCGGGCGTCCGGGCGGGTTTTCCAAATCTTTATGGATCTTTGGTAGAGTATACAAGGTAGGTACCACAGGAAAATCTACCACCAAAAATTCAGAAAGACCCTGGTCTATAATACCATCCTTCAGGGCATCACCAACCAAGGCCCTTAGCTCAACTTGAAATTTCTCTGTGGGATTATGAGACAACTTCTCATAGACTAAAACATCATTTAATTGTCTCATAATCTCACCACGATATTTTATGGTGTCCATCACCACAATAGCACCGCCCTTATCGGCGGGCTTTATGGTGATGGACACATCATTTTTCAACTTTTTGATCTCCTCTCTCTCAAGTTGTGAAATATTCGACTTATGTCTGTAATAACTCTTTTTTCTCAATTTAGCAATATCACTCTTGACCAATCTAGTGAAGGTCTCAATCACTGGGTCATGACCCGGTGCTACGAAATTGCTCTTTTTCCACAGATCAACCTTCTTGAGAGAGAGGACATCACCCGAAGTTGTCGGACCAATGTCTATTTTACCAGAAAAATATTTAGCAAGACCTAACCTCCGAAAAAATAGAAACATGTCATTGTCTATATTAAACCAGTCAACAAACCCCGTGGGGCAGAACGTTAACCCCCTGGACAAGACATCACATTGTATTTCACTTAATACACAGGAGGATATATTTACCACAAGATGTTCATCCTTCACCGCCGTCTCCTCGACTTGGATCGAGTCACAGGTCTCTGTCCGTCTGTTCCTGTGTTTCCTGCCACCCCTGTGGCCCCGCCGGGTACGGGTACTGGGACCTTCGGTTTGGATAAAAAACCAGTCCCAGAAAGATTACCCCCATCATCCGTAGAGTCAGACTCTGCTGTAAATCCAGATTGATTATGGGGAGCCGGGGGATTTTGTGGTTTCCTGGGTTTTCTATTGTTCGGTCGTTTAGGTCCAGATTTAGGTTTAAACCCCTGTGATGCAGAGGGCTTATATTGCCATCCATATATCCGGCCGCTGTTATAGTCCTCAATATCACGGAACCATTTAGACCGTTTCGTGTCCTCTAGACCAGTCCGATACTTTGTCAAGACATCATCAAGTTTTATGTCAATATTGTTTAATTCATCCTCTGTGGTACCCTCCTCCAATGCTTTCCTTGTTTCAATCAATCGTTTCTTAAGAGACTCAATCTCCTTTTTTAAAAAATCAATATTAAGGAGCATAATGTCAAAGGCGTATTTGTTGCCAATAGCCTCAAATTTGGCGCAGAAAGCAGTGTTGTTAGGTAACAATGTTGGTTGTAAATTTGGACGTAACCCACGTGGGATCCGTCGTACCTTATAATATTCAACCAGGGTAACCACATGTAACTCCATGGAGATGAGTTTCTTCTGCTCATTCTCCCACTTACGTTTAAGCATATCCACCGTAGGTTGATTGAGAAAGGAATTGTCAACCTCGGTGTCCGAGATGATTCTTGCGGCTTCCTCATCAGTGTAAGAAAAGGGGCAGATGGAATTTGACTCACCAGCTCCTGAGTCAGACGTCTCCATGATGCTAAAATCTTGTATATTGATAGAAATACCCTCTTGTGTATGTTGTAATGTAAGGCATTCTGACATCAAGCATATAATGTATTGACTCGCATCGCGATGACGCGGCGACGCCGACGCCGCTAGCCGGAACAAGTCGGGAACACTGCGTGTGGACTGACAGGTTTGCTAACCAATCAAGGACGGACGCCGGCGCATGCCCAGGAGTCTCCCGGAAGTGCGCTGTTCGGATTGGTGGGAGACCGGTGTGACGTGTGGTCACTATGACAATCGATGATGCCTTAAGATGACTGGCTACTCTCTGCGAGTTTTGGTATCGGTAAAGTCCGGACTTTGCATAGCCCGATGTATAAGATGATTATGCGATATGATTTGTTTATGTGACACCATTTTGATGCTGTATAGATAGTTGATCTATGTCTAGATAGTAGGTGATTTTTAACTGTGTTTACTTTTCACTTCCCATTGATTGGTTGTTTATCAGTGGGGGTGGAGTTTTGTATTATAAAACACATGGTGTATCTGTGTAATGTGTGCACTTGAAAAAGGTTTTGTAACCGAAACGTTGTGCCGTGGTGGATGGAATAAAGGTTTGAAGAGGCAAAACTACCAGCTTGTGAGGCGCTGTTCTTCTCTTTATAAGTGTGAATATTGCTGGGTGGATCTCCCTGGCTTGGACGTAGCGCCCGAATATGTGGAACCCAATGGTTTCCTTTCCATGAGGTGCTGTGGATAATCCCCTATGTGTATACATGTGCTTTGCATGGCTCACATCTTAAACCTGGTTGTCCAGCCAATTTTTGCACACAATCCGTGCCTAGATGGTCTTCAGCTGTGTGCTGACTTCCGCCGTTCACATCCCGCAGCTCAACACCTTGCATCTCTACAGAAGTCGTTTGGCCAGCCAGTTCACTGGCTGAAATGCGATGTGCTGACATGATGGAATTCAACTCTGCACAAGTTGCAGCAACTGTGGCCGCACCGACGAGCCCTAGTGCAATACGTCATGACGTATAACCTGGGCCTACGAGATCCAGAGGTGGGACAAATCACACAGCTGGAGTGGACTGAAATGAAGGACCTATGCACCATTCTGTACAGTATTGAAATGTCGACGAAGATATTTAGTGATGATGATGCCATTATCAGCATGACTATTCCCGTCATTTATATGCTGGAGCACACTTTAAACAGTATTCAGAGTCTGGTGGTGGCACTAGAGGAGGGGGAGGAAGTACAGGAGGAGTTGTATGCGGAAGGGCTCACAAGATCTCCAAGGTGCAGTTCCCAGTTTATGAATGAGGGTCTACATTATGCTTGCTCAGAACCTTCTTTATCTGGGCCTGGATCTGACTCCTAAAGCTTCTGGGCATCAGTGCAGATAATTTCCTTGTCTTGACTCACAAAAGCTTTGGAGCAGACCTCTGATTCCCAGGCTCTTGCCATGTTCACACACATGCGTTTTTTTGCCCATCCCTGCGTTTTTGGGCTGTGAAAAAAAAACGCAGGTGCGTTAACGCAGGGTACATATGAGTGTACATGCGTTTTTCAGGACCACTTGAGTTTTTTTCCCATACCCCAAAAAACGCTGCATGCAGCGTTTTTTTGGTGCTGGAAAAAAACGCAGGTGTGTTTTCCCAAAAACGCATGCGTTTTTGTAACAAGGGCCCCCATGGGAAACGCTGGCAAACGCAAACAGAAACGCAAGTCACATGCAGACACATGCGTTAACGGTAGCGTTTTTGCAAAGGGGTCATAACTTTTTTTTTAATAGCACCCCCCTATATAATAAAGAAAACACAAAAAAAAATTTATGATAGCACACCCCCCCCCCCCTTGGTCGGCAGGAAAACGAAAAAAAAATTCCTTCAGAAAAATCACCAATTTTTATGCCATGCGTTTTTGGCTGTGTGGGTGTTTGGTGAAAAAAATGACTATTTGCAAAAACGTTTTCAATGCTTTCACACACACAAGGCACATTTTTTGGCACTCCTAAAGAAACGCAAGTGGTTTTAGGAGTGCTAAAAAAAACGCAAATTGTGTGTGAACATAGCCTATAGTAGGAGTGAAGAGCCATGCATACTCAACCATCTATCTTACCCCATACTCAGATGGGTGGCTGGAGACTTGGGAGCTGTGCGGAAGCAAGTGGGATTGGGGTGACACCTCTGAGGACGGGTGTATTTGTGATGTAGAAGTTGAGGTGGAGGAGAGCCCACTTGCTGAAGCGCTTGCTATCCATTCAAGCGCCTGCTCTTTTTGTGCCTCATCGAGAATTGGTATTGATCGTGGTCTGAGCCGTGTCCGTACGAAAGGGATCATATCAGAATCTCCACAGAAAGAAGTAGACATCTTAGGCCATGTTCACACACAATTTGCGTTTTTTTTAGCACTCCTAAAATCACATGTGTTTTTTAAGAGTGCTAAAAAATGTCCCTTTTGTGTCTGAAAGGATTTTAATCCTTTTTGGACTTTTTCATTTTTTGATCAAAAACGCAGGCAATAACGCATGCGTTAACGCAGGGTGCATAAATGTGCCTTTTAAAAAAGCATGCGTTTCCCATAGGGCCCCATGTTATAGAAACGCATGCGTTTTTTTAACATGGGGCCCTATGGGAAACGCATGCGTTAACGCAGGTGCCTATATGTGCCCTGCATTAACGCATGCGTTTCCCATAGGGCCCCATGTTAAAAAAACGCATGCGTTTTTGGAAACAACCCCTGCGTTTTTTTCCAGCACCCAAAAAACGCTGCATGCAGTGTTTTTTGGACTTGGGGAAAAAAACGCAAGTGGAGCTGAAAAACACATGTACACTCAAATGCACCCTGCGTTAACGCACCTGCGTTTTTTTTAACAGTGCAAAAAACGCAGAGATGGTCAAAAAAGCTCATGTGTGTGAACAAGGCCTTACTTTGGCTGGAAGATGGTCTTTCTTCAGCAGATGTTACGCTTGCTTTCCCTTGTACCCCACGGACACAAAGTGTTTTTCCCTTTCCACCAAGCCTATTCCCTTTTCCCCTGCAGCAGGCCTTTTGCCACTCATTTTGTATGTGAACAAATTGGCAACTCTGCAGTTGTTGGCAAAAAAATATTCTGATGGAAATCGAGCAGAACTAAGTGGCCTGACAGTGGTACTAGGCACAAAAAATTACGTTTGCTAGGTGCAGTTAAACATTATTAGAATGAACTACACTCAAGGTGTATTTGGTTGTATTACACGTGGCCTACACTACAGCTTTTTGTGGACACTGCTTTTAGGCAAAAACTGACAGGTTTGCTAGGTGCAGTAAAAAATTTGCAGAAGGAACTACACAGGCGGTGTAGCTTCTCTCACAAGTGGGCTACACCACTGTGGGACACTGCTAGTCTGCTACTAGTCCGAACAAAGTGCCTGGACTATCTGCAGCAAAAAAAATGCCTGATTAAGGCTGGGGTCACACATAGAAGTCCGTTTTTGGAAGTGATTTCCATGACCAATCCGTTTTTTATAGGGTGCTTTTTGAGCCTCCTGCACCCCTGAACGTTTTTGGACTTAGGCTAGGGTCAGGCTGGGGTCACACATAAGCCTTTAGTCCGTTTTTGGCTTCATTTTTGTCATTTTTTTTTCTAAGTCCAAAAACTGACAGAAAAACGGATTGGTTGTAATAAACACCCTGTCCGTTTTTTTCTGGACCTCAAAACATTGCTCTGTCCGTTTTTGAGCCAAAAACGTTGCTAGCAACATTTTGGCATCAGTTAAAAAACGCATGCGTTTTTTTAACATGGGGCCCAATGGGAAACGCATGCGTTAACGCATGGCACATATAGGCACCTGCGTTAACGCATGCGTTAACGCATATGCGTTTTTAATGAAAAAATGACTAAGTCCAAGAACGTTCAGGGGTGCAGGAGGCTCAAAAAGCACCCTATAAAAAACGGATTGGTGATGAAAATCACTTCCAAAAACGGACTTCTATGTGTGACCCCAGCCTCAGTCATTTTTTCATTAAAAACGCATGTGCGTTAACGCATGCGTTAACGCAGGTGCCTATATGTGCCATGCGTTAACCGAAAAGTTAAATTGTCGGTCCAATCAGGTATCTGAGTCTCATCAGCATCTTCCTCATTGTCTCCACCAAGAGGAGTTACAGTTTGGGAATGAGGGTCTACATTATGCTCAGAACCTTCTTCATCTAGGCCTGGATCCGACTCACAAAGCTTCTGGGCATCAGTGCAGATCATTTCCTCGTCTGGACATACTGCAGCTTTGGAGCAGACCTCTGATTCCCAGCCTAGCGTGACTGAACAGCTATGCAGTCTCAACCATCTCTGTTACGCCATACTCAGTAGGGTGGCTAGAGACTTGGGAACAGGGAGGAAGAAAGTGCGATTGGGGTGACACCTCAGAGGACTGGAGGGTTTGGGATGTAGAAGTTGAGGTGGAGGAGAGGCCACTTTATAGAGCACTTGAGATCCATTCAAGCACCTGCTGTTTTTGTGCCTCATCTACAATAGGTTTTGATGGTTGTGTCCGTAAGAAAGGGATCATATCAGATTGTCTACGAAAAGAAGTAGACATCTTACTTTGGCTGGAAGATGGTCTTTCTTCAGCAGATGTTACGGTTGCTTCACCACCTACCCCACGGACACAAACGTTTTTGCCCTTCCACCACGCCGATTCCCCTTTCCACCAGCAGCAGGCCTTTTACCACTCATTTTGTATGTAACCAATTTGGCAACTCTGCAGTCGTTATGGGAAATAAATTAGGATGGAAATCGAGCAGGGCTGAGTGGCCAAACAATGGTACTAGGCCCAAACTATTACCTGGGCTAGGTGCAGTTAAAAATTAGTCTGAACTAGACAGGCGGTGTAGCTTGGTTTACAAGTGGGATGCACCTCTATCAATAGACACTGCTACTAGGCCCAAACTATTACCTGGGCTAGGAGCAGTTAAAAATTAGTCTGAACTAGACAGGCGGTGTAGCTTGTTTCACAAGTGGGCTATACCACTATCCAAATGACACTGCTACTAGGCCCAAACTATTACCTGGGCTAGGTGCAGTTAAAAATTAGTCTGAACTAGACAGGCGGTGTAGCTTGGTTCACAAGTGGGTTACACCACTATCTAAATAACACTGCTACTACGCCCAAACTATTACCTGGGCTAGGTGCAGTTAAAAATTAGTCTGAACTAGACAGGCAGTGTAGCTTGGTTCACAAGTGGGCTACACCACTATCTAAATGACACTGCTACTAGGCCCAAACTAATACCTCGGCTAGGTGCAGTTAAAAATTAGTCTGAACTAGACAGGCGATGTAGCTTACTTTACAGCTGGGCTACACCGCTGACTACCAGACACTGCTACTAGCCCAAAAAGTTTGCCTGGACTAGCTGCAGTAAAAAAATTGGCTACTGGATAGACAGACTGTGTAGCTTACTTTACAGATGGGCTACACCGCTAACTACTAGACACTACTGCTACTAGCCCAAAAAAATTGCCTGGACTAGCTGCAGTAAAAAATTGGCTACTGAAGCCAGGTGATGTAGCTTTCTTCACAACAGTGCTACACTACCTGCCCTAAAGGATTGCCTGAGCTAGATTTGGCCAGATGCTGTGAAAAACACTTGCACAGCACTGGCACACACCTGCCTAGCAAAAACGAATAGGAACTGCTCTAACCTAGCCCTCAAAAGGGCGGATATTATAACTAGTCCCTACTTCTATGAAGTAGCCCTGAAAAGGGCTGATATTTACAACTAATCCCTACTCCCTACTTTTCTGAAGTAGCCCTCAAAAGGGCTGAGATTCTAACTAGTCCCTACTCCCTAAACCTATCTGTCTATCTAACTTGAGATTCGCTCGCTATCTTTCTAGCTGACACTTTATAGAATCCACAGCAGCTGTAGCGGTGCCTGACTGATATACAACTGCAGCACTGAGGAAATGGTGGCGATGGGGAAAATGGCTGTGTCTTAATGGGCAAGGACATGTGACATACACAGCCAATGACACATGCCCTTGTTTGTGTGCAAAAAATTCACTTTGCTGTGTGTGTGCCACAGATAACCTGCACCGCCCCACTGTATATGCAGTTAAGAAAAAAAAAATGGAGATCGGCATTACTTCAGCAGCACTGATCTAAACCCCGCCCCCCCTGCACACTACACTGAAACTGGATATTAACATTCATTAACAGTATTATTGTGAAAATCCAGTTACGCTTTTGGTGAACGAACCGTAATCGAACATAAACTCGAACTGCCGAATTTGAAGCTAATTGTTCGCATTTGTCGAATGACTTGAACATCGCCCAAAACAGGTTGAATTTGAAATTTGCGAACATTTCAAATCGAACACTGCTCATCTCTACTCATAATTTTCAAACAAAAAAAAATAAGTTTGAAAAATGATACTGATGAAAAGAGGCCATGTGGATAATGTTATTTATTAATGATTTTGTGTGATATAACTATCTGGTTAAAGGACGTAAAAATTCAGACTTCAAAATTATTCATTTTTTTCTCAAGTTTTCAATGCTTTCATAAAAAACATAAATCATATTGACCAAAATTAACCATAAACATGAAGTACAATATGTCATGGTAAAAACAGTCTCAGATCTTTGAATCACTGGGATCAATTGAATTTTTCCAATTTTATCACCAGATAAAGTGACACTGGTCAGAATTTAAAAAATTAGCCTGGTCAAGAAGGTGAAAGTAGGCTTTGTGGTGAAGGGGTTAAACATTTTTCTAAATACATAGCAAAAAGCAAAATAGCAAAAAGCAAAAAGGAATGCTTTATCTAGTGCACTTAGGACTGCAATGTAGCAGCTACCATGAATCACAAATCATCTAAGGGTACCTTTACATGCCGCAACCGCGGCGAGAAATCTAACCGGCAATCTGTTGCACCATCACCATCGCCGTGAAATTGCCTCGGAATTGCGGTGTGTAATCGGGGAATTTGGCGGCGATAAAAAAGGTTGCGCCTGGTTTTGATTTCACAGCACTGCTCCAAAATCATAGGCAATCATGAAGGCGTGTAAAGGGGCGATATGGATGGAATCTGCGTCACCTTCTGATTTCCCGGAGGCGTGCCACAGCGTGCTGGAGACCGCGCCCGGTCAGCGATGATTGGTGGTGGTTACTGTCTACCCATTGGCTGTCAGTTGACACCGCGCCATATTTGAGTTTGTATTGGTGCTAAACTCCGAAAGAAAATGGCGTCATGTATTAGCCAGCCTTCCAGCGCAGGCTGCCCAATCATAGCACTATTGCGTTGTCCAATGAGCGTGTTTGGGGCGCGATGTAGACCAGTCTGGCACGCCTATGTTCTCGCTGCTCTGCACATGTACGCCCACATTCCTTTGGGGATTGCGGCGAGTGAAGCAGCGAGGGAAGGCGACCGGATGTTTCCCGCTGTTGGTGTGGCAACCTCTGGGGCGACACATCGCCTTAGGTTGAGGGCGAAATTGCGGCGTGTAAAAGCGCCTTTGGCGATCTGAGGCAACCATCAAAAATGTGCACGCGCACGTTAGATTGCCTCCTATCGCTGCCAAAAGTTGCGGCATGTAAAGGTACCCTTAGAGAACATGTAGTACCTGATAGCTTGCATGAAGCAGGAGACACAGGTTAAATGAAAACAGCATCCGGTCAGGCATCCAATTGCACATTCCATGGTTACGTCAACCAGGAAACTGAGTGGAGTGGACTAAAGGAGAAGATAAACATCTTTCTTAAGCTGAGAATAACCATTCATATAAGTCAGCCTGACAGGTTTAGTGCGTCTGTCCTGTAAGTTGACATGCTTAAAATATTGACAGAGTGCAGCAGATAAAGATTTCCTTTTGCTAAATAAGGATATTTAAAAAAATGTTCAATATCTAATTTTTTATTATATATTTTATTAGCTGTCTTGGAGAACCTCTTTAAGCTATTAACGGAAGACCATTATAAGAAATGGGCAAACCCAAACATCTAGTGTTCTGGCACAGATCCTGTACATGGATTTCCCTGAGAATTCTGTGTTACTGTTTGGGTTCAGAGACTTGGGGGCTATAAGAAGAAACAAAACAGTGATTAAACATCAGTGTGATTACTTACCAGGTCCACGCGCTTCCATGTCCTAGGCCGCTTATTAACCTCCTGGTATATGCTAGAATGTATGGCCTATTTCCAGGCTTCTGCATTGGCTCCAACAGCCAATCACAGACGCCCACTCTCGGTGACAGTGCCTGTGTTTAGCTGTTGCGCCTATCACCCAATGTGCTTGCATCTATGATTGGTATTTCCGAGACAGACAAACAGAATGTCAGCACTCAGCAGTTATCAATGCTTCCACAGGTTACAATGAGCCTGGGTGTCACATCCTTTTTTATACGCCCACCCTAGTAGTTAAATATGTTTGTCTGCCTCGGAAATACAAGCTCTAATCTGGAAGTGCACCCGGGAGCCCTGGACGGCAGAAAGAGCCAGCGGTGAAGCGAGAGCGGTGTTTCTCCTGCAGAGGAGCTCAGAAAGCAAGCGGTGAGGTGGAACGAGTGGTGCCCGGCAGCCTCTACATAATAGTAAATTTATGATTGGTTGCCATAGAAAATAAATAAATATTCTTAAAAAAATTACGCAGAGCTTCACTGTATTTTTGGTTCTCAGTGCACATAAGTTGGACATCTACAGGCTGCTAATACAAGCAGTCTAGCTTTGGGTGGCAATCAAAATACAGGAAAGCTCTTTTTTTTTTAATTATTTGAATAAATAATTTAAAAAAATGTGTGGCCTTCACCCTAAAAATGTGTGGCCTTTTTGATTACCAGCCAAGGTAAAAACTAGATAGCTAGAGGATGGTATTCTCAACATGGTTTGCACTAGAAATTGGTGTCTTCATTAGAAGCACCAATTCCTGATGCTTTATCCGGTTCTTCCCGATGCCATGGTGTGGTGTCATAGAGGTGATAGAAGGGGTTAATGACAACTGAGTATTGACAGCTTGCCATTAAGCCCAGATTGAAAACGTTCAGTTCTCTATGAGACCCGCCCATTATGAATCCTGTGAGTATATAGCTAAAAAATACAACATGGAGATGAATACTTTAATTGAAAAAGATCACAGAGAAAAAATCCTTTATTTGAAATAAATCAGACAAACAACCCTCATTTTCCCTTTTATTAACGCTACATGATTCAACCAGAGCTAGGGTGTATGAGGGACTCGGACACCGGGGCTACTGTGTGGGGAGTCACGGATGGTCGGGACCCCGGTGCTGTGCCCTGGCGATCAATTATACCAGATGTTGATGGTAAACAGTGGGGGTTAAAGGGGTTATTTACAGGGGAACGTGACTCCACCTGTAGAGTCCGGTAAGATGGTACCGGCGCTGCCAGCCGGCCACTCAGGTGATGGTTGAGGCAGCTAAGTGTGGTACAGCTCCCCACAGGTGGAGCTTTACCTCAGGGCAGCTACTGTGGTGAGACGGTGAGGGAGGACAGTGATGGTAATGGTGGTGCGACGGTGAGGGAGGACAGTGATGGTAATGGTGGTGCAGTTCTTACCCCTCTGCTTTGAAGATGTTAATGATGATGTTGAGCCCTCCAGGCTGCGGCAGGAAGAATAACAGAAACAGTTCCAGTTTAACTCTGCTTTACTTGGTACCAGCTGATGGCATAACAAAACACAGTACAGTTTGATTTTAGGGTGTTGTTACCAACTCAGGATTTCTCTTATGGAGTCTCTAGATGTCCTCTCTTTGTCTTTCAGGGTCTACTACTTTCTTTATCTAGATCTTTCGGTCTTTTACCACCCTTGCAGCGCTCCCCCGCCAGTCCTACGGTCTGTATCTAGAAGATAAGGTCTGTCCACTACCCGGTCTGGATAGGGCAACCCGGAACCGAGATACAAAAGGCTCCCTTCCAGCACCGCAGTATATGTCTGTCCCTTTTAGTTTCTTCTAGTGTCCTGAACCGGTTTTCAGTCCTGAGGGGAGAGGTACCTTGTGGCGCTGTCAGCAACCCGGTTCTGTTGGGCCTGCAGCTCGTCGGCTTTGCTGTCAGGGATAAACTCCTGGCTGCCTCGGTTGTCCGTGTCACCGGTGTCCCCTCAACATGACCAGCTGGCTCCTACCAGCCCTGGTCCGTTGCCTTCTGTCCTGGGTCCCCACATAAAGATGGGGTACCCTCCACTCAGCTAGGCTGCCAGGCTTGACCACCCTGTCTGCCTTCCCAGCACTGTCTGAGGTAAATTCCCAACTGTCACTCTTACTCTATCCTAAGCTCCGCCCCCACCCTGTGGAACCTACTATATTACCAGTTCCCCATACTCTAAGTGGTGCGGTCCTAAGTGAGTGTAGATAACAGACTCCATAAGATTTAAATCCTAAACTAGCAACTTACAAAATAATATTACATAGTATTACATATAGATAATAAGTGTAATACCACTCTGTGGCTCCTAGCTGCAGGGGCGCCACATACACATACCTGTCTGACGATAATCTACAACAATGATCCCATGAAGCACATAATCCTGGCTCTGCTTCATCCTGAGTTAGCAGCAAGAGGACAAGCGTCCTCTCCTTGCAGTCTCTCAAATAGAGAATAGCAAACTCTCAAAATCTGTGTAAAACAAAGCATTAAAGAATGCATTGTGGGCATGGGCCTAAGAGGGTCCAGGGAGAGCCGCATTTGTGGTGAAAGGGTTTGATGATTTTTCTTTTCCCCCGGCTACCACTACTTCTAGGGCAGGGATGGTCAACTACAGTCCTTAATGTCTGAAAACAGTGCAAGTTTGGCACTGCTGAGGTGATTAATCCAGCACCTTGTGCAATGCTAATTAAATCCTGAAAATATGCATTGTTTGTGGCCCTTGAGTGCTGCACGTGGCCAGCCCTGTTCTAGAGGAGTGTACGTAGTCTCTTGCATTTCCATACCCCAGACTGTCAGGCCAGAGTCCAGCGGCTTGTTCGCCATGTTCTTCATGTGGTGACTTTGCTTGTAATTATGATATGTGTTCCACTCATGTAAATAAGTAGAGATGACATGCTGTTTTATGATATGTGATTGTTGCTGGTTTAGGGGGTGTTTACTGTGTAAACCTTTATAGTAAAAAAAAAAGGGAGAGAAGGGGCGCATGTGTAGGATCACTATAGCTCAGTTAATATGGCGTTATTACAGGTGGCCACTCACCTGTTTTGGTTGTGCACGACCTGCACAACCCGGTGTAATAGCCTCTGATATATGGGGGACCCCCGGCAACATGCACGCTCCGCTCCTTCGACCTCGCTGGTCCCCAGCTGTCCGTACAGGACCTTTCCGGTCACGTGGCGCCGGTCCCGGATGTGCGTCACTGCTTTTTACCTAGGGAACGCCAGATCCTTCACCACTGTGCCCTCGCTGTGCTGCTCCAGCCGCTGATCCCTCAGGGGGAATAGAAGCTTGTAAGAATATGATTTAGCGGTCTTGTAGAAGCGCTACTAAAGCTCAGGCACCAGGATGATAAGGTTTATGAACAGCAATCTTTATTTTCCCCTCACAGCTCCACAACATGTTTCAACTGCTCAAGGCAGTCTTCCTGAGGAAGACTGCCTTGAGCAGTTGAAACATGTTGTGGAGCTGTGAGGGGAAAATAAAGATTGCTGTTCATAAACCTTATCATCCTGGTGCCTGAGCTTTAGTAGCGCTTCTACAAGACCGCTAAATCATATTCTTACAAACCTTTATAGTAAAGATATTCACTATGCACTATATGCACTTTATTCACTTCATATAATGTAATCAATCATTTTTACAAATCTTAGAACATAGTTCTGTGATTGTAAGATATATATATAATGTATGGCTATCACTTCACCTGTATGTTGAACGAGTGGACACTTACTATGTATGTATGAAATGACACCCAAGGGGGAAACATACACAGTCTGTCTGTAATTCGGTTGCCAGAGTAGCCCGTCTGTCCATTAACCCCTTCCCGACATAAGACGTTGTGCAACGTCCTGTGTTTCTGCCCGTTCCCGACACAGGACGTTGCACAACGTCCTGGCAGATTTGAGCTGCTGCAGCTCCTGTGAGTGGGGTCGCTCAGGTGTCACAGATGCTGCTGCTCTGTGACAACCTGTAGATGACCCCACAGGGGGTGGATTAACCCCCCCGTGCCCAGGACCCCTCCGATCGGCAGTTTAAAAGTGAAACTGCCGATCGGAGGGAATCACAGGGATTCACCCCTCCAGATCTGATTGGAGCTCTCCAATCAGATCTGGAGGGGCGGATCGGCAAGTGCCCACCCCTCCTCACCCCCCTCCAGCTCCAGGACTGTCCAGGGCCCCCCCGCCGTCCCCCCCAACCGCCCGCCCCCCTCTATTACAATGTATCTGCCGGCGGGCTGCACCCGCGTGCGCCCGCCAGCAACACTGCCTGCTCCCCTGCTCTGGTGCTCCCCCCAGGCTGCCCCCACCTCCGGGCCCTGTGCCTGGCCCCCCCCTCACCTCCTGCGGCGGGCTGCACACTTCCGTGCACCCGCCGCCGCTGCTGCAGCTCCTCCTTCTCTGCCCGGCCCGCCGGTCTGTGGTCCCGCCTCCTCTCCCGGCCTCCTCCTGCTCATCGGTGGAACGAGGGAGGTAAGTATGTATGTGTATGTATGCATGCATGTGTATGTATGCATGCATGTGTATGTATGCATGCATGTGTGTGTATGCATGCATGTGTGTGTATGCATGCATGTGTGTATGCATGCATGTGTATGTATGCATGCATGTGTGTGTATGCATGCATGTGTGTGTATGCATGCATGTGTGTATGCATGCATGTGTATGTATGCATGCATGTGTGTATGCATGCATGTGTATGTATGCATGCCTGTGTATGTATGCATGCATGTGTGTGTATGCATGCATGTGTGTGTATGCATGCATGTGTATGTATGCATGTGTATGTATGCATGCATGTATATGTATGCATGCATGCATGCATGTATGTATGCATGTATGTGTATGTATGTATATCTATGTATGTATGTATGTGTATGTATCTATGTATGTATGTATGTGTGTATGTGTATGTATCTATGTATGTATGTATGTATGTGTATGTTTGTATCTATGTATGTATGTATGTGTATGTATCTATGTATGTATGTATGTGTGTATGTGTATGTATGTATGTATGTATGTATGAATGAATGAATGAATTGATGGTGGGTGAATGGATAGGGGTGCATGCGTGGACGTGAGCGTACATGAGCGTGCGTGGACGTGTGCGTGCGTAGACGTGTGCGTGCGTAGACGTGTGCGTGTGTGGACATGTGTGTGGACGTGTGCGTGCATAGATGTGTGTGTGCATAGACATGTGCGTGCGTGGATGATGGGTGCATAGGTGGATGGATGGGTGCAACAAGGGATCAAGTGTCCTCTTGTTGTAGTCTCTGGGATCATAGTCATGGTGCACTGTATGACAGATCATTGTCATACAGTGCACCATAACTCTGACCCCAGAGACTGTAAGAAGAGGACACTTCATCCCTTGCTGCAGTCTCTGGATTGACCAGAGGCGATCGAGCGTCGTGGGACCTTCGTTGTGGACTACGTCGGAGGCGATCGTGCGTCATGGGACCTTCGTTGTGGACTACGTCATAGGCGATCGAGCGTCGTGGGACCTTCGTTGTGGACTACGTCGGATCTTTATAATAAAGATGGAGTCCGAATTTTGTTTGTGTTTTTTTTTCAAATAAAAAGATTTTTCTCTGTGTGTATTTTCTGACTATTTACAAGAGATTCCTAATGGCGGGTCTAACATTGGCCCTATATTATGAATCTCGGGCTTAGTGCCAGCTGACAATAAAAAGCTGGCATTAAGCCCTTTATTACCCAGTTTGCCACCGGCACCAGGGCAACTGGAAGAGTCTGGGTACAGCGCCAGAAAATGGCGCTTCAATGAATGCACCATTTTCTGGGGCGGCTGCGGGCTGCAATTCGCAGCATGGGGGGCCCAGAACGCTTGGGCCTCTCCATGCTGCGGATTCCAGCCCCCAGCTGCCTAGTTGTATCTGGCTGGACCAAAAATATGGCGGAGCCCCATGTCATTTTTTTCTAAAATTAGTTCTAGAAGAAAAAAAAGGGCTTTGCTGTATTTTTGGTGGCCAGCCAGGTACAACAAGGCAGCTGGGGGTTGGTGGCAATCCGTAGCTGCCAAGTTGTACCTGGCTGGACCAAAAATATGGCGGAGCCCCACGCCATTTTTTTTTCTAGAATTAGTCCTAGAAAAAAAATAAAAATGGGCTTTGCTGTATTTTTGGTTGCCAGCCAGGTACAATGAGGCAGCTGGGGGTTGCTGGCAGTCCGTAGCTGCCAAGTTGTACCTGGCTGGACCAAAAATATGGCGGATCCCTACGCCATTTTTTTTCTAAAATTAGTCCTAGAAAAAAAAAAATGGGCTTCGCTGTATTTAGATGCATAGTGAACACTTTGAACCCCCAGGTGCTTCACAAATTGATCCGTAAAAATGAAAAAAGAAAATTTGTGTGAAAACAAATGTACTTTTTCCTTCTTACGGATCAATTTGTGAAGCACCTGGGGGATCAAAGTGCTCACTATGCATCTAGATGCATTCCTTGGGGGGTCTAGTTTCCAAAATGGGGTCATTTGTGGGGGAGCTCCAATGTTTGGGCACACAGGGGCTCTCCATACACGACATGGTGTCCGCTAATGATTCCAATAGTTAGCGGACACCATGTCGCGTATGGAGAGCCCCTGTGTGCCTAAACATTGGAGCTCCCCTACAAGTGACCCCATTTTGGAAACTAGACCCCCCAAGGAACATATCTAGATGCATAGTGAGCACTTTGAACCCCCAGGTGCTTCACAAATTGATCCGTAAAAATGAAAAAAGAAAATTTGTGTGAAAACAAATGTACTTTTTCCTTCTTACGGATCAATTTGTGAAGCACCTGGGGGTTCAAAGTGCTCACTATGCATCTAGATACATACCTTGGGGGGTCTAGTTTCCAAAATGAGGTCACTTGTGGGGTAGCTCAAATGTTTGGGTACACATGGGCTCTCCATACGCGACATGGTGTCCGCTAACAATTCCAATAGTTAGCGGACACCATGTCGCGTATGGAGAGCCCCTGTGTGCCTAAACATTGGAGCTCCCCCACAAGTGACCCCATTTTGGAAACTAGACCTCCCAGGGAACGTATCTAGTTTAGTTGTGAACATTTTGAACCCCCAGGTGCTTCACAAATTCATCTGTAAAATTGAATAAGTACTTTTTTTCCACAAAAAAATTCTTTTTTTATTTTTACAGATTATTTTGTGAAGCACCGGGGTGTTCAAAATGCTCACCACCCATCTAGCTAAGTTCCCTGGGGGGTCTAGTTTCCAAAATGGGGTCACTTGTGGGGGAGCTACAATGTTTAGGCACACAGGGGCTCTCCAAACGCGACATGGTGTCCGCTAACAATTGGAGCTAATTTTTCAGTCAAATTGTTAGCGGACACTATGTCGCGTTTGGAGAGCCCCTGTGTGGCTAAACATTGGAGCTCCCTCACAAGTGACCCCATTTTGGAAACTAGAGCCCCCAGGGAACTTATATAGATGTGTGGTGAGCATTTTGAACCCCCAGGTGCTTCACAAATTCATCCGTAAAAATGAAAAAGTACTTTTTTTTCCATAAACATTTTCTTTTTTCATTTTTACAGATTCATTTGTGAAGCACTAGGGTATTCAAAATGCTCACCACCCATCTAGATAAGTTCCCTGGGGGGTCTAGTTTCCAAAATGGGGTCACTTGTGGGGGAGCTCCAATGTTTAGGCACACAGGGGCTCTCCAAATGCAACATGGTGTCCGCTAACAATTTGACTGAAAAATCAGCTCAAATTGTTAGCGGACACCATGTCGCGTTTGGAGAGCCCCTGTGTGCCTACACATTGGAGCTCCCCCACAAGTGACCCCATTTTGGAAATTAGACCCCCAGGGAATTTATCTAGATGGGTGGTGAGCATTTTGAACCCCCAGGTGCTTCACAAATTCATCCGTAAAAATGAAAAAGTACTTTTTTTTCTACAAAAATTTTGTTTTTTCATTTTTACAGATTAATTTGTGAAGCACTAGGGTATTCAAAATGCTCACCACCCATCTAGATAAGTTCCCTGGGGGTATAGTTTCCAAAATGGGGTCACTTGTGGGGGAGCTCCAATGTTTAGGCACACAGGGGCTCTCCAAATGCAACATGGTGTCCGCTAACAATTTGACTGAAAAATCAGCTCAAATTGTTAGCGGACACCATGTCGCGTTTGGAGAGCCCCTGTGTGCCTACACATTGGAGCTCCCCCACAAGTGACCCCATTTTGGAAACTAGACCCCCCAGGGAATTTATCTAGATGGGTGGTGAGCATTTTGAACCCCCAGGTGCTTCACAAATTCATCCGTAAAAATGAAAAAGTACTTTTTTTTCTACAAAATCTTTTTTTTTCATTATAAAAGATTAATTTGTGAAGCACTGGGGTATTCAAAATGCTCACCACCCATCTAGATAAGTTCCCTGGGGGGTCTAGTTTCCAAAATGGGGTCACTTGTGGGGGAGCTCCAATGTTTAGGCACACAGGGGCTCTCCAAAGGCAACATGGTGTCCGCTAACAATTTGACTGAAAAATCAGCTCAAATTGTTAGCGGACACCATGTCGCGTTTGGAGAGCCCCTGTGTGCCTACACATTGGAGCTCCCCCACAAGTGACCCCATTTTGGAAACTAGACCCCCAGGGAATTTATCTAGATGGGTGGTGAGCATTTTGAACCCCCAGGTGCTTCACAAATTCATCCGTAAAAATGAAAAAGTACTTTTTTTTCTACAAAAATTTTCTTTTAGCCTAAACTTTTTCATTTTTACATGGGGAACAGGATAAAATGGATGCAAAAAATTGTTGGGCAATTTCTCCTGAGTACACCGATACCTCATATGTGGTCATAAACCACTGTTTGGGCACACAGCAGGGCTCAGAAGGGAAGGAGCGCCATTTGACTTTTTGAACGGAAAATTAGCTCCAAAAGTCAAATTGCCCTCCCTCCCTTCTGAGCCCTGCCGTGTGCCCAAACAGTGGTTTATGACCACATATGAGATATCGATGTACTCAGGAGAAATTGCTCAACAATTTTTAGGATCCATTTTATCCTGTTGCCCATGTGAAAATGAAAGAATTGAGGCTAAAAGAACATTTTTGTTGGAAAAATTAAAATTACCATTTTTTCCTTCCACTTTGCTTTAGTTCCCGTGAAGCACCTGAAGGGTTAATAATCTTCTTGAATGTAGTTTTGAGTAGCTTGAGGGGTGCAGTTTTTGGAATGGTGTCACTTTTGGGTGTTTTCTGTCATGTAAACCCCTCAAAGGGACTTCAAATGTGATGTGGTCACAAAAAAAAATGGTTTTGTAAATTTTGCTGGAAAAATGAAAAATTGCTGATGAACTTTGAACCCTTATAACGTCCGAACAAAAAATTTTTTTTTTCCCAAAATTGTGCTGATGTAAAGTAGACATGTGGGAAATGTTATTTATTAACTATTTTGTGGCACATACCTCTCTGGTTTAGCAGAATAAAAATTCATAATTTGAAAATTGCAAAATTTTCAAAAATTTTGCCAAATTTTTAATTTTTTCACCAATAATCGCAAAAATTATCGACTTAAATTTAATACTAACATGAAGCCCAATATGTCACGAAAAAACAATCTCAGAATCGCTCGGATCCAATGAAGCGTTCCAGAGATATTACCTCATAAAGGGACACTGGTCAGAATTGACAAAAATGGCCTGGTCATTAGGGTCAAAATAGGCCCGGGGGTGAAGGGGTTAAACTAATAAGTAAATGTGCTCCAACAAAATGGCCGCCGTCACCTAAAAACCATAAAGCGGTGCGGGCCCTTATGACTGAGGGGAATCGGGTTGTAGTGCGCACGCGCAATGACGCGCTCCGCGTCATGCGCACAGCCCCTTTCCACCCAGTCACCGGCGGAAATGACGTGACGGTAATGGCGGCGACCATAATCCGGCGGTCGGCAGCTAATAAAAGGTGGCAGAAGTCGCCAGTAACATCACAAAACCCCTTGAGAAAGCCTTGCGAAACGGTCGTAGGGGGGGCCACAACTGAGGGCACTGACTGAACCAGGGAACAGCACAAACATCATGGGTGAGTAAACCAGTGATTGAGCGATTGTGTCACCACTGATCCCCCCATGATAATGAATGAGACTAACCACTTGGTACTATAAGGTGCAATATTGTGTTACCCTGAGCGTGCAATTACCTCTATGTGGTTCATATCTGGATTCATCCACAAAAATACTTCATTTTTTAACGGTGTACTGTCTGTTACTTTATATGTTTAATAAAGTGGTAATTTTATGAAACATCAACTCCCTAGTGCTTGCACTTATTCTATCTGTAGGGCAGTATCAAAGCACCTCTTTGCAGAAACAGCCATTAAACAATTTGGGACAGCCCATATGTCGTGTTTGGAAGCTTCCCATAGGTTTATTGGTAACATCTGAGTTAATTAGAGACACACCTGTCGATGCATTTTAAAGCACACTTGAAAAACACTGCTTCGTTGTGTAGCATCATGGGAAAGTCTAAAAAAAATAGCCAAGATATCAGGAAGAGAATTGTGGACTTGCACAAGTCTGGTTCATCCTTGGGTGTAATTTCCAGATACCTAAAGGTGCCTCGTTCGTCTGTACAAACAATTATACGCAAGTACAAACAAGATGACAAAGTTAGCCATCATACTGCTCAGGAAGGAAATGGGTTTTCTGGCCTATAGGTGAATGTGCTTGGGTCCGACATGTCCATATCAACCCAAGACCAAAAGCAAAGACCTTGTGAAGATGATAGTGGACACTGGTAAGATTGTGTCATTATCCACAGTGAAACAAGTACTGGCTCAACAGGGGTTGAAATGTCACTCATCCATGATCTCAATCCTTTTGAAAATTTATGGGCAAAGCTGAAAAGGCATGTGAGAGCAAGGCGACCTTCAAACATGGCTCAGTTACACTAATTCTGCTAGGAGAAATGGGCCCAAATTCCTACCAATTTTTGGGAGAAGCTTGTGGAAGGATATCCAAAATGTTTGACCCAAGTCATACAGTTTAAGGGCAATGGTACCAAATACTAATGGAATGTATTTAAATATTTGACTTTGCAGAAAGTAATAAAAATGCCTTAAAATATTTTCTCTCTGTCTCTCTCATTATTGTGGCATATGGCAAATAGAAATAATTATGGTAATCCTAATTGACCTAAAACTGAAAAAGTGTATTCTGATTTCTTGTCAGATAGTGAGGAAAACATACATATGTTTCTTTTTATATAGTGTATGTAAACTTCTGGTTGCAACTGTATATAAATTATAAAAAGAAGTTTGGGTCCTCCTCCAATTTGGATCACGGTGAAACTGACAGGTGGGGTCTGGTACTCTCAGGGTGAAAAGAGTCATGCATAATGGGCCCTCTCTAGCCTGAAAATAGGAGGCCACAGCTACTACAGAAGTGTTGCCTCTTTTAGAAGCACCAGTCTTGACTTTTTGCCCCAGCTCTTCCTGTTGCCCTGGTACCTCATGTCACACTTTCAGGATACTCACTGTATGGACCTGCAAGTGTGGCTGCAGTAACCTTTGTGATGTCACTGCTCATCATACTGCTGAGAGTTGGGCAGTGCCTTCTTTCCCAACATGTGGGGGATGCATTCTCTGAATGTGCCTATTACAGACTGGAATTCTGAGATTCCGTGGGACCTTCATGCGTTGGATGCCTTGGATTTTGATTGGGAATAAATTGGCTAATGAGGGTGTATCTTGTCTTTATTTGGTCACTAATTCTCTTTTTTATGTCTTGTCTTGTAATCGTGGATTACAGTGATATCGTTGGACTACTGCAGGGGTTTTTTTGTTTGCTTTGTTTTTAATTTTTTTTGGGGGGGGCAGAGGGGGAGTTTATTTCCTTGGTGTGTTTTTTTTTTTCAATAAATTGGTGAAAGAAGGAGAGTGTTGGGATGTGATTTTTCCAAGAAAATATTTTTGTGTGTCTTTATTTTTGTTATTACTGACTGGGTCAGTATTGTTGGGTATCTGTCAGATGCATCAACATTGCTAACTTGATGGCTTGTTGCCAGCTGACATTACTCAGTTGACAGCTGACATCAACCCCCAATACCATTACTTTGTTTCATCTTTATGCGGTACATATGGCATCTGTGCTGCCACTAAAAATGGACAGGCCTCCATGAAAGTCACATGGACATCTGCATGATTCACATGGACACACATTCCCTGTCAAAGCACAGAGATGTAAAGATCTCTATTGTGTTTAATTAGCATGCATGTGAATGTGTTTCCATTAGGTGGGAAAACAGCACACCACATATACTGCGAACTTGGATGTGTGAAAGATGCATAAGGTTGTGAAACTCTTGAGACTGGTCACTGGTTTTGCCCATAATGGGATGTTTAACATGTGGCACCATGGTATTGAGACATCTTTTATAGGCTATCAGTTCAATTAGCTGATATTATTTTTCACTAATTCACAGAATCGCTTTCCAATTACTGATAGATTTAAGCTGTTGTAATGACTATCCATGGCCCTTCAGCACCTCTCTTTCTTCATGTCTTCAATACTTTATTGAAGTAATTTCCCCTAATTATAAAGAGAGTAAACTACCGATTTTGTAAGTTTTCCCACCTTACACTTCAACTATGAAAGACAGAATCTAAAAAAAAAAAAGAGCCAGAAAGTCCCATTGTATGATTTTTACATAATTAAATTGAATTTTATTGCATGAAAAAAGTATTTGATCAGCTACTAACCAGCAAGAATTCTGCCTTTCACAGACCTGAGAGTTCACCGAATAGGTTGCATAATTATCAGAGAAGAGAAAAAGAAAAAAAAAAAAGAGAAAAAGGGGGCTACGAGCTTACGCTATTTTGGTCCAAAATATCAAACTAACTCCTCACATTTTTTTTTTCCAAAAAAATGTTTATTGCATTTTTTTATCTTTCTGCAGTTTGAGGCTGGGCCCTCTAGGGGTGTCAGTCACTTGTGGAGCATATTTTTGGTGCGGAACAGCCCGCCTTGTTTAACAGCTGGGTGTCATTAATAGGCTGTGCTCTGACACTATGTTTCCCTTTGCCTGGAGTGGCTGCCACCCTGGGGTGACCTCGTGTCTAGTAATACCACCAGTTTCCTCCTTGTGGCATGGATGGACGCAGATGCTACAATTGCCCCCATGCCAGGGTTGTAGGAGATTGAGCATCGGTGTTGGGAGACATGGGTTATCCCCTAAGAGTGGCAAACAGCATTCTGCTAAATGCAATGGATATTTGTAAGTGGCCAAATATGTTTTTTTTTCTCTTTCACAGACCTGCCAGTTCTTTTTTAAGAAGCCTTCCTACTGTGCACTCATTACCTGTATTAATTGCACCTTTTTAAACTTGTTTCCTGTATAAAAGACCCCTGTCTGCACACTGAATCAATCACACTTCAACCTCTCCACTATGGCCAAGACCAATGAGCTGTCTAATGACACCAGGGACAGAAATGCAGACCCGCGCACAAGGCTGAGATGCAACAATATGCAAACAGCTTGTTGAGAAATCAACAACTGTTGGCACAATTATTGGAAAACAGAAGAAGCACAAGATAACTGTCACTCTTCCTTGGTCTCAGGCTCAATGCAAGATCTTGCCTCATGGGGTAAAAAATATTCTGAGAAAGGTCAGGAATCAGCCCAGAACTACACAGGAGGACTTAGTGAATGATCTGAAAATAGCTAGGACCACCTTCTCCAAGATTACCGATAGTATTAAAGTACGCTGTCATGCATTATAATCTTGCAGGGCGCGCAAGGTACCCTTGTTCATGTCAGCACATGTCCAGGCCTATTTGATTTCACCAAAGACCATCTGGATGATCCAGAGGAGTCATGGGATGTTGTCATATGGACAGATGAGACCAAACTAGAACTTTTTGATATCATCTCCACTCGGTGTGTTTGGAGGAAAATGCATGGAAGAAAAACAGACTTCCTGTTTCTACATTGAGCTACATTCAGCAAGTCTGTTTCCAATCACATGATTTCATAAACCCAATAGAAAAAAAATACTGGGTAAAAGGGCAAAATGAACAATTGTAGGTACATTGTAAGGCACATGGAGTTGTGTGTGTGGAGATGTGGACCCGCTAGACCACTAAAGTGGAAGCTGACCTGTAGATAGGAACAGGCAGAAGATGCAGATAGAGTAATGCAGAATCTTTAAGGTGGTAAGCTTGCCAATACAGACTGGATGGTACACACGACAAGTTTACAGGCAATGAGGAGCAAACACAAAGCACAGAGAAGCGAGATAGCTGCTAAGTGGTCCAGGAGTCATGGTGCAGGAACTGTGGTAGCCAGTAGAGTTTAGTAAATGGCGTGCACCCTGAGGTGAGTTGACCGTGGGGGTTCCCTATAAATAAGCCATCACTAATGCAGGGATTCCCTATAAATAAGCCATCATGACTGCGGAGATTCCCAATAAATAAGCCGTCACTATGAAACGACCGTCACTCCAGCCACAGTGTGGGATGCGCAGGCACTATGGAGGTGATAAGGCAATCAAGTAGGGTCCAGACAGGATCCTCTAAACCTTAAAAAGCTAAGTGTCAATAACCAATCTGTACTTTACTCTCCATAGATGTTGCAAACCACCATAAGCGAACTCTAAACAGTTCACTTGTTGTGGATCCCCTGAGAATTTCCTAAAAAGAAAACTGAGGTATAATTGGGACCTATAACATATTTTAAGGCGCACAATGGACTCAATAAGACTATTCCCGGAATATTCAATACAGGTCAATACAGGAAAGACCTATATAAACAATGTGATAATACTGTATATGCCTCTAAACACTACAGAGATACACTCAGGTGGGTGCATATCCATTCCTAGCTGTAGGACTGTCCCCAATAAAGACATCCACAAAACTGGGGTACGATGCTTTGAAAGTAATATATATTACTAGAAGTCTCACCTTCTTTGTATATTTCCCTGCAGCTACACCAAGGACAATAGCTTCAAGTCCTCCAACTCCACAAGGAGTTTCATAGGCTGCACTACAAACTTAGGTATTACTCTCTGTCTCTTTATATACTACCCCGACTCACTCTTAATGACCATTTCCAACACTTCCATCCCTTGATCTTGTGTCTTTATAGTTTCTGAATTCATGTAGTATTCTATGCATCCTCTTGAGACCATGCCTCCATATTGGGTAACTTTACCACCCTTTGATGATCTGATGATGATTGTAAATTGTATAAATTTGTATACTGTATATGTATAGCAATTTACTGTTATGTTTTTTTCATACTTTGATTCCAGTGACTCTGCGATAAAGGCCATGACGTAGTGGACGAAACGTCTTCTCAGTCACATATTGCCATTTGTGAACAAATAAAGAGAAACTTTTCACCTTGCAAACTATACTTGAGTGTGCAGTGTTTATCTCTCATACTTGGAACTGGGGTAGAGGCACCTTGGCCAACAGAATTGACACACTGTACGTGGTTGACCTCTAGACTGGCGAGTGCAGGTGTAGCAAGCTCTCGTCTGAGTAACAGGTGATCTGCAAGTGTATCATGTAGCATAGAGGCAATTCAGTCCTATGGCAGATGTAGCAGGTTCTAGGTGAGACAATGAGTATAGGTAAGCAGGTATTACCAGGGACAAGGGCATAGGCAGACAATGGGACAGGCACCTTAGGGAAAGAAAGCAGCACACCTTGTGACAGGCGATGTTGCTCAGGCACCTCCTTTAAGGTGAAGGTGCCTTAAATAGAAGTAACCACTTAGTGATAGGATGACAGGGAAATTAGGGTGAAATTGAGTACAGGTGTACTGGCACTTTAATGGGAGGGAGGGGGCGGTATGTGACCTAAGCACACTCCCAGAGGCTCTGCAGGAAGGATGCAGACCTCAGAAGGAGAAGTAGTGGACGGAATTCTGGAAGGGGGTGTCGGATTGCTGGCTAGGTGAGTAACATAAGTGGAGCTGGAAGCAGGCCGAGCGGGACCGCATGATGGGCACCGGTTTCCCTGCTTAGTGGACTCTGACCCCACGGTGACGATAGGGCAGACTGGGCGGACAGAGTTGCGTGATGGGCATCGATCTCCTAGCCCGAGGGAGGTCAGTCCCGCAGCATGGGGCATGATATACACAGTGCTATATAATATGATGACTGCAAAAATGTTAAGAAGATAAAAACTTTGATGGGAGTGCACGTTTAGGGAAATAAAATATCCTGCCTTCCATTTATGAATAAGCATTCTTATTTTCACAAAAATCAACTGAAAACTATTTTCTTTACACTTGGTTAATATTCATGTTTTCTTTTACACTGCATTTTTATCTTGTATCATAACAAAAAACGATCTAAATCATTCAATGAAATTCACTGTATACTACAGTAATTCTGAGTTATAAAATATCTTGTTTCAAGCTTTAGACTAAAATAAGTAACCGTGCCGCTGTACAAATAACCCTTCATATAAATATTTACCAGCTTTATCGACAAACATTCTATTTCTAAAAAGATGAAGCTCTGGAGGTGTACAAACATTTCTCTGCATATATTCTCAGTCTTCAATTGCCTTAAACAAACAATTGTTCTTTAGAACTGGATGATATGGAATAAGATCTTTGCCTGTTCAGGCGGATGCTGCAGCATCAACCAGAGTTCAATCATGAATATGATAAACCAAATATCAGCCATCTGCTAGATCATAAGAGCATATGTTAAAGGAGCGAGAACACACTGTAACCCCAGCATGCCAGGCACACATCCCGGCACAAGGACCATAGACTGGAGAGTTGTGGTTCCTCCAGTACAACAGAGGTTAAGCAAGGCTTTTCCTTAATTATTGTCAGAGTTTTACATGAAGTCTGCTTCATCAACTGGATAAATATTTGACTGCTATTCAGTAAATTGCATTAGTTTACTTTAACTGTATGCTCAGTCTTATTCAGGCATCATACATTAGGCAATGTAGTGTGTAATGCATCTCCACAGGTGACCAGAGCTATTCTCTGTATGAGGTAAATTAAAACTCATATTTTAAAAATTAAACATTCTTGCACTTTATGATTTCAATATTTAATTATAAAATGTGTCAGAGCCTAATCTCTGACTGAGTCAGGCATGAAATTAATCAAAAAAGAAAGAAGTTTAGCTATCCTTTACTGTGAAGAAAATATGATTTGTTATTCCATCTCTTGATTCTGACATCACACACATTTTGCGCAAAAAGGCTTTAATGAGAACAAAGTCAAACAATTCAGCCGTAGTTGCTGACTCAGAAGATCAATGCAATTAACAAAACAAATGGGTAATTGGGAATAATGGGCAATGGGAATACTGCCAACGGCATTCTGGGGAATATGTAAGTCGTGTTTAAAGATGCAGACAAGGTTTTTGACCCTCTGGTTAGGCAGATGTTAACATGATAGTATGTTAGGTTTACAACATGCTCTTTTCAGATCATCTGATAGCACAGGCCTTTTGATGTTTCACAATTTTTTTTACTGTTGATTACAATGTATGCAAATTGTTTTTTAAAGAAAAAACATTAATTTTGGCAACAATTATAAATGATGTAAAAACATCTTTTTTCATATTGTCATACATTACCGATTCGGACTTGCAAAGGAGAACAACGTGATTGACAACTATGTCCAGTGGGTTAAATTGTTTTAAAAACTTTTAGAGGTCAACCAGTGAATAAGATGACAAAGAAAACTAAAATGTTAGTGGTTTCTTGCACACTTTTTGTATAAAAAATACCTACCGGTATGTTTTATTTTAATATTAACATGTATATACCATAATTGTCCCTTTTCGGGATTATGGCTGCATGTAGCACTTCGCCTAACTTTAAAGGGATCCTGTCACCTCCAAAACGCCTCCTAAGCTATCAAAACATGTCCCTGCACCATCCCATCACTAATCTCACACTTCTTTTGTCTCCTAAAAGCATCCTGTGAAAGTGCATAAAAACGTTTTAATACTCACTCATTAGTGATTATAATTAGCAGGGGCCATATTCTTTAGTCAACAGAGGGTGTTGTTTTGCAGCTCCAGGATCCAGCCTTCTCTCTGTCTGTGCTTAAGTGAAACTGAAACTGAAGGCAGGACTAATGATTTGCATTCTGTGAGTGAAAGAGAGGGTAGAGGGCAATGCCTGCACATCACAGCAGAACACACAGAGACAGGGTGGATCCTGGAGCTGCAAAACAGCCAGCCTTGGTGACTAAAGAATAGTTACTCTGCTAATTATAATCACTAATGAGTAAGTATTAAAACTTGTTTATGCACTTTCACAGGATGCTTTTAGGAGACAAAAGAAGTGTGAGATTAGTGATAGGATGGTGCAGGGATATGTTTTGCTAGCTTAGGAGGCGTTTTGGAGGTGACAGGATCCCTTTAATTTAGACAGATGGAACTGAACTGCAGCACAGCCTCAACGGTATGTGTATGGCATTTTAAAGTGAACCTGTTACCAGGTTTTTGCTACCCCTTCTAAGATCAGAACTGTTCAAATGTGCTTAGGGGAAAAGGGATTAAGAACCGCGCTACCGCTCCAAGGAATCCAATTATTCAGGTTGTTAAAAATACAGATGGTGATTTATTACGCATTTTATGGTCTAGCCCCTTCCTCAGATAGCACCACATGAAATAAGATGATCAGCACTATGTAGGGACAGTGACCCTGGTATTAGTGATGTATCACTAGTTTTTTGTAGCTTTAAAAAATCTAATTTTTTTTTCAGCAGATCTACTAGTTTTATGAATGTTAAGCTTTGTATAACCCCGTCCACATCGCTGATTTGAAGTTTTTAGTGTATAGGCAGAAATTTGTCAGTTTTAGGGGTGGGGTTATATAGAGCTCTTTAATATAGAGGGCTAAATGGTATCACTTTTACTAGTGTTCTAGTGATACTCTGCTGATGGACCAGAGATTTTATCTATACTACAAGCAGTCCAGTAAGTGACAAATCACTAGAATAAAGGTATCTGTCTCTTTGTTATGCTGCTTTAAAATTATGTGGAAAACCTGGTGAAAGATTTGCTATTCCCCTTTATTCACTATGAAGAACATGAGAAATATAAGGTCCTGCCAACTATGTTATATATGGACTGGAAAGTCATAGACAACCTATTCAAAGTGAGAATCTGAGACAGGACCTATTGGTTATAAGGTAGTCTAGCTGTAGACGTCAAAGAAAAAGTCACACCTCCAACTGCAAATAGCTGGGATAAAGTTTTCTAGCAGGATGTGCCCCTGCTGAGGGTTCAAGCTTCACAGGCATTCTTTAGACCTACAGCGGACTTAATTGCATAAGGAGTTATTGAATTACCATATATCGTAGCCCTACACTGATTAAATTTCCTGGACCATGGGAAAAGGTCTTATGTGCACTTAGGTCTTGTTTTTTCCTAGTACCCCGGGCTGGGGAGATATGTAGAATGCCTAAACAGCAAATAGAAGCAAGGTAGTGAAGCCATGTTTGGTCTGCAAGTGTAATTGGGATCCAGCCAGATCCAATGAAACCAGAACCACCTCCCTGTGATCTACTGGTGAGAAGTTATGACCCGTCATAAGTTTTTGAAATTACCATCAAGCAATGCCAGAGTAGGGAATTAGACCACCTAGGGGACAGGAAAGTGAGTGACCGACCAATAGGTTAACTGCCAGTGCAAGGCAGTGGCATTTATTGTCTCCTAAGGAGATCATGTTGTGCATCGTGTTGAAAGAAACTAGGAACCCCTGGCACCACACACCTCCCAAGTAGCTGCCAGCACCAAGGCCTAATATCAAACTCGTAGCTAAGTT
The DNA here is from genome assembly GCA_033576535.1 of Allobates femoralis. NCBI lineage: Eukaryota > Metazoa > Chordata > Amphibia > Anura > Aromobatidae > Allobates > Allobates femoralis. Next base: position 322,997,778 of record JARQOC010000004.1, read on the forward strand.
ATTTTATCTACCAACTGTATTTGCATTTCTGACCATAGTGTACCCTTAAGGCAATTAAATATGCAGTATCTCTAGGTACAGATGAGTGAACTGGCCCCGAACATGTTCACCAATTTCAAATTTGGCACTAACTTTGCAGATTCTGTTCGCGATTGGAAACCCAAACAATTTCTCAAAAAATCAGCAAACGTGGCTTTGTTTGGGAAAAAAGTTAATATTTAAAATGGCCCTAAAAATTTCCCTGATTGTTTGAGGCAAAAATGCTTGCTGGAAGACCCTTAAGGTAATTAAATATGCAGTTTAATCCTGTATGGAGATGAGTAAACTGTCCCCAAACATGTTCACCAATGTCAAATTTGGCACTAGCATTGCAGATTCTGTTCGCGATTGGAAACCCAAACACTTTCTCAAAAAATCAGCAAACTTTGTTTGGGAAAAAAGTTCAAAATTTAAAATGGCCCTAAAACTTTCCCTGATTGTCTGGCACCAAAATGCTTGCTGGAAGACCCGCTGGCTAGGAATAACATCTATCCTTACAGTTAGCAGTGTTCCCAGTCATTGGGTCTACCAGCTTGTGTTAAGCTGCAGAATTTTTTTGTACCTTAAAATAATTTGAGTTTGCAGTTGTGTTGGCAATGTCCCTTAAACATCTGTTTAAGAGAGTTTTATGTATTTCTTATTTTCTAAATTTTATTATTATTTGTTTTATTTATTATTATTTTTTTATTGTTAATATTTTTTGGGGGGAGAGAAAACCATTATTAGTGCAGAGGGTCAGCAAGGTGTGAGGCCACCACTTCTACCCTTATCTACTAGAATTCAGATAAAAATGGCATATGTTCATTAATTTGCACAATGGGGTTAGCTGTATTTTTGGTCACCAGCACAGGTACAGGTGGCAGGACTGCCACCAACCCCCAGCAGTCTAGTCAGAGATCAGCCATGTCGCTCTAGCTGACCTGAGGTGAACCTGACTGTGGCGTCATCCCGCTTACAGCAGTTGCCGAAAATCAGTTTCAGGTCCCGCTGTGATAGGACGTCACAGAGTATTGTGGATGCTTACTGTTGTAGTAATAAAGATGGAAAGAAGGATTGTGAATATTTTCTTTTACATATAAACTATTTTTCATGGTGTGGTGTATTAATTATTTACTTAGAGATTCCTAATTGCTGGTTCTAAAATTGGTCCAACATTATGAACCATGTGCATAGTACCGGCTGGCAATACATAGCTATCAATAACCCCTTTACTACCTAGCTTGCCACCAGCACCAGGGCAGCTAGAATAGTCCAGTACAACACCAAAAAATGGGTCTTCTTTTAATGCACCAGTTTATGTGGCAGCTGTGGGCTGCAATTTTTAGCGTGGGGACCTAGAACACTTCAGCTTCAACTTGCTAAGAATTCCAGCTCCCAGCTGTCTGGGTTACCGTGGTTGTCAATCAAAAATTCGACAAAGCGCACACCCATTTTTTCGATTATTTATTTATTTTCCCAGTAATTTGACGTTATACTGGCAACCAATCACAGATACCGACAAAGATGGTGGGCAGGGCTAAATTTGACTAAACAGTCAAGAGGGAGAATCAGTGACATTCATGAGCAGGCCCAGAGGCAAGGTGACATGGGAACTTAAGCTTGGTAAGTAATAGTTTAGGAAGCTAATGTGCGAAAACAGCGGTGCTCCACTGTTAAAAGGTTTGAGTTGTGTTTGGCAGCTTTTGGACCTCTTTGGAAGTGTTTTGTATGCCCTTGATTTTGCCTCCAATTGATTTGAATGGGGTTCGGAAGTTTGGTGAACTGTTTGACGAACACTTCGACAAACATATTCTCGTTCAGCAGACATCAAAAGGTTTTCTCATCTCTAATTCTAGGGTTGTTGTTTTATACGTGTTTTTGGTTTAAAATTATATGCTACTGGTGCTGGTTTCTTGCTTGACATAATCCTATTAATGAATTAGGCTTATATCTAATGAGGAACTGGTGGCAAACCTACCAGGCTGGCAGGGCTCTATTTAACTGGGGTTAGTGAAAGAGCCTCTCAGCCAGTCAGGGTTGTGAGCAAGAGAGATGCCATACCAGAGGGACATGGATCACCTTCTCTCCCTTCCTGTACCTCCCTGTGCTCATGTGGAATGGGGATGTATATAAAACTGTGCTAAGCTGACCTAACGTGTCCCCAGAAAGTGTGGAACATCACAGATAGTTAATTTCAAGCAATTGGAGAAAAACTATCCATTCAAAACAGAAATCGTTGTAGATCAATTTGATCTCTGGGAGGACTACTCAAATGTGGTCCATTTGGATTATGAAGATAAGTCTAAATCAGGACTACCTCCCCTTTGCCCTAATAATATATTTTCCCTGTTAGGGTTTTTTTAGAGCGCGCCACCGGTGAGTGGGGACACCACAATTTAGGGTGTGTTAAAATATTCACTGATAGGCAGTGGAAAGGATAGGGTCTTGATAAGTCCTCCCTACATTTTGATCTATCATATAGGTATTCCTTTTTATTGTATGTTGTTGTTATATTGTTTGTCATATCTGTGGATCAATGACCTTTTTATACATTTTTGTAATAAAGGCGATATTTTTTCATAAATAAGTTGGCAATTCAATATTTCATGAACATCACATATAGGCAGAAGTTATAAGACCATATAGTGTGACTCCAACATATTAGAGATGTCAGAGCAGGGGGGCGTGGCTTGATGCTGATGCGAGCGGTCGGTTGGTAGAGATCCTCCTCCGCCATATGCTGTAATTATCCTGCCTAGAGTCTGCACTTACTGTCTTTTTTCCCTGGAGCTGATGTCTGATAGTGCCTGGACCCCTGGGAGTGCATCGGTGAGCCGCAGGGACCAGGAAATGGTCAGAAAAAGGCAGAAAGATGTCAGGGCCGGCGGCAGCACTGCAGCCCAAGATGGCGCCGAGAGAGAGGAGGAGGCAGGATGCTGGAATGCAGCTTATCAACAAAGGCTGCGGGTGGCTGAGAAGCTGAAAAGGTTTGCAAACACTGCGGAGACTCCTGGTATTGCTGATAATCTTCAGGAGGGGGATCGAGGGGCTGAAGAGGAGACAATGGCACAGGAGAGGGAAGAGAAGGATGATGAGGAAGAGCTTGATTCCCTGGGTGCACAGAGTGGAGGAGGGCAGTGCACTGCAAGTGACCTCACAGAGGGGGAACCCACACTAAGAGATGTGTTCTGCATAGTATAATTCTGTAAAACTGCTTTAACTTCCTTGTCTCAGAAGGTGGATGGTCTGAAGGAGGAGATGGTTGGGATAAAGGAGGCTATGCAGAGGTCTGATGTGACAATGACTGAAGTGGAGGAAAGAGTCAGTGCCACTGAAGATCATATGGTTAAAATGCAGAAAAACACAGCACCAACACACGCAACAATTATCAGATGTGGCTAATAAGAGTGACAACATGGAGAATCGCTCCAGAAGGAATAACCTTCACCTAGTGGGAATACCCGAAAAGGTGGAGGGTTCTGATCCCACTTCCTTTATTGAAAAATGGCTGCTTGACAAATTTGGCGCAGGGAATCTATCCAGAGTCTTTGCTGTGGAAAGAGCACATCATGTACCCAGAAGCCCTCAGGCCCCAGGCTCCACCCCCGGACTATCTTGGCCAGAATACTGAACTGCAGAGATAGAGACATCATTCTGCATACGGCCAGGAGGGTCACAAACTTGACCATCAATGGACAGCAGATAGAAATTAATACTATTTTTAGAGAACTCATATGGGGTAAAAAAACAAGCCAAAATTTAATTGGAAACATTACAGAAAGGGAAGGATGATGGAGGACTAGCGGTGCCTAACCCCTGGGTGTATTTTTTGGCGGTGCAGGGACAACATCTTAGGGGGTGGAAAGAGGCGGATTGTACTGGGTCGGTTTACCGTATATTAGCGTATGTAACTGGGAGGAGGCCACTGGTTCAAGGGTTGGAGGATGGTACTTTCAAAACATGGAGCCCTCAATACCCCACGATGGGATTGATATATAAGGTCTGGGAGGCTATTAAGACCATTAGAGGAGTGGATGGAATGACTGTTTTTTCCCCTGCTTGGAATAATGAATGGTTGATTGAGTTAAAAAAATTGGGCAGTATGCATGGATGGAAGGAGAAGGGAATACTGTATGTGAATCAGTCACTGAGTGGGGGTCGTTTGAAATCATTTAATGATTTGAGGACAGAGTTTGATCTTCCTGAGCAGTGGGATTTTCATTATGCGAGGATTAGACATGCCTGGCTAGCCCAACGTAGACTGACGGATATGACAATTCAGAGGGACATTGTGCTGGATTATGTCTGCATAATGGGAGGAATGAGAGGCGTCATATCTGGTATATATCACGACTTGCTGCACTCATTTTTGTGGAAATACCCGATGAAGGCCAAGGAGAAGTGGGAGGAGGATGTTGGAGACATAACGGAGGATCAATGCTAATCTATCTTGGAATACGTTCCCAAATTGTCTCTCAGCGAATCGGGTAGAATGTCCCAATTGTACATTGTCCATCGAACATATAAAACACTGGATCGACTGTTCAGAGCGCATCTACGGGATAATTCTAGCTGTCCTAGGTGTCGAGCTGATGGGGCTAATTTGCTCCATATGTTATGGTCGTGTCCCAGATTATCGGGGTACTGGATTACGGTGCTTTCCAAAATTGAAGGTGTGTTTGGCTGTGAGCTTGGTAGACACCCAGTGACGTGTGTGCTTGGATATGTGGAGGAATTGAAAGTGGAGAATATGCATAAATTGGCGATAACACAGATCCTGTATGTCGCACGTAAATTAATAGCACAGAGATGGATAGAGGAAGAACCCCGTCCAGGGGGAATTTCTTGGACGATTAACTCAAATAATTAATATGGAAGAAAGTATATATAAGAGAAGACATAAGGAGAAAATGTTTGATAATGTTTGGTCTAGGTGGTTGACGGTAGCATAAACCAACATGTTCATTGCAGTTCTGGGATAAGGAGAAAAGAAAATAGGGGGAAGGTAGGTGGCAAGCCCGGACTAACAGGTGGGACAACCGGGAGTTCTCCCGATTGGCCGGTGATGGTGATGTGGGTGGGTCCACTGCGACCGCTCCTGTGGCCTCAGACTGACTTGAAATCATTTTGCGGCCGCCACCGGGGACTCAGCGGGCCGCACCATTGAGCGGCATGCTGCATAATGGGCCACTAGCCCTGGATACTTTAATGCTACTGGCCCTTTAACATTTTGTAATGGCGCGCGTTCGCGATCGCGGTAATTTGGCCCGCACTCACATACCTGCAGAGGCTGACGCCGTCCTCTGTATGCCGGCTCTGACTATTGGCGGGATGTTGGAATCGAGTGGGCTGCAGCCACTGCTTGCCTGCATGATCGCACAGGCTGCCTTGGTGAGTGAAAAAGTTGAGGACCCCGGCCCCTGCACTGCATCATACTAATTTCTCACGTCAACTCCTCACATTTACACAGCACATTAAATAGGATGTACTGAGACTGGGGCTATACTTATTTAATGTATATCCTCAGCCCCAGTATGTCCTGTGTAATGTATATACACACTGAGGCCCAGGAATATATTTTAGATAGGATATATTGGGGCTAATTAATATATATTAGATATATAGGGCTCCAGCCTCAGTATATCCAATCTAATGTACTGTATAAACCTTAGCCCCATTGTATACATACATTAGACAGGATATACTGGGGCTGAGGTATATACATTATATAAGATATACTGGGGGTGAGGTATGTACATCATATAGGATATACAGGAATGAGGTATATATACTATATCATCCCTGTATATCCTTTCTAATGTACATACCTCACCCACAGTATATCTTATATAATGTATATACGTCAGCCCCAATATATCCTGTCTAATGTTTATACATCAGCCCTGTATATGCTATCTAATCTATATTTCCCAGCCCCAGAATGTCCTTTGTGATGTATACACTGGGGCTGAGGTATACACATTCCATATTTATAGCCTCAGCCTCAAAATATCCTATCTAATGTACTGTATAAACCTCAGTCCCAGGGTACACATTACACAGGACATACTTGGGCCAAGGAATGTACATTAGATATGATATATGGGGGTGAGGTATGTACATCATATAGGATATACAGGAATGAGGTATATATACTATATCATTATTATTATTATTAATAAATATTTATATAGCGCTATAAGGATACATGGCGCTTTACAATTTAGAGGGTTGACATAGACAAGTGTTCTCTGTATATCCTATCTAATATACATACCTCACCCCCAGTATATCTTATATAATGTATATACCTCAGCCCCAGTATATCCTGTCTAATGTTTATACATCAGCCCTGTATATCCTATCTAATCTATATTTCCCAGCCCCAGAATGTCCTTTGTGATGTATACACTGGGGCTGAGGTATACACATTCCATATTTATAGCCTCAGCCTCAAATATCCTATCTAATGTACTGTACAAACCTCAGTCCCAGGGTATACTTTACACAGGGCTTAATTGGGCCAAGGAATGTACATTAGATAGGATATATGGTGACAAAGTATATACATTAGATAGGACATGCTGGGGCTGAGGAATATAGTATATACCTCAGCCCTAGTATACCCTTTCTAATAAGTATACTTCAACCCCAAATATCCTATCCAATGGATAAACCTCAGCCCCATATATTCTATTTAATGTACATACCTCACCCCCAGCCCCATATATAGTATCAAATACCGGTATATATACCTCAGTCTTGTATATACAATATATATATCTCAACCTCACACATCAATAAGTATATGCATGGATTATTGCACACACCCAGTATACACAGCTCTACAATATATGCTACTGACAGATAGCTATATTTTAGTATGTACTGTGGAGCTGTGTACATAGCATTTAGTATGGAGCTGTGACTGTGTATATAATTTATAGTGTTGAGTCCACACTGTATAATATTCTATATACACATTGCACAGTACCACTTCTGTCCTGCATATTGGGTGTAATCCTCAATTTCTGTATTATTCTGTATATGTACACTGCACAGTACCACTTCTCCTTTCCTGTATACTGGGTGTAATCCTCAGAAAAAAACACAAGATGCTAGCACAGCCGGAAATTGCAAAAAAAATAAATGTGTATCTACACCTGTTAATGCCAAACTGCACAAAGAGACATTTTGCAGGATATTGCTGCATTGAACCTCCTGAGCCACTCCCCCAGCGTCAAAGAAGTCTCCATTGGAGTAGTCCTAACTCTACGTACTTTTATATTTCTGATGTCTCCTGTAGACAACATAATGCAATGTAAAGAGGACCATTTAAAGCAAACACTCACCCATACATGTCAGACATTGCTTCCCATGCTGCCAGGAGGCTTGGTGGATGAAGAGCAACTGAGGCTCAGACACCTGCAGCCTGCACCACAGGTGTCTGGGCTATTTCACAGTTTAAACCCCCACCAGCCCATCCCGTCCTTATGGGTAAAGCATGTCAAGTTTGGGTGAATGAAGCTGGTATGAAAAAACCTATAGGCTGGAGGAGGCAGCTGCATGTGAACAGCTACCAAAAATAATGGAGTCAAATGCAGATGGCAACAGACAATTTCTAGCGTGCACGACGAGTGGTGGTTAGCCACTCAAACCAAACCAGAGAAAAACACAAGATGCCAGCACAGCCGGAAAGTGCAAAAAAAAATAAATGTGTATCTACACCTGTTAATGCCAAACTGCACAAAAATAGAGACATTTTGCAGAAGATTGCTGCATTGAATCTCCTGAGCCACTCCCCCAGCGTCAAGGAAGTCTCCGATGGAGTAGTCCTAACTCTATGTATTTTTATATTTCTGATGTGTCCTGTAGACAACATAATGCAATGTAAAGAGGACCATTTAAAGCAAACACTCACCCATACATGTCAGACATTGCTTCCCATGCTGCCAGGAGGTTTGGTGGATGAAGAGCAACTGAGGCTGGTAGTGACAGGTGTACTCACACATTTATTTTTTTCAGCAATTTTTGGCTGTGCTGGCTCCCCGTTTTCTCTCTGGGTGTAATCCTCAGTATCTGTATTATTTTGTATATACACTGCATAGTACCACTTCTCATGTCCAGTATACTGTGTGTAATCCTCAGTGTCTGTATTATTCTGTATATATACACTGCACAGTACCACTTCTCCTGTCCTGTATACTGGGTGTAATCCTCAGAATCTGTATTATTCTGTATATATACACTGCATAGTACCACTTCTCATGTCCTGTATACTGGGTGTAATCCTCAGTATCTGTATTATTCTGTATATATATATATATATATATATATATATATATATATATATGAAATGAAAGAAAGCAGCACAGTTTCTTTAGGGTGCAATTCAGTCCAGCCTCATCCACTTACTGCCTCCAGTATAATAACAAACGACTGCAGCACTCCTCTTGTTTTAGTAACCTCTTGCCTTTATTGGGCCTTCAGGTGTACAGGGCAACGTTTCGGGACAAATCTCCCTTCTTCCAGCAACTTACCACAACTAAAGAGAGGTTCTTATACTACCCCCCACCAATCACCTAATTGAATTTGCATATTATCACCTGTTAATCAATTGTATACATGTGCATGCATTACTCTCAGTCATATGTCTAATAGTGCACCACCTCCAGTGTACATTTTACTTCCAGTGTTACAGCTCTGAATGTTTATATGCTAACATTGCATCCTTATTGTCATTACTGTACCACTACTGCACCTTCAGCTGCCAGATATCATGACTTTCGGCGGGTATCGCTATTCCTAATGTGCGCAGCGTCATCCGACATGCTTTAGACGCCGGCGCATGCGTATTGCAGAGGGTTTACGGCCGTCGTTATGGATATACCGGATATCCTCCCGACGCAATCTTTAGACTCGCCCGCATGCGCGGTACGCATTATGAAGCCTACATTCTCTCTAATCGCTCGATTTCTCATAAATGTTACATTACATCTTTTGGACTTAGTAACCAATCAATTTTCCTAGAAGAAACAAAGAGACAGAAGTGGCAGAGAGATATGGAAGATTATAAAAGCGGCCAGATATATAATTGGCAGAAGGACAACCAGAATAATTGGCATAGGAGAGGTCAATATTGGGGAACTACTAGGAGATATTACAAACCATATGAAGCAAATAAAAATGTTAAAAAAGATGACTTTATTTTGATTAGATCAAGAAAATCCCATACCAGAGGACGACGAGGAGGACAGCACCACCACCGGAGCCAGAAAAATACAAAAGGAGAAGAACAAGGCATACAGGCAGCAAAAGAAGAAAGATCAAGTCTAATAGTGAATCTTTCGGGTAAAACTTTATCCTATGATCAGGAATTACTGTTGGATAAGGGTTTGAATTACTGTATAAATTCTCACGCGAATTGGTTTGAAACAGAGGTGGACTTATTTAAGTTTTTCCGTAATATTAAACTGAAGTATTGGTTTAAGGATAGAACGAATGTACAAAAAATAAGAACTAGTGAAATCACAATGTCTGATTTGGATATTAGAAAAGCAAGTAGCTTTGTGCCTGAGGTTGAACACGCAGCGATAGAAGCCTTTATAGGGGCGGTTAAACAGGATGTAAAAAGATTACAAAGTGCAGCCAAAAATACCTTTACAAAACCTAACATTACTAAAGGAGAGGTCAATGCTATAAAAGAACTAAAAAAAGATAATGATATTATAATAAAGCAGGCCGATAAAGGTGGAGCGGTGGTTATTTTGAAAAAAAATAGCTACATAGAAGAGGTATTAAGACAATTAAAAGATGAAAAAACATACAGGGAATTGAATAAAGATCCTAAATTCGACATTCAGAGGAAACTATCTAAAATAATAGGTGAGGCAGAATTAGGGGGTATTATAGATGAGGATTTAGTGGACTTCTTATATGTGGAACACCCTAGGACCCCGGTGATATATACAACCCCTAAGATACACAAAACATTAGAAAACCCCCCAGGCCGGCCCATAGTGGCAGGAATTGGTTCAGTGTTTAGTAACATAGGGGTTTTCCTTGATAAAGTGATGAGACCATTTGCCATTTCAGCACCTTCATATATCCGAGACACTAAAGAATTTATAGATAAATTTAAAAATATTCAAGATGTAACTGATTGTATAATGGTATCTTTTGACGTCGTTTCTTTATATACCTCGATTGACCACCATAGAGGCATTAAAGCAGTGGCAAAGAAATTAGAAAAAACGCATTACAGTATGGGAGCTAAACAGTTCATTATTGACCTCTTAGAAGTAGTTTTGACACAAAGTTATTTTCTTTTTGGAGACACTTATTATTTGCAGTTGGTTGGGACCGCGATGGGGGCAAGAATGGCATGCGCCTATGCTAATACGGTTATGGCAGTATTGGAGGAGGAGTGCATCTATGTATCCCACCACTTCACCAACGTAGTGGAGTGGTGGAGATACATAGATGACACGTTTGTTATATGGAAAGGAACAGAACTAGAGCTTGAAACATTTTTTGAATATCTAAACACAATAGACGATACGATTAAGTTCACGAAGGTCCATTCCAAGTATGAAATACAATTTTTGGATGTATTAGTGAGAATAATTGACAATGAGATTGAAACAACCTTATATGTTAAAAAAACAGACAAAAACAAACTCCTGCACTTTAATAGTCATCATCCGCCAGCTCTAAAAAAAGCAATACCGATAGGGCAGATGCAGCGGATTGAGAGAATAGTGAATAAGGAAGATGAATTGAAATTAAAAACTACAGAGATCCTTAGGAAATTTGAAGATAGAGGATAACCAAGGTCACTATTAAATAGGCAAAAACAGTTAATAAAGAATTAAGAGGAAAAACCTGATGAAAATAGGAATGCCAAAAGAATACCATTGATACTTACGTTCAGTGAAGAGGCCCCTGAGGTGGCTAAAATAGTAAGGAAGCACTGGCATATGTTGGGGGAATGCATTCCAGAAGTAGAAGAGTACAAAAACAGTCCCCTTATGTCATACAGAAAAAATAAAAATATCAAAGACAAATTAATAAGATCGGATTTTGGATCTATGAAGAAGAGTCGCCAAACCACTTTAACATTAAGTAGCAGATTGGGATGTTATCCGTGTGTGTCCTGCATCAACTGCTCGCACATGATAAGAGGTGCTCAATTTACGCATGAAGGTATTGACTATAAAATTGAGCATTTTTTAACATGTGGCAGTGATTTTGTCATCTATATGTTAGAGTGCCCTTGTGGTCTTAAATATATAGGAGAGACCACCCTAGAATTCAGGTTGAGGTTTGCTAATCATCGCCACACTGTCCGTAAAAAGAGAAAAGACCTTCCTGTACCTAGGCATTTTCTAGAGAAAAAGCACTCTGAAAAAGATCTCAAATTTAGACTGATAGATATGATACCACAACAGAGACTTGGGGGTGACAGGGCGAAATTGTTGAGAATTAGAGAACTGGAGTGGATCCATAAATTGGATACTTTATACCCAAAAGGGTTAAATGTAGATTACAGATTAAATGTGATGCTAGATTGAGCCAAAATGAAACTGGTAAATACCCGGATAACCCCATGGAGAAGTAAATTGGATGTAGAATAATATTATGTAAGGAGCACTAGTCACAATACAGTCACTAATTGGTACAATAATAAGTAAAAAATAAGTAAAAAATGAATAATGTGAAAATGTGATGCTAGATTGAGCCAAAATGAAACTGGTAATTACCCGGATAACCCCATGGAGAAGTAAATTGGATGTAGAATAATATTAGGTAAGGAGCACTAGTCACAATATAGTCACTAATTGGTACAATAATAAGTAAAAATTAATTAAAAAATGAATAAGTATGAAATATTGTACCCTGATCTTCTTTCAGAATGTTTGTATGTACTAGTGTTAATATTCTGTCTTATATACTGCAGGTGATGTAACAGTTGAAAGATACCATGACGAAGATAGCGGGATTAGCAGAATATCCTCAGAACTACAGCATATAATAAGAAATTTGGAGATAAGATTTAATTTTATTAATGTTAACCAATCATGAATGCAAAACCCTAAGATGGAATAAATTTCATTTGAGATGCAGCATATAGTTTGAGCATTATTGATCTTAATATCAAGAAAATGTGAAGTTGAAAAACCTGATTGATCCCAAGACTGGTTGCTATGTAGTGGGGTAAAAACCGTACATAGTGGGCCGACAGGTAAACCTGTAATGAGCGTTGGAGGACGCTATACCAGGGGAACCCTGGGTGAAGGGTTGATATCTTCCAAGAATCTTGATGTTTATATATTCACATTAATGCTCATTTTTAGTAAAAATACGATAGATTTAATAATATATAATATGAATAAGCAGCAGGACTAACTTGCAAAGAAAATTGATTGGTTACTAAGTCCAAAAGATGTAATGTAACATTTATGAGAAATCGAGCGATTAGAGAGAGTGTAGGCTTCATAATGCGTACCGCGCATGCGGGCGAGTCTAAAGATTGCGTCGGGAGGATATCCGGTATATCCATAACGATGGCCGTAAACCCTCTGCAATACGCATGCGCCGGCGTCTAAAGCATGTCGGATGACGCTGCGCACATTAGGAATAGCGATACCCGCCGAAAGTCATGATATCTGGCAGCTGAAGGTGCAGTAGTGGTACAGTAATGACAATAAGGATGCAATGTTAGCATATAAACATTCAGAGCTGTAACACTGGAAGTAAAATGTACACTGGAGGTGGTGCACTATTAGACATATGACTGAGAGTAATGCATGCACATGTATACAATTGATTAACAGGTGATAATATGCAAATTCAATTAGGTGATTGGTGGGGGGTAGTATAAGAACCTCTCTTTAGTTGTGGTAAGTTGCTGGAAGAAGGGAGATTTGTCCCGAAACGTTGCCCTGTACACCTGAAGGCCCAATAAAGGCAAGAGGTTACTAAAACAAGAGGAGTGCTGCAGTCGTTTGTTATTATATATATATATATATATATATACTGCACAGTACCACTTCTCCTGTCCTGTATACTGTGTGTAATCCTCACTATCTGTATTATTCTGTATATACACTGCACAGTACCACTTCTCCTGTCCTGTATACTGGGTGTAATCCTCAGTACCTGTATTATTCTGTATATATATATACTGCACAGTACCACTTCTCCTGTCCTGTATTCTGGGTGTATTCCTCAGTATCTGTATTATTGTGTATATATACACAGCACAGTACCACTTCTCCTGTCCTGAATACTGGGTGTAATCCTCAGTATCTGTATTATTCTGTATATATACAATGTACAGCAACACTTCTCCTGTCCTGTATATTGGGTGTAATCCTCAGTATCTGTATTATTGTGTATACATACACTGCACAGTACCACTTCTCCTGTCCTGTATATTGGGTGTAATCCTCAGTATCTGTATTATTCTGTATCTACACACTGCACAGTACCACTTCTCCTGTCCTGTGTATTGGGTGTAATCCTCAGGATCTGTATTATTTTGTATATACACTGCACAATACCACTACTCCTGTCCTGCTGTCAGAGAGGCGGTATTGGACTTTGTGAATTTCAGCATTTAAATGTTGTTTAATTATGATTATCCTGAACAAGGAAGTCATCACTTCTCTTTTGTATAGGTGATGACACTCTCTTCGCGGTGGATCAGTGTTGGCAGCAGATCATTCAGGATACACTGAAAGCGTGTTGACAACATAACTGAGCTTTAATTAGCAACAAACAGGTACAGATATGAAGGGCTTTGCGGAAACAGGAATATACATATCTTCAATGTATTTGTGCAGCATCTACAGCTGCTTCTTCTTTCATGCACAGACACAGGAAACTGGTTATAGTCACATGGTATTTCCTGTGTGTGAGCCTCTGAGAGTGTTTCCTTTTTTTTTTTTTAAATCCAACTTTATACACAATGCACAAACCTAGCAATACAACACTTACATACACAGTAATGGAGTTGTTGCACTAAACATATTCCAACAATCTGACTGCTGGGACCCCACAATCCTGGGAAACGTGGCTTTGGAGAGTAACATGTAAATGGGGCTGCGGTTGATTATTCCCTCTGATGCACCAATCACATGTGGCTCTTCAGATAACTCCTTTAAAAAAGTGGTGAGGGGCATGACAACATAAAAGCTAAATTCACTGATTGGGGTTGATGGGTGATATAGTGTGTGGGCTGGTGGGGCTTGTTTTCCAGGGCTGCTTTTTGGTCCCAGTCCAGGCCTGGTAAGTGGGTGGGGAGGGATGTTTACTATGCTGCATAATGTACTTTGCAATATGTTATTTGCATGTGAATTTACTTTAATAAAAACATATCTGGTTAAAAAAAAAAGAGATGTCAGAGTAGGGCTACAAGGTGCAGTTCATCACACTCACCTGTCCTGAGTATTGCAATGGTTTTCACATTTTACTTTCCTTTCCTTTTTGCTCCTATTGTCACGTTTTGTAGAGAGCTACCACAGCTGCTCACCTCTATTTATGCTGATGGAATCCTTGTAATCATGTCAGCTATAGTTTATCCTATGTAGTCTGTGTGATTTTGGTGAAAGTTTTGCTATTTGCTTGGAGTGGCTGTGGAAATTCTCTCCTGTTATTTTGTTACTACCTACCGGCTCTTGATTTTCCTCCTGCAGCTCTTACTGTCTTTAACTTTGTGTGTTTGCTTAGAGACTGAATTTTGGTTTTCCAAATGTTTATCAGTCATAATAATGATAATAATAATAATAAAAATAATAATAAATCTTTATTTATATAGCGCCAACATATTCTGCAGAGCTTTACAATACAGTGGGTAATAGATGAATATGCACAATATAATACAGTAAGAAAATACACAATATAATACAGTAATTCCAGTAGAGAAAGAATACAGTACAATAATAGGAAACAATACAATAAGCATAGAATCAATGTAAAAAAATACAATACAATAGATAAGCAAAGTAAAGGTGACCTGGTCAAAAGAGCTTACAATCTACAAAGAGATAGGGGTTACACAAAGTGCAGGGGCTTATTACACTGATGGTCCAGGCATTTTGAGGAAATGGTGGATAGAAATAAAGTTACATGAATGGTCACCAGACAATCTGTGTAGACCTTATGGGTTTGGTGGAGTTTGAAGAAGAGTTATGTCGAGAGAGATAGTGAATGGGCTATGTACAGTACAAAGGAATTTTGTTAGGCCGCCTTGAAAAGATGTGTTTTTAGTGAGCATCTGAAGCCATGCAAGTTGTGGATGGTCCTGATTTCTTGGGGTAGAGAATTCCAGAGAATTGGTGCAGCTCGGGAGATGTCTTGGAGCCAGGAGTGGGAGGATCGGATTAGTGCAGATGTTAGTCGAAGGTCATTTGTAGAACGTAGAGAATGGGTGGGGTGATAGACAGAGATGAGGGAGGAGATGTAGGGTGGTGCTGCATTGTGAAGAGCTTTGTGGGTGAGAACAAGCAATTTGAACTGTATCCTGTAGTGTATAGGCAGCCAGTGCAATGACTGGTACAGAGCGGAGGCATCTGAGAAATGATTGGCCAGGTAGGTGATCCTGGCTGCTGCATTAAGGATTGACTGTGGAGGGGAAAGTTTAGAGAGGAGGAGGCCAATTAATAGAGAATTGCAATAATCAAGGCGGGAGTGGATTAGGGCCACGGTAAGGGTTTTAGTTGTTTCCATGGTAAGAAAGGGGCGGACTCTAGAGATGTTCTTCAGGTGTAAGCGACAAGAGCGGACGAGAGATTGTATATAGGAGGTGAAGGAGAGATCGGTGTCAAACAAAACACCCAGACAGCGAGCCTGCTGCCTAGGTGTTATCGTGGTACTGCACACTGAGAGAGAGATGTCAGATTTAGGGAGGTTAGTGGAGGGTGGGAGCAAAAGAAGTTCAGTTTTGGAAAGGTTGAGTTTTAAATAGAGAGCCGAAATGATGTTGGAAACTGCAGCTAGACAGTCATTGGTGTTCTTTAACATTGCAGGGGTAAGGTCAGGGTCTGAAGTGTATAATTGTGTGTCGTCAGCATAGAGATGGTACTGGAAGCCAAATCTGATGATGGTGTGTCCAATCGGGGCCGTGTAGAAAGAGAAGAGAAGAGGTCCAAGGACTGAACCCTGAGAGACCCAATAGTGAGGGGAAGAGGAGGGGAAGTATACCCAGCAAATGATTCACTGAAAGAGCGGTCAGAAATATAGGAAGAGAGCCAGGAGAGAGCGGTGTCCTTTATACCAATGGAGTGCAACATAGAGAGTAGGAGATGGTGGTCAACAGTGTCAAAGGCTGCAGAGAGATCAAGAAGAATAAGCAGAGAGTGGCCACCATTATGTTTTGCTGTCAGTAGGTCATTGGTCACTTTGATGAGGGCAGTTTCTGTAGAGTGAAGGGGGCGGAAGCCAGACTGTAATGGATCTAGAAGAGAGTGAGCGGAGAGGTAACTGGTGAGACGGGAGTAGACCAGGTGCAGCAGGAGTTTAGAGATGGAGGGGAGATTGGAGACTGGTCTGTATTTATTTGTGCAGGATGGTCGAGAGAAGCTTTCTTTAATAATGGAGTAATGATCGAGTGTTTGAAGGAGGGGGGGAAGATGCCAGAAGAGAGGGAGAGGTTGAAGATTTTGGTTAGGTGAGTGGTGATGACCGGACAGAGAGACTAGAGTAGGTGTGAGGGAATGGGGTCAGAGGTGCATGTAGTGGGACGAGAGGAAGAGAGGAGCCCGGCAACCTCTTCTTCTGTAACTGGGTCAAATGTGGAGAGTGAGCCAGAGGAGATGTGGGGAAGAATGGGAGTGTCAGCGCTTGGAGGCTGGGAGCTGATTTCCTGGCGGATGTTGTCTATTTTCTCCATAAAGTAAGAGGCCAGATCATCAGTGCAGAGGTAAGTGATGGGGGGCCTGCACTTTAGGACTGCAGAGAGAGTGCAGTAGGTTTTATTACTTCAATCCCGAAGGGAGGGGGGATCAGTTCTGGACTGGTCAGGCCTCCCGACCATTATGGGCAACCCTAAAATAAGGGATAGCACTGGCCTTCAGCTTGGGGGACAGAATTGGTGCCTTATTTTTCCATAATCTTCATGACAGGTGCATGGTGCTGCTAACCCTGACCTCTGGCTTCATGGATGTATATCACCAAGTGAGGCATAACAAAAAACTAATTGATGGTGCAAAGTCAGGACGAGGCCAGTCAATAAAATCGTTTTCTTTAAAGCATAATGGTGTTCTTATTTATTTTGTTAATCTATTTTGATATTCTATTGATCTCCTTATCAGGATATTTTGGTCTTGAAATTCTCAAGGGTAATTAAATGAAGCTTTATGTTAGATGGAAAATTAGGGGGAAATAGCAGTAATACCACAGCAAAATTCAACGATCAAACATCAAACATAGGAAAAAAAAAATCCAGCATGCACAGCTTCATAAAAGCACTTTTATTGAGAATTCCATTAAAAAGTCATAAAATATCTGGCATATGAAACCTGTTCACATGCAATGTAGAAGGCAAACATGTTTCAGACAGGTGTATTTAGTCATTATAATAACTTTCAAACTGTTTAGGCTGGGGTCACATCTGCGTTTGATTTTTCAAATCCTGATCCGGTTTTGAGCTTTTAAAAACCACATCAGGAAATGCTCCTCATAGGAGCCCATTATAAACCAGATTGCATTACATGCAATCCGGTTACCGCATCCGGCTCTGCAGCCTGTGTGAAAAATCATGTCTAATCCTGAGCAATGCGGTTCCCGTATACTTTGCTTATCCCGGCTGCTGCTTAGATAAGCAAAGTGTTTAATGTTGTGAAAAAAGCTTTAATATTCCTAATAATTGTGCCCATCATGTCTCTAGGGGGTGCCACCCCCCTAGAGACATGCTACCTACTCAGGTGGGCATATAATGTGTTAATATTTCTTGTACAATAAGCCGGCTCCTGTCGGCTCTGTACAATTTTGTGAATGAAGCCGTGGCTCCTCTGACAGCGGTGCGCATACTATACGTAATGTAAGTATAAGTATGTGCACTGTCCAGGGTCCTGTAGGCATTTACAGTAGATCTATGGTGGTGCGCAGGCCATAGTTCTAGTCTAAAAGCCTACAGGACCTCGGACAGCGGCACATGCTATACATACATTACGTATAGTATGCGCACAGCTGTCAGTGGAGCCGCGGCTTCATTCACAAAATTGTACAGAGCCGACAGGAGCCGGCTTACTGTACATAAGATATTAACACAATATATGCCCACCTGAGTAGGTAGCATGTCTCTAGGGGAGGTGGGAACCCCCTAGAGATATGATGGGCACAATTATTAGGAATATTAAAGCTTTTTTTAAAGATGTTACAGTTTGCTCATCCCTGCGGCAGCAGGGATGAGCAAACTGTACGGTAACCGGATTGCTTCGGATTACACATCCGGAGCAATCCAGTTACCGGATTGCGGCTTCAGCAACAGATTTTGCATGCAAAATGTGTCTGAAACTAATTGCGTTCACCGCATCCAGATCTGGATGCGGTGAACGCAATTCTCTATTAAAGTGTGACCCTAGCCTTAATTTAGTTTTCAGGGGGGGCGTGGCTTAACCACCCATGGAGGAAGCCGCATAATCCAGGAGCTCCCGGTCCCTGAGGCAGAACAGCGAGCCTAAAAGCTTTCACACCGCCCGTGAACGGCTCAAAACCGGCGCCCAGCAAAATTATCCTGTCCTCCACCGATGGGGAAAATAAAAAATCAACAGGCGATGTTGCCCAAACGGGTATCAGACTACTTCCCCCCGGGCCGCCAGGATCCAGCTCTGCCATCCAACATGGCGCCGCAGTCACCTCGGGCTGCAAGAGCCTCCCGCAGAGACCAGCACTCTCAGGAAACTGCCATGACTTCCATGCCTCCTGAGACCCCTGTAACCTTGTCTCTGATGAAAGCGCTGCTAGGGAAGCTTAAGTCCTCATTACAGGAGGACATGAGGTCCATGGTTGCGGAACTCCGGGGGGAGGTGACGGAATTAGGAAACCGCACGGACCATGTGGAATCTAAGATGGACGAACTGATACAGTCCCACAACGATTTGTGGGATGACCATGAGCAACTACAGCTACAAATGGGAGCTGCACAAGCCAAACAAGCGGATCTGGAGGACCGCAATAGACAAAACAATATCAGACTGAGGGGTGTCCCAGAGTCGGTCCCGCAGTCTGACCTCAAGTCCTTCCTTCAGGACTTCATACGGGAGGTCCTCCCTGAACTGGAGACTCGAGATCTAAAAGTGGACCGAATCCACAGGGTACCCAAGCCTCCGGGGGTCCGGGCAGACTTGCCCCGAGACGTACTGGGACGAGTCCACTTTTTTGAGACCAAGGAAGAATTCTTGCAGGCCCTGCATTCCTCTCCCTCCCTCTCACCAAGATTTGCTGATCTACAGGTATTTCCTGACCTCTCTCCTGCGACGCTGGCCATACGTAGAGCATTCAAACCATATACTTTGATACTAAGAGAGAGGGACATTCCCTACCGGTGGGGGCGCCCTACTCGCTTGATAATTAAAAGAGATGACACTACTTTGGTTTGCCTGACTCCCCAACGTGCAGAACACCTACTGCGGTCCTGGGATATGCTACCACCCGTGGATGTCTCATCATCTCAGCGCTCTAAGATGGATCCTCCGCCTAAACGCCCACCTCGGGGCGAAGAATTGACCCTGAATGGAAAATTGTATGAAGTATCCTGCACTTCCAGGGGCTGTGTGACACTAATTGTGGAACTTAGTTTCCCCGGATCTAACCTCACTGGACTGCCTCTATGGGGATCCGCCTTCCTGGTCTCCTGTCTACACCTCACAGGTCGTATCACTACTCCTTTTCCCTACCTCACTTTGCTTACTATCTTCTCTTTTTCCTTTTCTTTTTCTCTCCTCTGATACTTCCTCCCTCCACAGTTCTACTTCCTCCTCTCTCCTACATTCTATTCCTTTTCTCACTTTACTCCTGACTCCTAGCCTGCTCCATCTTGTTTCTCCCCCTTTCTTCTCTTAGTGCTCCCCCATTGAGCGAACTGTTTTTATTTTTATCCTTTTTCGCTCTGGACTTTCCCTTAATCCCTCCCTTCGGACCTATCTGGTTCGAACTGTTATATCCACAGACTCTAGGTGTATGAGTGGTAGGGATCCTCCCCGGATCTTCTGTCCATCTTTTTTGGATCCCTACCGTCGGTTCTCTTTGAAGTACACCCTCTTCCCGTTATCCGTTGTTCACACTCGCTCCCCATCGCAGTTGCGTTTTTGTGTTGCAGCACTTGCGATACGGATAGCTGAGTGTGTTTTTTTTGTGGTTTTTTTTTTTTTTTTTATTTGTGTGTGTTCCCCCTGAATTTCCCCCCCCTATGGATATATGCAGCTGTATCTGGTTACTACAAGATTTTACATTGTGCCTTTTGAATAATGTCTTTACAATTGATTTAATATGTCGGTCACCGTACTATCGCTAAATGTTAACGGCCTGAACTCGCTGCAAAAAAGATCTCTTTTATATGGGCAACTGAAAAAATCCCGCGCGGACGTTGTGCTCCTACAGGAGACGCACCTGCTGGAGTCAGACAACGCACGTATAAAGTCCCACCTCTATCCTGTTCGCTTCTTTGCTAATGCGAAAGAAAGAATGCAGGAGTGGCGATATTTATTTCTCTCAAACTTTCATTTGAATTGGTTAAGATTTCACCTGACCCGGGGGGTCATTATCTCTTGTTAATTTGCAAAGTAAACAATGTGCTTTATTCTCTCCTAGCTATTTACGCTCCCAACTCCAGACAATCCTCGTTTCTCCGCTCTACCCTTGATACTCTTTCCCCCTCAATGATAGGTCACAGACTAATAGCGGGAGATCTGAATGCACCAATAATCCTCTCCATGGACTGCTCTTCCCCGTCTGCTTATAGGTTAGAACTAGCCCCCATTCTAGATCTCTTCCACTATCATGACATCTGGAGATACCATCACAGTACTGAGCGTGACTATTCCTTCTTCTCCCCGCGCCATCGTTCCTTTAGTCGGATAGATTTTATATTGGTGAATGACTCCCTCCTCCCCCTATGCACAGCATCAACAATAGACATCATAACCTGGTCTGACCATGCCCCTATTACTCTTACTTTTCAGGACTCCACTCCACGCAACCCTTTCACTACCTGGAAACTCAATGAACGTCTATTAATCCCTCAGGCCAACTATGACGCTCTCTCTACCCACTTACAGGATTTCTTTCACTTGAACGACGTCGAAAACATCGCCCCTGATACTCTATGGTTCACCCATAAAGCTGTGATGCGAGGCCATTTACTGAAGCTCTCAGCTTACACGAAGAAACAGTACAATTTGTCTCTGGACTCTCTACTGAACAAACTGAAAGACCAAGAACGCTTATATAAGTCTACCCCTTCCCCGACACTTCTCTCTGACCTCACGACAACACGTAATAGTCTCCGCGCCCTTCTTCTCTCTAAAGTTGAACTGCAATTAAAAAAGACGAAGTCATCATTCTATAGCATGGGAGACCGTGACGGAGCGCTCCTGGCCCGCAGAATTAAAAAATCAGAAGCACGAACTAGAATATCCCACGTTCTCTCTCCTCAGGGCGCCACAATACGAAACCCCATTCACATTGCAGAGCGCTTCCGAGCTTTCTATGATGATCTTTATAACCTCCAACTCTCTACGTCAACACCCCAACCATCATCATCTCTTATATCAGCTTTCTTAGCCAAAGCCGACCTCCCCTCTCTCTCAGTATCCCAACTCGCCTTCCTTAATAGTCCCTTAACGCTCCAGGAAGTCTTGGAGGCAATACGCTCATCAAAAAAACGCTCGACACCAGGCCCGGACGGTTTTTCTTTTCAATACTATTCCACTTTTGCTCCTCTTCTCGCTCCACGTCTTCTAGCTCTATATCACCACTGGCAACGTGAGGGAAACATCAAACCGGAGGGTCTCCGAGCTTCCATTTCTACAATCTTGAAGCCGGGAAAGGCCCTTTCAGACCCAGCCAGCTATCGCCCAATAGCGTTGCTGAACTGCGATCTGAAACTATATTCTAAATTGCTAGCAGACCATCTCAAGGGAGTTCTTCCGTCCTTGATCGCCGTGGACCAGGTTGGTTTTATACCTGGCCGTCAGGCGAGAGATGCGACAAGGCGTGTCATTGACTCGTGTACTCGTCTCTCTTGACGCGGAAAAGGCCTTCGACCGAGTGCACTGGGGGTTCTTGGCAGCCGTTCTTGATAAATTTGCTTTTACGGGTAATATTAGATCGGCGATTCTTGCTTTATACTCCTCTCCCAGTGCGTTCGTGAGGGCGGGTGGCTTTACGTCATCTGACTTTGCGATCTCCAATGGGACTAGGCAGGGCTGCCCCCTCTCTCCTCTTATCTTCGCCCTTGTGATGGAGCCGCTGGCGGCCATCATTCGCTCACATCCTGAGATCTCGGGGATATCGGTTGGTTGAACATAAAGTTAGCCTTTATGCGGATGATGTTCTCCTCACGTGCACAAATCCTGACTCCTCTCTTCCTGCTATTCTTTCTACCCTTTCGGACTTTTCTGCGGCTTCCTTTTATAAACTCAACCTCTCTAAATCGTCAGTGTTCCCTCTTAATTTGTCTCCCGAAACGCAAAAGCGATTATCCTCCCTCTTCCCTTTCCTCTGGTCTACAGCCGGCTTTAAATATCTGGGTATCCAAATCGCGGCTTCAAAGCATATTGTGGCCGCGAATTGCGAAGCCATGATATCCTCTCTGCGTTCCATGTGTTCTGACTATTCTTCCTTCCAGTTATCCTGGGTAGCATGCATAAATACAACAAAGATGATGCTCCTACCTAGAATTCTATACATCCTCCGCTGCATTCCCCTTCCTTTCCCAAAAAATACATCCGTGCCATTTAAACCTTATTGGCCAAATTTATATAGAACAACAAACCTCATAGAGTGGCGATGAAAATTTTAACTCTCCCCAGTGGGAGGGGGGGTTTTGGTGCCCCGGATGTAGTGGCATACTATACAGCTATTGTACTAGAGACGGCTAGGATGTGGTGGGTGGAGTCCCCGGCGATGCACTGGCTACAAATTGAGGCTCACTGTGCCCCTGCGGGGTCTACCCGCCTTTTACTAGAAATGAACCTCCTGTCGGCCTTCTCTCCCTGCCCAACGCTTAGAGCGATACAGGGGGTATTGGCGGTCTGGCGTACGCTTTCTAGGTCTCTCCTATTCTTTCTTTTTAAGTACATCACCTTAAAGGCGGTCGAATTTCCTATGGGCGACATATCTCTTACACAGTGGGGGGACCCTACAACTCCCTTTCTATGGAAACTATTAGATCAGAATCGTCTTGCTTCCTTCAAGTCACTAAGCCAAAAACTTTCTCTCTCCCCTGCGTTTTATTTCTCCTACATTCGTCTACGACATTTTCTCAACTCCATCTACATTCCCACCACAGATCCGGCTGATGCTTCTCCGTTACTCCAGGCCCTGTTTAAACGATCGGGGTATGTCAGTAAAGGGGTATCCTCTATATATAAAGCTCTCCAGATTGCGGACTCCCTAGATAAACTCCCATATATGGTCAGGTGGGAGGGCAGATTCAGCTTCTCCGCCCCGTTGGAGAAGTGGCACTTAGCATCGGATCATGCGGCCAAATTCTCCGTTGTGTCACTCACCTCGAACAGTCTAAAAAACTGATGTTGTACTGGTATCTGACTCCGATGCGATTAGCCAGGTTTGGGACTTCTGTCCTCCCCTCTTCCCCACTTTGTTGGAGGGGTTGTTCTGTGGGGGAAATTATTATATTTCCTTATCAATATGTAGCTATTAGAGATCATATTATATGTTAATATCACAAATATAACCAAAGTACTATTATTCTGGATAAAATATTAAGTTTTTCTATATCAATTAATATGTATATTAACAGATAAGAGTTGTTCTCTTCTCTCTCTCCCTTTCATAGTTTCTCTATATGTTTTTCCCCTCTTTCTGTCAGTATTTCCTTCAACTGCTTTCCTGACTATACTGGTTTCCTTTCTGCCTCCATCTTGTCTATTTTCTTCCATATATTTTATATATCTCTGCTTGTTTATCTCTCTGAGTTTCATTTCTCGCTTTCTACTCTGTATCCCCAACCCCCTTGCTGTTCTTGACTATTTTATGGTTTAAGTTGAGTTTTGCAGAAGCTGTGTAGATCCATCTGGACAAAGGACGTGGGATGAATGGGAAACAGACAGATAAGGTGCCAGGATGAGGCCTGTATTGAAAGGAGTATCAAGGATGGAATGTGGAATGACCTTGCATGTTACCAGCTACCAGCTTGAGGATGACACCCGGCCAGGAGGCGTGAATACAAGAAAGAAGACAAAGGACTCATTAAACTAGCCAATATACTCATAGACATTAGCTTAAACCCACCTGACTTTTCACATAATCCCACCTTGCTCTCTGATTATGTACGCCCATTCCATGAATTATAAAATGTAGTGTATCCGGAAATGTAGGGGTTGTTGCTGTGATGTTGCCATTGTAGTTACTTGATGAACATAATATAAGTTTGAAACAGATCTCAGTCTGATTTATTCTTATAGTGGTACCATATGTTCATAGTCTAATTTGGAATGACTGGTGAATGAGCAAGACGCGAATGCCGTACTAAAGTGACCTCGGCATTTTTGGCGCCCAGCACGTGGGGCGTGATCTGTGGTCTACGGCTCTCCGGACCTACGCGTGGATATCTGTGGACGATCTGTGACGACTGACGAGGATTGATCACCCTCCAGAGCACGAGGTAAGTGGAAAGACACATTCATATGTGCTGACCCTTCCTCGTGTCTCAGTCGTTATAGATTGTTCTGCGGGTGTCTAGTGGGTACGGGGGGCAAGCGGTCGTGTGGTGAGACCGTGTTTGACCCAGCATCACGTCTGAACCAGCAGCATTTGAGTCACGCAGCCTTCTGCGCGTGTCTGTGTTTTCACCACGTCTCCTCCACTGGTCATTAACATTCTGTAGCTGTTAACCCTTCCCGTGACTGTTATTGTGCATTGAAACGTATAGTGAAACTTGATAGGCACGTGTGCTGGAGGACGGTGTAATGAAAGTGAAAGGAGACGCAACCTCTGTGATGTAATAGTGAAGGAGAATTTCTTCTGAACTGAAATACTGTAGCAAAGTAATCTGTAAGCACTGGGTCTCAGTGTTAGGGGAGCATAAGAGCCGGCTGGCTTTTATGACTCAGGGGTGTTGTTGAGTAGGGGCTCCGCACCTCAGAAGTGTTGTTGAGTTGTGGCTCCTCACTTCTTGGATCGGAGACGGAGCGTGGAGCCAATTGGCTCTATACTTCGTAGAAAGAACGGGACACGGAATCAGCAGATTCTGTGTTCGGAGGTTCATTGAGTTGGAGCTCTGTGCCGGGTGATAATACAGTGTATGGAGTTGGAGCTCTGCACTTGTGAGTTAGTTGGCAGAATGCGGTGTCCATAGACCAGAGTTGGGAAGCACATGGAGTTGTGGCTCTGTGCTTAGGCATCAAAGACAAGTTTAGAGACAATAGGCTTTGTATTTGTCTGCACGTGGAATTTGGATTCTGTGTGCAGTGGTATGTTGAGTTGGAGCTCCGTATCACTAGACTGAATACAGAGGCGACAAGCCTGGTATTCACTCGAGCACGTGGAGTTGGGGCTCCGTGCTTTAAGGGGAGGGTGTGCGGCAGTTGAGCGGCACACTCGGTAGAGCTGGGAGTACGTAGTACTAAGTACTGTATACTCATTGAAGTTGATCTGGGTTGAGTTGAGTTGGAGCTCCTCAAGCCGCAGGGAAAGGTACGTGGAACTTGGGTTCCGCCCCTTGGGAAAGAGCAAACTAGAACACGTGATCGCTTGGGCTCCGTGTTCTTTAGGTAAAGGTATCACCGTACGTGGAAGCCGAGATTCCAGACGGTGGGGACCCAGTGTTGTTTACTGTTGCCAGCGTTCTGGACTGCAGAAGGGACGTAGTATTCTGTGAGTCATGTTGCGTCTCTTTAAACAGAAAAAGTCAGTACCTCACAAGCTAGATGAGAATATTGTGGAAATTAAGATATTAGTGGTATCACGGAAGGGTAAGAGGCAGTTAAGAATGTGGACAGGTTGTACAAGCACGCAGGATTGTCTTTGTCAGGGAGGTTACAGCCCTCCATGTGGAATGATTCTAACCAGAGAGAAAAAGGCAAGTTGAAAGACAGAGGGTTGCTAGATCAAGTGCAGGTTCATCTACGGGTTGCACGTAGTCTGAAAAGTGAGGGATACTTTAGTTACAAGATGTCTCCGAATGTAATCTTGCGGATTGTAAAATGGCCGCCATGCCATTGTTGATAAATACGCTATCCCAGCCACCACCCTATCATGGCGGCGATACAAGGTCCCCGGATGTGTGGGTGTGTTCCTAGTTCCAAAGTGGTTAGGATAAATTAGAATAAGGTGTATATAATCTTATGGAGATTATTCTGTTTCATTGAAGTCATGCCGACTGTCACTACACTCTATTCACGGTCTGTCTATCAATATATTTTACTATTTTTCCTGTTATGGAAAGTTCTTGAAGTTATAAAGAGTAAGTGAAGAATTAAATATTAACCCCTTCACGACCCTTGGCCCACCGTTTGGGCCATGGAAACAAGTTCGTTCCCGACCCTTGGCCCAGGGGGTGGGCCATGGATTGATCGGGCTCCTGCAGGCCGAGTGAGGGTCTCACTGACCTGTCACTCGGCCTGCAGGTACATGGGGTGTTGTACAACACCCCATTGGGGGTCGATTTGCCCCCACCCCCACCCCCCCGGCTACAGGCGCGGTGATTGGCGATCAAAAGTGAAAGTGAAAATCACCGCGCCTGTCATGCTTCCCTGCCTGCCCCTGCTCTCCCAACCCTCCGATCTTCTCCCCTGTCATACTCTAACTGCCCCCCTGTCCCCCACCTCTCTATCCTGCCCCCTCTTCATCTTTCTTACCCCCCCCCCCGCTTCCTGTCCCTGCGCCCGCTTCCTGTCCCTGCCGCGGGCTTCCTCTTCCTGCCGCCCGCCTCCTCCTGCCTGCCCCCGCTTCCTCTGAGTGCCCCCCCATCTCCTGTCACCCCCCCTCTTCCCCCTGCCTGCCCCCCTCGATCACCGGAGCGGCGATCGCCTCTCCCACTCACCCCTCCGGCGATCGCGCTCCATCCTGCTGCACGGCTGGGTCCCGCTCCTCCTCCTCTTCTCTTCGGCCGCTTCCGCATCTGACAGCTCTGTGCTGGAGCTGTCAGATGACTTCTACAGCTAGATCATGAGGATCCAGCTGTAGGAAGTGATCTGACAGATCCAGCACAGTGATCCACAGTGACCATTATGTGATCACTGTGGATCACTGTACTGGATCTGTCAGATCACTTTCTACAGTTGGATCCTGAGGATGCAGCTGTAGGAAGTGATCTGACAGATCCAGCACAGTGATCCACAGTGACCATTATGTGATCACTGTGGATCACTGTACTGGATCTGTCAGATCACTTTCTACAGCTGGATCCTGAGGATGCAGCTGTAGGAAGTGATCTGACAGATCCAGCACAGTGATCCACAGTGACCATTATGTGATCACTGTGGATCACTGTACTGGATCTGTCAGATCACTTTCTACAGCTGGATTCTGAGGATCTAGCTGCAGAAAGTGATCTGACACCCCGGGCGCAGTGACCCACTATGTGCATCACTGCGCCTGGGCTGCCAGATCGCTTTCCACAGCTCGATCCCCATGCATGGGGATCGAGCTGCAGAAAGCTATCTAACAGCCCGGGCGCAGTGATGCACATAGTGGGTCACTGCGCCCAGGCTCTTAGATCGCTGCTCTGCAGCCCGATCTCCCTGCATGGGCATCGAGCTTCAGAAAGCAATCTGACAGCCCGGACGCAGTGATGCACATAGTGGGTCAATGCGCCTGTGCTGCCAGATCGCTTTCCGCAGCTCGATCCCCATGCATGGGGATCGAGCTGCGGAAAGTGATCTGGCAGCCCAGGCGCAGTGATACACATAATGGGTCACTGCGCCCGGGGTGTCAGATCACTTTCTGCAGCTCGATCACCATGCTGGCGGATCGGGCTCCAGAGTAGCGATCTGAAAGCAAAGGTGATCGAGCGTCGTGGGACCTTCGTTGTGGACTACGTCGGAGACAAACGTCATGGGACCTTCGTTATGGACTACGCCGGAGCGATCGAGCGTCGTGGGACCTTCGTTGTGGACTACGTCGGATCTTTTTATAATAAAGATGGAGTCCGAATTGTGTCTGTTTTTTTTTCAAATAAAAAGATTTTTCTCTGTGTGTATTTATTGACTATTTACCGTACTAGAGATTCCTAATGGCGGGTCTAACATTGGCCCTATATTATGAATCTCGGGCTTAGTGCCAGCTGCCAATAAAAAGCTGGCATTAACCCCTTTATTACCCAGTTAGCCACCGGCACCAGGGCAACTGGAAGAGCGTGGGTACAGCGCCAGAAAATGGCACTTCAATGAATGAGCCATTTTCTGGGGCGGCTGCGGGCTGCAATTCGCAGCATGGGGGGCCCAGAACGCTTGGGCCTCTCTATGCTGAGGATTCCAGCCCCCAGCTGCCTAGTTGTACCTGGCTGGACCAAAAATATGGCGGAGCCCCACGTAATTTTTTTTTCTAGAATTAGTTCTAGAAATTTTAAAAAAAATGGGCTTCGCTGTATTTTTGGTTCCAGCCAGGTATGACGAGGCAGCTGGGGGTGGGTGGCAGTCCGTAGCTGCCAAGTTGTACCTGGCTGGACCAAAAATATGGTGGAGCCCTATGTCATTTTTTTTCTAGAAATATTTCTAGAAATAAAAAAAAAATAGGCTTCACTGTATTTTTGGTTCCAGCCAGGTATGACGAGGCAGCTGGGGGCTGGTGGCAGTCCGTAGCTGCCAAGTTGTACCTGGCTGGACCAAAAATATGGCGGAGCCCTATGTCATTTTTTTTCTAGAAATATTTCTAGAAATAAAAAAAAAAATAGGCTTCGCTGTATTTTTGGTTCCAGCCAGGTATGACGAGGCAGCTGGGAGCTGGTGGCAGTCCGTAGCTGCCAAGTTGTACCTGGCTGGACCAAAAATATGGCGGAGCCCTATGTCATTTTTTTTCTAGAAATATTTCTAGAAATAAAAAAAAAATAGGCTTCGCTGTATTTTTGGTTCCAGCCAGGTATGACGAGGCAGCTGGGGGCTGGTGGCAGTCCGTAGCTGCCAAGTTGTACCTGGCTGGACCAAAAATATGGCGGAGCCCTATGTCATTTTTGTTCTAGAAATAATTCTAGAAATAAAAAAAAAATAGGCTTCGCTGTATTTTTGGTTCCAGCCAGGTATGACGAGGCAGCTGGGGGCTGGTGGCAGTCCGTAGCTGCCAAGTTGTACCTGGCTGGACCAAAAATATGGCGGAGCCCTATGTCATTTTTTTTCTAGAAATAATTCTAGAAATAAAAAAAAAATAGGATTCGTTGTATTTTTGGTTCCAGCCAGGTATGACGAAGCAGCTGGGGGCTGGTGGCAGTCCGTAGCTGCCAAGTTGTACCTGGCTGGACCAAAAATATGACAGAGCCCCATGGGTCCCCTATGCTGCGAATTGCAACTACTAGACTAGTATGTTTTTTCACAAAAAGTTTCTTTATTCATTTATACGTCTCAATTTGTGAAGCACATGGTGGTTCAAAGTGCTCACTGTGCATCTAGATATGTTCCCTGGGGGGTCTAGTTTCCAAAATGGGGTCGCTTGTGGGGGAGCTCCAATGTTTAGGCACACAGGGGCTCTCCATACGCGACCTGGTGTCCGCTAACAATTCCAATTGTTGGCAAACACCAGGTTGCGTATGGAGAGCCCCTGTGTGCCTACACATTGGAGCTCCCCCACAAGTGACCCCATTTTGGAAACTAGACCCCCCAAGGAACGTACCTAGATGCATAGTGAGCACTTTGAACCCCCAAGTGCTTCACAAATTGATCCATAAAAATAAAAAAGTACTTTTTTTTCCACAAATAAATTATTTTTTCATTTTTACAGATCAATTTGTGAAGCACCTGGAGGTTCAAAGTGCACACTATGCATCTAGATACATTCCTTGGGGGGTCTAGTTTACAAAATGGGGTCACTTGTGGGGGAGCCCCAATGTTTAGGCACACAGGGGCTCACCAAACGTGACATGGTGTCCGCTAACAATTCCAATTGTTAGCGGACACCATGTCGCATATGGAGAGCCCTGTGTGCCTAAACATTAGAGCTCCCCCACAAGTGACCCCATTTTGGAAACTAGACCCCCAGGGAACTTATATAGATGGATAGTGAGCATATTGACCCCCCAGGTGCTTCACAAATTAATGGAAAAAATTTTTTTTTGCGGAAAACAAGTACTTTTTCATTTTTACAGATCAATTTGTGAAGCACCTGGGGGTTCAAAGTGCTCACTATGCATCTAGATACATTCCCTGGGGGGTCTAGTTTCCAAAATGGGGTCACTTGTGGGGGAGCTCCAATGTTTAGGCACACAGGGGCTCACCAAACGCAACATGGTGTCCGCTAACAATTTGAGCTCATTTTGCATTCAAATTGTTAGCGGACACCATGTCGTGTTTGGAGAGCCCCTATGCGTCTCCACATTGGAGCTCCCCACAAGTGACCCCATTTTGGAAACTAGACCCTCCAGGGAACATATCTAGCTGCATAGTGAGCACTTTCAACCCCCAGGTGCTTCACAAATTGGTCCGTAATAATGAAAAAAGAAATTTTTGTGGAAAAAAAAGTGCTTTTTCATTTTTATGGATGAATTTGTGAAGCACCTGGGGGTTCAAAGTGCTCACTATGCATCTAGATACGTTCCCTGGGGGGTCTAGTTTCCAAAATGGGGTCACTTGTGGGGGAGCTCCAATGTTTAGGCACACAGGGGCTCACCAAACGCAACATGGTATCCGCTAACAATTTGAGCTCATTTTGCATTCAAATTGTTAGCGGACACCATGTCGTGTTTGGAGAGCCCCTGTGCGTCTCCACATTGGAGCTCCCCACAAGTGACCCCATTTTGGAAACTAGACCCCCAGGGAACATATCTAGCTGCATAGTGAGCACTTTGAACCCCCAGGTGCTTCACAAATTGGTCCGTAATAATGAAAAAAGAAATTTTTGTGGAAAAAAAAAGTGCTTTTTCATTTTTATGGATGAATTTGTGAAGCACCTGGGGGTTCAAAGTGCTCACTATGCATCTAGATACGTTCCCTGGGGGGTCTAGTTTCCAAAATGGGGTCACTTGTTGCGGAGCCCCAATGTTTAGGCACACAGGGGCTCACCAAACGCAACATGGTGACAGCTAACAATTTGAGCTGATTTTTATTCAAATTGTTAGCGGACACCATGTCGCTTTTGGAGAGCCCCTGTGTGCCTAAACATTGGAGCTCCCCCACAAGTGACCCCATTTTGGAAACTAGACCCCCCAGGGAACATATCTAGATGGGTAGTGAGCATATTGAACCCCCAGGTGCTTTACAAATTGATCTGTCAAAATGAAATAGTACTTTTTTTCACAAAAATGTTTTTTTAGCCTAAATTTTTTCGTTTTCACATGGCAACAGCATAAAATTCATCCTAAAATTTGTTGGTCAATTTCTCCTGAGTACACCGATACCTCATATGTGGTCATAAACCACTGTTTGGGCACACAGCAGGGCTCAGAAGGGAAGGAGCGCCATTTCACTTTTTGGATGTAAAATTAGCTCAAAAATTCAAATTGCGCTCCTTCCCTTCTGAGCCCTGCCGTGCACCCAAACAGTGGTTTATGACCATATATGAGGTATCGATGTACTCGGGAGAATTTGCACAACACATTTTAAGATCCATTTTATCCCGTTGCCCATGTGAAAATGAAAGAATTGAGGCTAAAAGAACATTTTTGAGAAAAAAATTAAAATATCCATTTTTTGTTTCCACTTTGCCTTAGGTCCTGTGAAGCACCTGAAGGGTTAATCATCTTCTTGAATATAGTTTTGAGTAGCTTGAGGGGTACAGTTTTTGGAATGGTGTCACTTTTGGGTGTTTTCTGTCATGTACACCCCTCAAAAGGACTTCAAATGTGATGTGGTCACTAAAAAAAATGGTTTTGTAAATTTTGGTTGAAAAATGAAAAATTAATCATGAACTTTGAACCCTTATAACGTCCTACCAAAAAATTTTTTTTTTCCAAAATTGTGCTGATGTGAAGTAGACATGTGGGAAATATTATTTAATAACTTTTTTTCTGTCACATATCTCTCTGGTTTATCAGAAAAAAAAATAAAAAATGTGAAAATTGTGAAATTTTCAAAATTTTTGCCATATTTTTGATTTTTTCACAAATAAACACAAAAATTATCGACTTAAATTTAATACTAGCATGAAGCCCAATGTGTCATGAAAAAACAATCTCAGAATCGCTAGGATCGGTTGAAGCGTTCCAGAGATATAACCTCATAAAGGGACACTGGTCAGAATTGCAAAAAATGCCAAGGTCTTTAGGGTCAAAATAGGCTGGGTCCTGAAGGGGTTAAGCCACGGGATTTCAGATAATGGCTAGAATTGTTGGTTGTATATATCTACAAGTGTGAAACAGTTAATCAAATTTATGAGCTCTGTTTGAAAAAGAAGAGTTTCTTTTTCTATCGTATGAGACTCAGAATTTCTTATCTAAACAGCTGTACGTAATCCTGTGAAAAGAATTTGCTTGTTTTAGAAGGAGGGGAGGGAGAGAGCCAGCGAGGGGGGGAATGAAGGGTGAAATTTGCAGGATGCCTGACATGAACACTGGAGTCTTATCCATCTTTCCAGGGATTCTGAAAGGCAAAGACGGATTTTCCATATTTATGGTAGTTGGATGCTAATAATAATGCCCAATATTGAATACAATAATAGTAATCAGATTTTTATTGATTTATATGAGTGAATGTTGTCAATAGCCACCTGCAGCACAGGAATAATTTAGTTAGAGATGTAGTTATGGCAGGTGAAACTTTCCCTTATTTATGGTTGTTGTGTGTTTTAAAAAATTAAGCTATCTAGAGGGAAGATTAATATACTGAGCGCCCAAGGGGAAATAATATATATATTGACGCTGTGGGGAGGTGGTATTAGACAGGAAAATCTAACTACAAGTGATAAATGTATTGTTAAGTTAATAGATCCAGAATGTATAAGGTATGTCGATAAGCAGGAATATAGATTATATTTTAAGGGGACACTCAATTGAGTCAATGTGAGATGTTAGAGATGGAAATTAGCAAGTTTGATGAGAAAAGCAACAGAAAGTATAGTTTAAAAAAAAAAAAAAAAAGTGGGGGTGGAAAGACAAGAAAGAAGAAAGTAGTTAGGTCCTTTATCAGGATTGTGGATATTTTGTAGGTATATCAAGGCCGAAGAGTTTGAAAACATGGAAGGGAGTGAACCACACCTCCTTAAATTCCTTCTATCAGAGCAGTCTTTGTTCTTTACTGTGTGAGAATATTTCTTGTAGTCCGTCATTTATTGTCTAGTAATAAAAATGTAATCAAAATAACTAGCAGAAAATTGCAATTATAATGTTGAATAAGAATTTTCTGATCTTTGATATTAATAGATTTTTGAGTTGTTTTTCAGGTATAGGAGATATGATTTCTTACATTGGACGCAGGTAGAATCCTCACATGAGGTAATCAGAATATTTGGTTCTGACTTGCACTTTCTGAGCGAATGGAGCAATTTCCGGTTGAAGAATTCCTTAACAATACGGTAAGCCTACTAAATGCAGAATTGGTATATTACGGTGAGGTAGACACCATGTTATCAGTCTAGGATGGTATAATCATACTGACAATCACCACAGGTGTCCTGTCCTCTCGGAGGTAGAAGGCAAGCTACAACAAAAGGTAGGAAAGGTAATGGCGGGTGGTTGCCCCATCCCAGCCGGGTTGCGTCTGGCGGCCTGAGCCCTCTCTATAGTCGACTGCCTTATAGGGACTGACCGAACCACTAACAGTGTTAAACTAGGAGTCGTGAGAGGGGACAGGGCAGGCCATGATGTCTCTCATCAGCAAAAGTTAGACTGGTCTCTGCTTGGCCTCACTTTACGCCTCAAAATAGGTCACGGGTGAAATCAGGTGAGTACCTCCTAGTTCGCTCCTGGTACAGGTAAGCTGTGTATACTACCCTGCATTATTCTTGCGCAGAAAGGTACGGGCTTCGAGCGGCGATCGCTCCATGGGTTTGGAAATTGCAAGTAGTGAGCGGACAAGGAAACCAAGAAAACTGTATAAAATTGTCCCAATATGTGTAAATCTCTTTTTCCTATCTAAGGTATTATAGAATGTCAAATATACCCTGGTTAAAATGTTTTTAGAATAAGTAAGTACAGGAGTACATAACATGGTTCTTGTATGATTTTGTTGTGTATCTCTTTTCTCTTGTGGATAACTGTGCTTATTTGCAGATATTTAAGAAGTTCATATCCTTTTGTATACCCTCCATAATGATAGTGGTATATGATAAAATGTTCAAGGGAGGATGACTCTTATACCTTTAAGGTTATATGTTACTAATAGTGTAAATCTGATACACAATTCCTCAGGCTGTTTCTAATATGTTTTGAGGTTTTTGTTAGTAGGAACTTTTAAATTGGGATTTTGTAATGAAAACAGCTCTGTAAGTATAAATTTATTCAGTTAATATATACGATATATGTATGATATTTATTGGCTGTGTGAGGATGGTAAGCTCCGATCTAGGTTACCTATAGTCTGGACAGGACAATGCACTTTGATTAAATTAGGAATGCAGTTCAGAATCTTGCCATGGGACCCGATGTCTGTTTATAAAATAGCCAGAAAACAAAGAAGTCTTGATCAGTTACACATGGGATATGAGGAAGACCCTCAGGTATACATTGATACTATTGGTGTGCCAAGGGGGGTGCCTGACCAGTTTAAGGCCCAAAATCAGGTATATGCTGGATTTGCTTCCTTAATTCCACAGGTACAGATCAATAAGAATGTTGATTGGATTAATTATATATATTACAGTGAGCAAAGGTTTGTCAACTATGGCCGAGATGCTTTCCAGGGTATAGTTGAGGAACTAGGTCCCAATACTAGAATGACGCTACAAAACAGATTGGCCCTTGGTATGTTTTAAGCTGAAAAGGGCGGGGTCTGTGGAATGGTGAAAGAGGAGGAAATGCCCAAAGGAAAATCCCATAAGCAGTCTAAGAATCTCCCCTATTATCACACCCAGTTGAGGGATTTGAGTTAAGGGACAGTGGGAGAACTCCATGTGAGGCTAGAGTAGGATTCAGGTGTCTGGGGACCTTTCACAAGGAAAGGGTCTCTGAGATGCTTGGATGAAGAAATCCCTTTCCCTTTTTCCCATCACATGGACAGTCTCAGAGGTTCCTGAGTTCTCTAGGGAAACATTAGGAGAAGTTGTAAATAGAAAAATTAATATTTAGGGGGGATTGTGGGGGAAATTATTATATTTCCTTATCAATATGTAGCTATTAGAGATCATATTATATGTTAATATCACAAATATAACCAAAGTACTATTATTCTGGATAAAATATTAAGTTTTTCTATATCAATTAATATGTATATTAACAGATAAGAGTTGTTCTCTTCTCTCTCTCCCTTTCATAGTTTCTCTATATGTTTTTCCCCTCTTTCTGTCAGTATTTCCTTCAACTGCTTTCCTGACTATACTGGTTTCCTTTCTGCCTCCATCTTGTCTATTTTCTTCCATATATTTTATATATCTCTGCTTGTTTATCTCTCTGAGTTTCATTTCTCGCTTTCTACTCTGTATCCCCAACCCCCTTGCTGTTCTTGACTATTTTATGGTTTAAGTTGAGTTTTGCAGAAGCTGTGTAGATCCATCTGGACAAAGGACGTGGGATGAATGGGAAACAGACAGATAAGGTGCCAGGATGAGGCCTGCATTGAAAGGAGTATCAAGGATGGAATGTGGAATGACCTTGCATGTTACCAGCTACCAGCTTGAGGATGACACCCGGCCAGGAGGCGTGAATACAAGAAAGAAGACAAAGGACTCATTAAACTAGCCAATATACTCATAGACATTAGCTTAAACCCACCTGACTTTTCACATAATCCCACCTTGCTCTCTGATTATGTACGCCCATTCCATGAATTATAAAATGTAATGTATCCGGAAATGTAGGGGTTGTTGCTGTGATGTTGCCATTGTAGTTACTTGATGAACATAATATAAGTTTGAAACAGATCTCAGTCTGATTTATTCTTATAGTGGTGCCATATGTTCATAGTCTAATTTGGAATGACTGGTGAATGAGCAAGACGCGAATGCCGTACTAAAGTGACCTCGGCAGTTCAGAGGGGGGCTCTGAGACCCATATGTGGTGGCTTTGTCTCCACATCCGCACCCTCTGGGGGAAAGTGGGCTCACTTCTCTCGACCCTAACGGGCTTGCCAGTAACACTCGAGGCGCCCTTGGCCTTGTTGGGAATAGACATTGACTCTTTCCCTTCGCTGTTAAGACCTATTATCACCAATGTTTTAGTTGCGACCCAACTAACAATTGCGGCTCATTGGAAAGATGTATCCCCTCCCTCCATTGAGGAGGTCATATCACGTCTAAACACACATTGTACATACGAACTAATGTTAGTTCATGATCTCCCTCAAAGTGTAAGGACGCAAAATTGGTGGGACCCTTGGCTCTCCTCTAGATATAACTCGGTGGAAATCTAAGCTCTATTTTAAAAATATCTCCGAATAGCAGGCCCGACTTGTTTTCTACTAAACGGCTTTATTTCTTTGGACAATCAAATCAAAACGATGTGTATATGATTGGCTCCGTGTATTTCAATGCTGCACTGTATTTTCCCTAATCCCCTATCCTTCCCTACCCTCCCCTTACTTTGTTTCCATGATTAATTTTGTATGATTTGTTATGTACCAAATTTCCTTAATAAAAACTAAATGGTTTAAAAAAAATTTTTTCGTTTTCAATAAACGTGCATTCATAAAGATTTGGATGCTGCATCTCCTTTTCCTACTTCTATACTAACTTCACTATCTGGTTCCATTGCAATTGCTCTTCTTTGATGGATGAGCTGACTTTTTATTCTATTGTCATCACAAAATGGGGACTTGTTACATAGTTTATTATCCATCTGCAATCGGTGAAACGTGCATATATAACATGTAGATTTCCCATTTCTGTGAATTTGTTTCACTAACATTAAGGATTTTTACCCACTGAACACTAAATTAGAGAAGAACTGAAACCAATTTCACAGTCTAAACTCCATAGATTACCAAATACAAATAAAACAATTATAACTAATACAGATATTGCACTTTTAAAGAGTAAACGTTGGTACATTTTAAAATATTTTTTTACACCCTTAAATTTCCTGGAGATCTATGGGTGTCAAGGTCTTGAGACCCCACTACACCCATCCAATGATTCCTGAAAAAAATCTCAGATGTGTGGAGGTCATAAAGCAGAAGTACACAACTCCTGAGTGTTTGTGGACAAAGAGCATAGCATGGATTCAATGGATTAGTCAGGTTTGCATGACCATACCCCAACCAAAGTGGATCGAATTTAATGTCATAAATTATTTTTAAAAATTACCAAAACTTACTTAGGGCTGTTTAAGATATTCACAATTATCGGTCCAATCTGAGATCATGATGAATGGACTGACCACACATCTCTCAAACCAAGCAGTACAGTCTCATAGAAATATTTGAAGCTATCACTTTCAGATCAGGAGATGCACAGTCAGTCCATATGTCGAGCCCACAAGGGTCTGAGGACTCAGATCTCGGGCGGTTGGGTGCAAGAATGTCACGGGTGGTCAGTGCCCGAACCTGTGCCCTTAGGGTGACAATAAAAAGGGGAGTTTTGATGGGGAATAAAGTTAATGTTTGTCATGATGCCACCAGTAGATCCGGTGATGGCCCGGCGCTGCTGCAGACCTCCGGGGGGATGGATGGCAGCAAGATGTAGTAGCTCCCTACAGGTAGAGCAGGGTCCCCCGGCAGAGGTGTAACTAGGTTTTCTGGCACCTGGGGCAAAGATTTATTTTGGCGCCCCCCCTGCCAATATGAGGTTGGAATAAATCCACATTGAGATCCTATTGGAGTGCTGCCTGTTTTTTTCTCTGGATCTATTGAAGGACGGCTGAAGCACCGTTATGCAGGAAGTATTGCACCCACTGTTCTGTTAAGGTTGTGCTGATTCTATTTTTCATATTTTTATATATATATATATATATATATATATATATATATATATATATATATATATATATACAAAACAGAAAAAAACTGCACAGCACTCACAGACTAATGTGAACTGGTGCCAGCAGGGACACTGGGTCATACAACTAGAAAAAAATTCTCTGCAGCACTCAGCTACTACCAATGTGCAAACATGCTAACAAGCGGTATATATACATATATACACCTCATAGTGTATGCCTGCCTGATGATGTATACATATATATACCGTGTATATATATATATATATATATATATATATTCATCATCAAGCAGGCACACACTATGAGGTGTATATATGTATACATCAGGCAGGCACACACTATGAGGTATATAATACCTCATAGTGTGTGCCTGCCTGATGTATACATATATACACCTCATAGTGTGAATGTGCCTGCCTGAGGTATTATATACATATATACACCTGTGACCTCATAACTCTCCCTCCCAGCCCAGGACAGACACCCCCCTCCCAGCCTGTTTAGGTTTTTACCTAATCCAGGCAGGACGCGACGACTCAGTCAGGAGGAGAGGAGGCAGGCAGCAGGAGCAGTTCCTCTTCTTAGATTGTACACTGCACGCGACGCCGCCCCACTGAATGCGGCGCGCCGGGTGACGTCAACCGCAGCGCGCCATGACCCGGGGCCGGGGGGTGGGAACTGCTGCCAGGGGGCGGCGCAGACCAGCAGGGCAGGGATTTAATTCATTAATGCACGCGCGGCGCGGCGCCGTGTACACAATTTGCAGGGGCAGGCAGAGCGGAGGAGATTAGTGCCGGCGCTGTAGTGCCGCCGGATGCCTGATGATGGCGCTGGTGCCCCCTCTGAGTTGCGCCCGGGGCAAAGGATCCGGCTGCACCCCCCTAGATACGCCACTGTCCCCCGGGGCAGTGTAGTGTGTTGATAGGAATAGGGCAGTGCAGTCTCTGCTGTGAAACTGAAATGTCACAGTTCACCAGGAAAGAACACAGACACTTGCTTGCTCTGCATGGGTCTTTACTCCGGTAATCTGCAGTTTACAGGATATACGGTTGTTACAGCCAGGGCAGTAGACCGAGTGGTGCTGGCAGTAGGCAATATCTATCCGAAGCTCCAGCTATGTCCCTTCCTTTCTCTTCTACTGTTCTACCTCTGCACACTCCTTCTTCCTCACGCTGCCCTGCACAAATCCCACATGTGAAGCAGGCCTGTTGGGTGATATGGGACACCCTCTTCTCGCTCCAGGGGCCCAACCTGGTTTGGCGCTTCTGGTGGAGACCGTGCATGTCAGACGGATCATGCTCCTAAGAAGCTGTCGATGACACCGGTATCTGCGGCTCAGGGATGGACCTCTGCACCACTTCGGAGCTGGTACCCAGCTTTGGACTGGGCCAGGGTCGTTCAGTCACCCTCTTCATGACCCTCTCTGTCTGGGCCACCGCTCTGCAGGCGCCCTCCCTCTTAGCTCCTTCTCCTTCTCTTTCCTCCCATGTTCTGACTCTCACTGTGCTTTTTACGCTCTACCCACACTCCTCCCACCAGGACTGGGTCTTCACAAACATCAAGTTAACTCTTTAGTCCCCTGCTCTATGTGTGTGAATGCAGACTGAGAGCCTCAGACCTACATTACCTCCCCCCCATAACAGGAATACTGCACACTCTGTCTTGGGTGCAGTACCACTCTGTATCGCACTAGTGGGGTGCTAGACATAGATTATGATCTGATATCAGACCGATAATCAAAAATATTGGAAAAAGTCATTTTTACTTATAGTGAACGCTTTATCACTAGGACATTATCATTGCTGTGACTTAGCTGCCTCATTCCAAGTAATTTAACTAGGTCCCCTCCTCTAAGGAGCACACTGTTAGTAGACAATGTATACAGAGAGCTGTGCTGTTGGTGGGGTTAGCTTACTGAGCTTTGCTACGTGCTAAATCTAATAACACTGATTGTGTCCCAACTGCTTCAACCAGTAAACTAAGTGATACATCATTGGAATCAAGGTCTCTTTTCCAACATTATGCTGTTTTCAGATGAGGTTGCAAAACCTGGTGATAAATCACCTTTAGGGTATGCTCACACTGGCATATCTCAGACAAGCCTTTGCTGGATAGCAGTTGATCCAATATTACATTATGGGTCTGTGCTGGCCAGTGCTTTTTTTTCCCTCTTTCTATCTACATGTAATCTCATCAGTAATGGCCACTTTACACGCGGCAACAGGAAGATAGAAAACGGCAGGTGTCGGAGACAATTGTACCTTTTACCTTCAAAACACCTTGCAGATACCTGAATTACACGCAGCCACTTCAAGGTGTTTTGAAGGTAAAAGGTACAATTGTCTCCGACACCTGCAGTTTTCTATCTTCCTGTTGCCGCGTGAAAAGTGGCCATAACAGCTGCCATCTCCTATCTCCGTGATGGAAGAGTCTTCACTGAATGCAGATTTTACCTCAAATTTAGATTATTGATATTCACTGATCAATTCTGGCATAAAAAGAATAAAATTAGTCTGGTAATACATGTTACCAAGTTATGCATTTTTATGTGCACTATGGATTTATGAAATAAAAATTAAAATGACGATTATAAAGGTACTGTTAGGGCCGCTTTACACAACACAACATTGCATGCAATTTCACTAGCAATTTGCTGGTTGCAGTGAAATCATGGACACATTGTTCTATTTGTACACAGCCACAAAATGGAACAATGTGTCCATGGTTTCACTGCAGCCAGTAAGTCGCAAGTGAAATTGCATGCAATGTTGCAACGTGTAAAGGTACCGTTACACACAGAGATATCTGTGCAGACATTGCTTGCAACTCACTGGTTGCAGTGAAATCATGGACACATTGTTCCATTTTGTTGCCGTGTACAAATGGAATAATGTGTCCATGATTTCACTGCAACCAGTAAGTTGGAAGCAATGTCTGCACAGATATCTCTGTGTGTAACGGTACCTTAAGGCTTTCTGAATATGATGACATAAAAAAAGGTTTTTTTACAAGTTTTTATTGTCCAAAATATCAAAACTGATCCAAGTCTGTACTAATTTATGCAGCACCGCAAATAGCATAACAACACTAAAAACAGTGTCAGAATGGTTGTTTTGTTTTTATTTC
The DNA here is from genome assembly GCA_033576535.1 of Allobates femoralis. NCBI lineage: Eukaryota > Metazoa > Chordata > Amphibia > Anura > Aromobatidae > Allobates > Allobates femoralis. Next base: position 323,039,281 of record JARQOC010000004.1, read on the forward strand.
TTGCCATAAAGCATTAATAAAAGTTTGTTAATAACTTACATGTACCCCAATATGATGCCATTGACAAACAACTCATGGTGAAAAAAAAGCCGCATATGAACATGTTATGAAATAAAAAAAACTATTTAGGCTCCTGGAACGCAAAAATAGATAGTAAGTACAAGTGCTATCTTGCGACAGTAACGATCTAACTGGCAAGAAGTCAGAAGTTACATCACAAGCTGTCAATGTACTGAAAGCCAGAATGAGTCCAGAATAAGGCTCTCACAGAGATGTATTGAATTGTGACCTCCTTCACATTCCATGAAACACTGGAGCTGCCAGCAGGTCACAAATCACCGGAGACTGACATGAGCGGCCGCAGTAGCTACTGGATCACCAATTCCACCAGGACGCGGAAGAGGAGGAGGTAGAATAGACGGAAGGCGATTGGACCATAGCTGCGGAGGAGAGGGAGAGATTAATCTCTCCATCTTCTCCATTGCCGGGCTCAGTGCATATCACAAGACATTCGAGTGGCACCCAACTGCATTGCGATGTTTCACACACCATACACTTGTATTGGTGCGTGTGATCTGTACCTTGTTGCCAGCATGCTGTGATTTTTTTCCTCGGCACAATTTTGGCTAAGGAAAAAATAGCAGCTGGACCCAGCCTGATTGATGTACAATTCTGCAAGTGCAATCCAATGTTATATTGGATTGCACTTGTCCGTTTAAAACACAAGTAGAACCTCAGCCTAAAGGACAGATTGTAGAATTTTGAATACAGAAATTATTTTATTTAGTTTTTATTAACAGTATATGCATTTCATTATGGTGCATATATTATTTGTACGTTGTATGACTCAAAGATCCCTGCATTTTATTGGTACACCTAACAAAGTTGAGATGGTTTAAGAAAAGTTAGGTGTCGAATTTGAGAATCAAAGAGCATATCTATTTTTACAAATATTTATAGTACTTGCTAAGGGCTGACCGCATCTCATACTTCTGTTTCTGAATAAACAGTTATTACTGGCATTGACGTTGGGGCTTCTTACTTTGAATGCATCCCTGCTTGTAAAGCACTTTCATGTATCCACTGATTTAACTTTACTGCTTCTAGTTCCATCTGGGATTAAATGTGACTCCAAACATGTTTCCTTTTTCCTGCTATATAAATACTGCTTTACAAGGTATTCTTTATCCTTATGTTTGCAGTGTTAAAATTTAAGTGTGTAGACTTCTACTACTTTATCCTTAATTTCATATGACACTATTATTTCAAATTCAAACTGTGATTTAACAGTAGCCAAGCACTTCCATACAATCACCCCAAAAAGCTTTTTGTGGGATATTGGTGTGATTTATTGTTATCCCTGTACTTTGTCCCACCTCATTAGTTATGAAAGACAAAGCCCACGGCATTTGAGAACAAGCAGGAGAATATTCAAATTTGTGACATGGAAGGTTATTCTCAGACTCTCCGTATAACATTATCAGTTATTCTAAAATTGTATTTTCCTGCAAATGCATAGTCTTTTCAAAAATATAAGAACTACTTTTCTATGACATTTTAGACATTTTTTTTTTATCCATTTCAAAGTTTTTTATTATCTTTTAACTATGATATATTTTGTCAAACTATTGTACAGATAAGAGCAAAGTTTCTGCTATTTGCATCACTAAGCAATTCTTTCCTGATTATAAAGGCACTGACCTGCACTGAGGACTAAAACAATAAAATCTTAACACGAAGTTAAAGGCACATTTGTGCCGTCTGATATTTTTACCTGAATTGTGATTGCATGCTGCACCCCTTAAGCATATTACATTAACACGCTTCAGCAAGTGCAATAGCATTTCCAGCATCTGTACACATACTGTACATATTACTCACTCTTTATGACCTTGATATTTAAGAACATTTAACTGTTCTGTGTGGGGACGAATACAAGCTTTAATCATTTCCTCAACTGACTGTTACATAAATAATGAATGTAACGTAGATTCCAGTATTGTTTCATTTTCATAAATGTCTGCAATGTGAAAAATAAATTGCATAACATGCAGCATCTAATATTGTTTTATGGATGGATAAGGTTTAATCTTCAAACTAAATAGGTTTCATGTCACGTAACATACCTTATGCTGTGTCTCTTTTCTATACACTAGCCTCAAGTTACAATATCTTAATGATGCTCAACACCTGAATGACTGTAGTGCATGTGTCACGCCATGGACTAAGGAGCGTCCGGATGCAGTACGTGCCAATGGCACACTGACCAATAGTGTCCGGCGCACTACACAAAACTACAGACAGGTGAAACACTGGGGTGGGACAAATACAACGGAGGGCTCTGCTCATAGGGAATGGGGGAAAGGAGACCTCCTGCACTAAGTTGCAGCTGTGCCCCTATCTTCCTACCGTCCCTATACAAGTTCTTTCACTCCATCGCCGAGCAAGATATCCTTTGCTGGCTCTGATATTAACCCTCAATAGGGAGATGGCCAGTGGGGGCATTAGTCCCAACTGCTGCACTAATATCAACAAGACAGGGAAACGACAAGACAACTTCACACCTGCTGCCACACTCCTAGGCAGATACCAGCATGGCAAAAGTCAGCTTCTCCAGAGTAACTCATTTTTCTCAGGTAGCTAGGCCTGGAATGGAGTTCAATCACCAGCAAGGAATGCTGGGTCATGAGACCATATAAAGGAGAGGGAAGTGATCACAAGTTATCCACACCTGGGAAGAGAACTAAGGAGCTTGCTAGCAACAGACACTGACATTAACTCCTACACTGCCAAAGGAAAGAAGCACATTTAATATGAAGTCTCAATACAGAACTGAGCCACTGAGGTCCTAAACCTGTCACAGACTCATGACAGCATGAATTTTTTGTATGTCTATTAGAACCTCTCTGAAGTACAGTGTGGCATTACATGTTTTTTACCTATGTCATCATAAAATGTTCCTGTTACATCAGCTGTTTTTCTGGCACACTGTTAGAACTGTAATGGTTCCTTAGAATAGATATGCCACTATTTCAATTTCATTAATTATCAATCAGTGTTTGTCAGAATGTTTTTAGACACCTTTGTCCTTTAAAGGGAATTCCGTCAGGTCAAAAATCCATATGCAACTGATACTATTTTCTAATTCCTTTCTCTAAGCTCTCCCTATTCATGTATTTCTATTATTTATACTTCCCTCCTATCCTCTGTAAGCTTCAATATAAAGAATTAATTCCATCTATCAATCACAGTGATTTCTCTGCTGCCCACTCCCCAAGGAATGAATATTCATGCATCATTGCACTGCCTTCCTCTCTGATCTGTCTGCTGTGTGATTCATTGCAGAGCAGAAAGGAGGGGTAAGGAGGTGTAATTTGTGTAGTCTGACATATTTCTATGTGAATAAAAGAACATTTGATCATTTGCTCAGCAGATACATACATTACATGTCTGTAGGAAAACCAACCTTCATATAATAGAAATCTTACTGACAGTGCACCTCCCCCTCCCAGCACAGAGCACAGATGGAAGGGACAGAACACCAGCTTGGGTGGGTGTGGATATTTAAATACGACTTGTTCAGCTGCCGGACTATTTGGTTGTGAATATAATGGAGGGGACTAATTCAGGAGCTGCCTGAAAGGTGTAAAAATGCTTATAGCAATAAAACTAGAACTGGTACAATAATGATTTTACATGTTTTAAAAGGTCTGCCCAGGCACTATTCAAGGGTAGTATTAATACTATGCTGAAAAATGACTTGACAGAGTCCCTTCAAAAAAGTTTTTTTTCTTTTTAAAAACATGTGGAAAAAAATTGTTGGTACTCTTGTGGTAAAGTAAGAAAACCTGCAATGGTCACTGAAATAAATTTAAAATGGCAAAAGTAATGTTCAATTTAATTTTTACTGAATATCAACTAAGGAAAATGAAAGATTCTGAATTGCAATTTAATAGAAAAACTAATGAAAATGGCATGGACAAAAATGCCCCCAAACCTGATTTCACCTTCCTGATCAGCCAATTGTTTCAATTTTGACTTTAGGATGTAATAACTCTGAAATGCTTCAATATATCTCAGTGTTTCTGAGATTTTTTCTAGTGGTAAATATAGGATGATATTTTTTGTGTTTATTTGTGAAAATATCAGAAATTTGGTGAAAATGTAGAACATTTTTCAATATTCAAACTTTTAATTCTTATGCCCTTAACCCATAGTAACCCATAGTAATGTCACACAAATAGTTAATAAATAATATTTAATAAAATAATAAAATGTAATAAATAACATTTGTCATATGCCTACTTTACATCTCAAACATTTTTTACACATTATTTATTTGTTCAGAAGTTAGAAGGGTTAAAATATCAGCAATTTCTCATTTTTTTAACAAAATTTACTAATTAAATTATTTAGGGACCGGATCACATTTGAAATTACTTTGAAGGACCTATGTGACAGAAAATACCCAAAAATTACATCATTCTGAAAACCTCCATCTTCCAGTCCTTTCTTGAGTATTTTTCATGGATCTCTGTCTCCTCTTTGCATCTAAGGTTTGTGCTTCTTTACCAGCTTTAATGGTTCGGCCCTTTCCAGCTTCTCTGAAGTCTAAAGTCCACTAATCTCCACCTGCTTCCAGTTGGCCTTGCTGTATCAAGTTGTTCTGACTGGAGTTTGTTCTTGCTTCAGATTCTGTCAGCCTGCCCTGCTTCACTTAAGCTTGTTTGGTCTAAAATGTTCCTCTGTGGCCATTCAGTTATGTTTATGTAAGTTCAGTTGCAGAGCTCTGGACTGTTTGGGACTGTTTGGCATTTTGTTGCTCTGCACTGCATTCCGTTCTGGACTGTGGTCTCAAAGACTATACCGTTTTCAGGTCTCCTTGGATATGAACAGTTACTTATAGACTGTTTCATAATTGGCCACTACCAGTGTGAACTGTTACCTATTGACTATTTCGTTACTGGCCACTACCACTGTGAGCTTTTACCTATAGATCTTTCAGTTATCAGTCGCTATCAGTGTGAATGTTAATTTAGAGACTTTCCTGCCTGGCTTCACTGTGTTAGAACTTCCATAGTACTGTTTTATTACTCTGCTCTTGTTTGCTGCACATGTGCTCAAATACAGGCTTTCACTTTAATACATTGTTTCAGTCGTGTCTTTGCTCCGACACCATTAGATTCCTGAGTTATCTGCATTAATTATTACATTCACCATACTATATATTGTGCAATTTCTCTTAAATATGTCAAAAAATAAGGTAAAAAACTCATGGCATGATGGTAGAGCTTGGAAGAGAAGGAGCGCCATTTGACTTTCGGAATAACTAGCAGAAGTATTATTGTGCTCGCAGAGCCCCTGATGTACGTCATCCGAGGTCATCCCCAGGTAAATCCTGTCCTGGCGTTCTCTCTTCTTTCTTCCTCTTCTTTTCTCTTGGTCTTTCTTCTTCTTTGTTCTTTCTTCTTCCTTCTTCTTTCTTCTTTTCTTCTTCTTCTTCTTCCACCGCCGCTGATCTCCTTCTTTGCCACCACTGATCTCATCCTCCTGGGCACCGCCGCTGGTTTGTTTAAGCTAGGCGGCGGAAAAGCCGGCGGTGAAAAGACTTCACCGCCGGCTTTCCCACCGCTTATTTTAAATGAACCAGCAGTGGCAACCGGGAGGAAAAGATCAGTAGTGGCGAAGAAGATCAGCAGCTGGGAGGAAGAGATTTCCACAGCTGATCTCCGCCTACTGGCCGCCAAGAGAGACCCCTGATTGGGTGTCCTGGCAGACTCACTGACATTTGCATGTGAACGCATGTGGACAATCACCGCTGTGTTCACATGAAAATATCTGCATTCGGCACTGCGTGCGCGTATGTGCCCCATTACGCTGCAGTGTCTAATGCAAATGTGAACCTAGCCTAATGGAATCTTCTCTGAATCATGTATTTCAGAGATGTACAGTTCTTCCTATTATTATCAGGGCTGCCACCAGGAATTTCGGGGTCCCTGACTGCCAAAATTTTGAGGTCCCCGAGACTCCGCCCAGCCTCCACCCTGGCTCCACCTCCATCCATGCTCCGCCTCCACCTATGCTCAGCCTCCATCCAAACCTACATTATAGTTATAGTGAAAAATTGGAACAGTACCAAAAGTTATCTCAATTTATGTGCAAAGCTTTCCCAACCAGCAATCCAGATGGTTCCTTACAACAGAGTAAAAAGAGGAAAACAGCACAAAAAAATAGTAAAAAAGGGGACTTTGTTGCCCAATGCGTGGCCACGCCATATAATATAATGCATCCCCCATAGCCTTCCTTATAGTATAATGCACCCACATAGTCCTCCATAGAGTATAATGCACTCCCATAGTCCTCCATATAGTATAGTGCACCCCAATAGTCCTCCATATAGTATATTGCACCCCCATAGTTCTCCTATATTATATTGCACATTACATAGTTTCTCACCAGTGTACTCATTGATTAAAAAAAAAGTAAATACTCACCTCTCTTCTCGCTGCTCCGGTCTCCTCAGCATCTCCTGAGGTGCAGATGGCAGACAGAGATGGCCAGGACTCTGGAGAATATTGCTGCCAGCAGAGGCAGCCGGGACTATAGGAGTGGCGGCTCCGCTCTGTACACCTTGTACTCTTGGCTCCCTGCGTACACCTTGTAGACACTCGGCTCCACTCCATACGCCTCGTACACATGCGGCTCTGCTCTGTACACCTCGTACACACTCGGCTCCACTCCATACACCCCGTACACTCTTGGCTTTGCTTTGTACACCTCATACACACTCGGCTTCTCTCTGTACACCTCGTACACTTGGCTCCGCTCCATACACCTCGTACACACGCGACTCCACACCATACACCCCATACACTCTCAGCTCCAATTCGTACACCTCATACACACATGGCTCCGCTTTGTACACCTTGTACACTCTCAGCTCCTCTCTGTACACCTCAAACACACTCTGCTCTGATCTGTACATCTCGTACACACTCAGCTCCGCTCCATACACCTTGTACACATTCGGCTCCACTCCATGCACCTCATACACTCTTGGCTTCGCTTTGTACACCTTACACACACGCGGCTCCACTCCGTACACCTCGTACACACTTGGCTCCTCTCTGTACACCTCGTAGACTCTTAGCTCTGCTCCGTACACCTCATACAAACGCGGCTCTGCTCCATACACCTCGTACACACTTGGCTCCGTCCGCTCCATACACCCCGTACACTCTCAGCTCCGCTTCGTACCCCTCGTACACACGCGGCTCCACTCCTTACACCTCGTACATGCTCGGCTCCTCTCTGAACACCTCGAACACACTATGCTCCGCTCCATACATCTCGTACACGCTCAGCTCCGCTCCGTACACCTCGTACACACTCGGCTCCACTCTATGCACCTCATACACTCTTGGCTTTGCTTAGTACATGTCGCACACACGCGGTTTCACTGCATACACCCTGTACACTCTCGGCTCCTCTCTGTACACCTTGTACACACGCGGTACCGCTCCGTACACCTCATACACACTCGGCTCCTCTCCGTACACCTCGTACACACTTGGCTCCACTCCATACACCCCGTACACTCTCAGCTCCACTTCGTACACCTCGTACACATGCAGCTCCGCTCCGTACACCTCGTACACACTCGGCTCCTCTCTGTACAACTCAAACACACTCTGCTCTGCTCCGTACACCTTGTACACACTCGGCTCCACTCCGTACACCCCGAACACATGCGGCACCACTCTGTACACCTCATGCACACTCGGCTCCTCTCTGTACACCTTGTGTATATGTGGTTCAGCTCCGTGCACCTCGTACACACTCGGCTTCACTGCATACACCCCGTATACTCTTGGCACCTCTCTGTACACCTCGTATACACTCGGCTTCACTCCATACACCTCGTACACCCACGGCTCTACTCCATACACCTCGTACACACTCGGCTACACTCCGTACACCTCGTACACACACAGCTCCACTTCGTACACCTCGTACACACACGGCTCTGCTTCATACACCTCTTACACACACGGCTCCATTCCGTACACCTCGCACATTCTTGGCTCCTCTCCATATACCTCGTACACATGCGGCTCTGCTCTGTACACTTCATGCACACTTGGCTCCACTTCGGAAACCCCATACAGATGCAGCTCCTCTCCACACACCCCGTACACACGCAGCTCCGCTCCATACACCCTGTACACACGCAGCTCTGCTCCAGATGCCCTGTACACACGCGGCTCTGCTCCGGACGCCCCGTAAACACATGGCTCCACACACCCTGCACACATGCGGCTCTGATCCAGATGCCCCGTACACACACAGCTCCACTCTGTACACACGCGTAAACATGCAGCTCTACTACATACACATTATAAATCCCTCCTGACCTCATACATTAACTTCACCTCATCCTGCGCCATGACAACCAGCACAGCAGTGTCCTGCATATGCTGAGATGCTGATCATGTGATCTCTGACTCCTCCCCTCAATGTGACATCATCACAGGTCCTGTAAAAGCAGTGCGCAGGGCCCCCCAAACCCCTCCTTCCCTGTCTGTCTGTCCTCAGCCTGTGCCTTGTCTTGTGATTAGTCCCTTTCCCTATACCTGGGTTGCTCCTGGTTGTTTGTCAGTTCTTCTCAGCCAGAGGCAGACAGATCTCCAGTTTGGAGACAGAGCCAGCTGTGTCCCCTCTGCCGCTGATGATGATGCTGAACACAGCATCATTTATCTGGAGGGAACTTTAGAGGCCCGTGCTGAGCCAGGATTGGGTGAGCAGCCTGCAGGCAGTTGTTGCGCTGGCTGCAGGCAAAGCACAGCCTCAGTGTGTGCTGTCCGGGGGGGCAGGCCTCCTTGCTCCAAGCAGCCACACTCTGGCATGGCTGGGCCCCCCTCCTGCTGGCTGCTGGGTGTTGGCAAGTGGCAAAGAAAGCACAGCCTCAGCGTGTGCTGGCCGGGGGTGTGGGCCTCCTTGCTCCAAATTGGCATGCCCCCCGCTGACACAGCCGGGCCCCACTGCACCTGTTCCCATGGCCAGTACCCCTCCAATGATGGGAGGGCCCGTGACACCAGGCAGACCTGTCAGGTCCTAGCGGCGGCCCTGACCATTATCCATGAATTTTAAATACATAATATAAAATGTCTCCTAAGAAAATTAATCAAGTGATACAGCTTTTTTGTATAGAGCACTCATGTTAAATACAAAAGAGCAAATGATAAACAATTTAAAACAATAAACAAGAGGGAAAATTGGAAAGTACAAATGGGCAAACCCCCAGATGTTCAGGTTTGGTGAATCTGGACAAACTTTTTTTTTTAAAGTCCGGGTTTATGACTGGACTTGACCTAAACTTAAGCCCTAACCCTGAGTCCCATATATGTCTATGGGGACCTAAACTCTACAGTTATATAAATGGTGGCAAGGGAGGTTGGGGTCTATAAAAGAAAGCAAAATTATGATAAAAGACGCAACATTATACTTTACGAGAACCACGTGCTTGTAACATCACTTCTGGATCCCGCTCATTAAGCCCATGTTTATTCACTGCACTGTTTCTAGCAGCTAAGTACAGATGCCCACTCTCTGCATTTGCATCTGTGACTGGCTATTGCATCCCCTCCCATTGTGCAGCATCTGTGATTGGTTGCCTTTGACAATGCATCTGCTGTCATAGGGGTGTAAAAATAAATAAATCATTTTAAAAGTTTTGTGCAGGGCTTTGCCATATTTTTTATTTACAGTTAGAGCAGCCAGCAATGGGCTGCCACTCCCAGCTGCCTGGTTTTACTTTGGCTGGTAATCGAAAATACAGGAGAGCCCATTATTTTTTCTAATTATTCAAATAAATAATTTTAAAAAATGAATAGATTGCTCCCTATTTTGGATTGTCAGCCAAGGCAAAACCAAGCAGCTGGAAGTTGGTTTCTCAGCGTGGTGAGGAACATAGTTATTGGGCCCCCAGACTACAGAATAGAAGCCCGCAGTCTCCCCAGAAATTGGTGCATTCATTAGAAGTTCCAATTCCTGATGCTTTACCTGGCTCTTCCTGATGCCATGGTGCGGTGGCATCGGTGAGATAGAAGGGCTTAATGACAGCTTAGCATTGACAGCTGCCTTTAAGCTTTAGATTGGTATTGTCAGGCCTCTATGAACCCCACACATTACCAAACCGTTGAATTAATAGTTAAACAACATAGAAACACAAAAATCCTTTATTTGAAATAAAAAACAAACACGCCCTCTTAAACCACTTTATTACCCCCCTCCCCTCCCAAAAAAAAACTCTACCGGTCCTATAACATCCCTTGATGATACTGGCTCTGCTACATCCAGAGGCTGCAGCGATGAAACAAGCATACCATTGCTGAAACCTCTGAGATCACGCTGACTGCCGTGGGGAAGCATTGATGTCACTGAGTCACTGAGTGAAACAAGAAAAATATTGTGTGGTGTTTGTTGGAGCCCTAAGGCACACAAGGGGCAAAGATTACAGTGTTTAAGCACAAACCTTTATTAAAGGATCAGTATACATCACAAAAAGTTTCAATAGCCAACTGCTATCTTCTTCAGGTGGTATAACTGAAGCTTCTGAGATCACACTGACTGCTGCAGGAAATCAGTGATGTCAGTGAGTCACTGAGGGCTTCCCCAATGCTATCAGTGAACTCAGGTGACCCTGCTGCTGAATTGTGGGACATGGCTTTACAGCTGTCCGGTAATCCTGCAGCAGGTTCAACTGAGTTGCCGATGCACCTGATGAGCCTCTCAAGCAAATTGTGAGAGGCGAAACACGTCGGGCGTTTTTTTGCTAAGACAAGAAATATCAGTGGTTGTATATTGATGAAATTATTCATGTCTACACGATTGTAGGACTTTGAACAGAGGGTCGGGTTGGACCTTGGACTTAGGGATGATAGAAATACACTAGAACGACCCAGAACCTGGGTTTCCATCACATAACCTGAAACGGTATATTGGTTTGAAGCTCTTTGGAGATGGATTGTGTCCAGGGGCACTCATCCCTTTAACCGTCTGTATCTTACTACACATTGAACATATCGTCATCTAACTGAGACAGACCCAGTCAAAGTACTGCACCCGCGGACAGTTGTGTGTTTAGTTTGTTAATTGTGGGTGGGTTGTCTATGTGAAAGTCACTTACACTGTCTCACAAATCCACACCAGATTTTTAATTTAATTGAATGAAATAAAATACAAAAACAAGATAAAAGTTCATCCTTCTTCATTATATAGAATTAAATATTGGATAACTCAAAAAGCACAGCAGTAGTTTCCCAAGCCATGAACTCAGTTGAATCCACGGATTGCCAGACAGCCGTGCCACCATTACCTGCAATCTGAAATCGGGGCCACCTGAGTGCACTGACATCAGCGTGAAAGCTCTCAGTGACTCAGTGATGTCACCACTCCCCCATGGTAGTCAGTGTGATCCCAGAGGCTACAGCAATAGGACGCTTGTTCCATAGCTGCAGCTTCTGTATGTAGCAGGTCAAGGATTGTCACGGGACATTGTATGTTGGACTTCTTCAGACCTGAGGTTTTTGGGGGTTAATAAAGTGATGAAAGAGAGTTTTTGTGATTTTTATTTCAAGGATTTATCTGTGTGTTTGTTTTTTAACTATTTTGCTATAGGATTAGCAAAGTGTGGATTAACAAGTTAGTGTTTAATGACAGCTGTCAATACTCAGCTGTCATTAAACTCTTCTATCATTCCCATGCCACTGCACCAGAGCATCGGTAAGTTTGGGTAAAGCGCAAGGAATTGGCGCATCTAAAGAATGTGCGAATTTCTGGGGAGGCTCCAAGCTGCTATTCTGTAGCCTGGGAGGTCTCACCACACTGAGAACACTAGCCCAAGCTGCCTGGTTTTATCTTGGATGGCAATAAAAAATAAGGTGGGGCCCACACATTTAAAAAAAAAATGTAAATAATTAAAAAAAGATAATGGGTTCCCCTGTATTTTTGATTGCCAGCCAAGATACAACCAGGCAGCTGGGGGAGGCAGCCCATAGCTGGCTACTTTATATGCTCTGAAAATCAAAAATACAGCTGAGGTCTAAGCAAAAATGTGTAAATTATTTATTTATTTTTACACCCCTGTGACAACAGGTTAATTCCCAATGGCAACCAATCACAGACACTGACACAATGGGTGGAGGTGCAACAGCCAATCACAGATGCTATCACAGAGAGTAGACATCTGTGATTGGATGTTGGAGCCAGTGCAGTGAGTAAAGATGGAGTTAATGAGCAAGACCCGGACATAGTTTGCCTGTAGCCGCTAGAGACTTGGTAAGTGTAATGCTCCTGTTTAGTCATCACTTTATTTATTTTTATCAGCCCTACCAGCTGACCTGGAACCCAAACAGTTGCACGGATTTCTCAGAGCTGTCCATTTTTAGGGTTCATGCCCGCCCACTGGGTGTTTGGTACAGACCCTGAACTTTAAAGTTTGGGATTGCCCATCTCTAATAGAAAGACCTATAGCTTGCTGTTACACTTGTATTGGCACCCTTTACATTCAATTAGTATGGAAACACATTTTGACTCACCTGTGGTAAATCACAAATGAGAATCACCTCTGATAAATTTTCAGTGCCCATGTGACATAAATTAGCCAATGGCTAAAACATGGATTGAACATGGTAGCTTTCCTGATTAAGGAAGCGGGGATATGCTCAGAAACACGTTGAATAAATGTGCCATTACCATCTGATCTATTGTGGTCCTTTTCCAAGTACTGTGGATCAAAGGGTTTTAACAAGCCACATGTTGGGCCCTATTCCTTTGTCACAATAGTGAAGATAAAGGAGCTGCTTGAGGACATCAGGACTGCTATTATTAGCAAACACAAGTTTTCCAAACGGTATAAGGCCATCTCATAGGACCTTGGTATCCCAGTTTCAACAGTGCCTAATGTTATTAAGACGTTTACCAAGCATGAAACTGTTAAGACCCACCCTGGATATTGGGGAAAGAGAAAATTGACAAGAGATCTCTTCAAAGGTTAGTGTGAATAGTGGATAAACACCATGTCAAACATTCAAAGACCTGAAGGCCAACCTGAAACAGTCTGGTTTCAACAAGTACCATATGCCACACTAAAAAAAGTAAGATGCACTCTGCTCTGACCATAAAAATATACAGAATTATTTCAGTTAAGCAAGAATAAAAAATTTGAGACACTTAGCTTTAGAGAACCCGTCACCATGAAAATGCAGTGCAATCTGCAGGAACCATGTTACAGAGCAGGGGGAACCGTGTAGCTTGATATATACTGTAGCTTTGCGAGAAAAGATTCAGTATAACCTGTGATTTCATCATTTACACCCATGCTCTTTCTGGGATTTTGGGTCCAGAGGGCAGTTCTATCAGTGACTGGTAGCTATTCTTGTATAAGTGTGCATACAGAAACAGTTGCCAGTAACTGATAGGACCACCCACTGGACCCAAAATCCATCTAAGAGTAGAGGTTTAAATGATGAAATCACAGGTTATACTGAATCTTTTCTCACAAAACTACATATTAATCTACTTAGTTCCCCCTGCTCTACAACTTGGGGCATGCAGATTGCACTGCATTTTTCTGGTAACAGGTATTTAAAAATATGGCCATATCGTTAAACTGCCCACTTGCCACGTCGAGGTGTGTCTCTTGGACTCAGTCTCTATCCTTCAATTTCTGCCTCTACCTGGGTTAAAACCTCCTTTTATATGGGAAAGTTAGAAAAAGTGATAACACAGAAGAATCGTATCACGGGTCAACAGGGCGGCGGGAAAGGTGAGCATTAAAGGGTGTGAACCCACATTATAAACTACTGATGGAATGAGTGTCCCAGTGTTTTTCTCTATTTTATAATATGGGTTCACAACCATTGTTGTGCACCCTTCCCTTCCCCCTGTTGACCCATGATGCGATTGTTTTCTGTTATCACTTTTTCTAACCCACCCATATAAAAAGAGGTTTTAACCCCGGTAGAGGCAGAAATTGAATGTTAGGGACCCAGTCTATGAGGCACGCCTCGATGTGGTGACTGAGCAGTTTAACGATATGGCCATATTTTTAAAGCTAAGTGTCTCAATTTTTGTATTCTGAAATAATTCTGTATATTTGTATGGTCAGAGCAGAGTGCAGCTTCTCTTTTTTAGTTCTACAATTGTTGTTTGGCTTTGCACCTTTGTACACTGATAGAATAAGTGTTGCAGTGTTTTTCTTTAGTTTATAACGTAGGTTCACACCCATTGTTGCGCACCCTTCCTTTGTCCTGTTGACCCGTGATGTGATTTTTCTTTACACAATCTTTCTGGGAAAATGTTCTGTAGACAGATGAAATAAAAATAGATCTTTTTGGCAATACACGCAACAGTTTGTTTACAGATGGTGCAATTAAGCTTATAACAAAAAGAACACCCTACCAATAGTTAAGCATGGTGGAGGATCCATAATTCTGTGTGGTGGTTTTGCTGGTACTGAAGGACTTGACCACATCACAGGAATCATGAAATCAGAGAATTATCAAGAGATTTTAGAGCGAAATATCATACCCAGTGAAAGAATACTTGGTTTGAGTCGAAGATCATGGCTCTCCCAGCAAGAAAATGTCACAAAGCATGCAACCAAAAGTACACAGAAATAGTTGAAAAAGAAAAAATGGACTTCTTTAAAATGGACAGCATTTATTGTTTTTGCAAAATCATGAGTTTTGGATGTTATTTCTTGGAGTACAAAACTTTAAAGGGAACCTGTCCCCCATTTGGGTGTTCTAAACTGTGCCCACCAGCTGTAACATGATGTAATTGGGGTTTCTGTAAAACCTCTCTATGCCCAGACGTCCCCCTGCTTATCTCAGAAATACACTTTTATTCTGTCCCTATGGTATTGACCACTGAAAAGGGGGGTCTGCTCTCTGTGGTCCTCACTGCCTCTTTGCCTGAAATACCTGCTTTGCTGTTTTGAAATTGCACTCCTCCTGTGTATGGCTGTTGATTGACAAGTATTACTCTTGCTTCTGCACAGTGCAGCGGGTCACCATGCTCTATTGAAGACGCACAGTGCCCGAAGTCTCACGAGATTTGTAAAGTCTCGCGTCTGTGCAGTAGAATCTCATGAGACTTCGGGCACTGCATCTTCAATGGAGCATGGTGGCCCACGGTATTGCTCAAGCGCGAGAGTAGTGTCTATCTTCCTCCCGGGCAAAGCCGTACCTGGTTCCCAGGTTAAAAACTGTAATTATCCCGTTTTTGCGTTGCTCAAGGGGGTGTGGTGGCTGAGTGTGGGTAAAAGCACGGGCTTGGCAGGTATCCATTTTGTCTGTCCACCATGCTTCCTGTTGCCTCTGCCACTCCACCTCATTGTCCCGAGTAGGCTGTGCAGATCAGGGCCTTCCTACAGGTTGCCAGGAATGCTTGGCGTCAGTCGAAGGTTGGATAGCTCTCATAGCCCCTGTACCGACCCACACTGTTGGTTGTCTAGCCCTCCATAGCTCGCGGGGCCCGGCTTCCTCTGTGCCACTGACTGTTCCTTCCTCCTCCGAATCCTCCTTCTCCCTGACTCTGGCTTGGCTTACAGATCGTTGATCATGTTCCTCCATGATCAGGCCAGGCTACTCAGGAAATCAGATGAGATCCTCCTGTTCGGCAGCCTCCTCCTCTCCGGGCTCCACTGTGGTCGGGACCACTGGTTCAGTGTCCTCGGCATTAGTCACATCAGGTTCTGTGGGGGCGCAACCCTCACCAGTTATCGGGTGCTTGGTCTCTGTTGCTACCGACACTCCTGGTTCCGGGTCTGGCTGGGGTCCCCTCCGCTGCTCCATATGCTGGCTCAGCATTAGAACTATCTCGGCACTACAATGGTCCACTCCATGGTCTCCTGGATTTGAGCCCACAGCTCCCGCAATGCTGCTCCCCTGAAGGCGATGTCTTCACCCTCAGTCTCTGGGGTGGGTACTCCTGGGGCAGCATGGATGGCTCGGATGTCCTCCTTGACCTCCCGAATCAACTCTCTGAGTCTGGGGACTGCCATCTCTACCAGGCCGCACATGGATAACAGGTCCGGAGTCTGCCAATATCTCTCGTTCTGTCCGTCGGCCGCACCCTGTTTTAGTTTATAGTCCCGTACTGGTGTGGTCAGGTTCCTGACCTGCCCCCTTGGTTGTTTGATGGCAAGGGGGCGAGAGACACTTTGGCGCCTCTTGCATGGCCCTCCTGCATTAAGACGCCGAGGACTGCCTCTGGGCCAGCACACTAACTAGCCACTGCACTTAGTCAATCCTCGGCAGAGCGGAGGGGCGGGACTTATCTTCACGCTCTTTTCTAGCTGTGACGCTCTTGGCGCTCTGTGGCGCAGCAATGGCGGCCCAGATTTACAGTTCACAAGAAGGTCAATAAAGTCCAATTTAAGCACACAGTACCCTTTTTTACCGGGCACGGGATCCTGTTCGTGATGCCAGAAATGAGTCGGTCGACGGGTTAGGAGGTACTCGGATACCTGGACAGGGGATTACTTCGGTGGGGATCACGGCTGGTCGGTTCCGGTTCCTTGCCCTAGACCCTCAGTGGCGGGGTGGGGGTGATGATGATGGGGGATTTGGTAATGTGGTGCCACCTGTGGTACCTGGTAATAGGGTTACCAGCGCTGTGGCCGGCTGCTGAGGTGATGGGAATGCAGCTTCGGTAGTACAGCTCCCCACAGGTGGTGCTTTACCTCAGGGCAGCAGGACGGATGAGGGGAGTAGTAGTCCTCACCTCTGTGATGCTGTAGAGGCCCTCCGGCGATGGAGGAAAGGAGAACAGACACCAGATGAGCTCAAACAGTTCTTTACTTGCACCAGGTGGAAAAGTACACAGCACAGTCTGGTTTAAAGGGGATTGTAGCCACAGGTTTTGGAGGCTTTTCCAGAGTCTGTCAGAAGTGTCCTTCAAATGGCATTTCTGGTCCTTTTCCCTTCTTTGCCTTGATGGCCTTCTGCACTCCCACTCGTGAGTCTAGTCTCTAGTCCTCGAGGTCTGTTGCCTAAAGTCTCTGCACTTTGAAGGCGTCGTGAACCCAGCTGTGGGACTGATGTTAGACTACTTGATGGATGCTGTGGCTCCCTTATGCCGGTCTGTGGTTAGGGATAAACCGTTAACTAACCGCCTAGGTTCCGGTGATCCGGTGGTGACCTGGACTCTCCAGCCGGCTCCGTCCAGTCCTGGAGTGTCCCTTTCTCTGTCTGGGACACACCTCTCCTAAGGAGTACCCTCCTATCACTGCTGCAGGGTCCCCTGCGTCTGCCTTCCATGCTGTCTTACACCGTCTGCCTGACTAATCTCTTAACCGTCACTCCCTGTATCCCGCTCATCTAGGCTCCACCCCTGGGGACCTACTGAATATACGGTCCCCTGTACTAAGGCGGCCTACTGTATGGGTGTTGGGGCATAAACTCTGTATGGTCCTCCATATCCATGGCTACAGAGGCACTACACCTTCTTTTGGGGTGTAGTACCTCCCTGTTGCGCCTTGCCGTAGGGGTGCCACATATCAACTTCTCATCAGCAAGGCATTGCAATACCTTGGTATACATGACATACATGTTTTTAACCACTTATCTATTCGGGTGGACCTAACCATGGATACTGCAATGCCCTGTATACCATAAATAGATATATCAGTAAACCAATGCTACATTATACACTGGTGATCAAAATTAAAGAACAACACAAAATTTCCTTAGTGTTAAGGTCATTATGTTGTCATATGTGAAATATCTTAACATGAGTGAATTAGCAGTATTTTAAGCTTATTTCATAAACTGAATATATACTATAGCACAGAATAAATATATAAATGAGATAAATGGAAAAGAATACTAATCAAAATTAGAGAACATTTTCAAATATCTGAAAGTTATTGGTCTTAATCTGGCATTTGAAGCTAATTTCCTTAATTGTATAATGGTATAAGTTGAATGGAGCAAGTCAGATATGACCTTGGTCAGATGTGACATTATTGAAGTGTGACATTTTAAAGTGTCACATCAGAAATATCCCAGAATGGTATATTCTCCATCATGCTGATCATGTCCTGATCCATATGCTTTCATCCACAGGTACGTCTGAACTCTGAACCCAGAATACCCACTGCACCCTGGAATCCTATGTACTCCTCTCCCTCTGTGTTAACGGGTACGTCTGAACTCTGAGCCCAGAATACCCACTGCACCTTAGAATCCTATGTACTCCTCTCCCGCTGTGTTAACGGGTACAATGCTGTTTTTTCCCTGATTACAATCCCATGTATCATACTTCAAATTTATGTTTTGCATATTGATAAGTCTTTGCTTCTTACACCTAGCATTCTCCTTCCACTGGTCAACACAATTTTTCTGACAAAAGGTTTTGAAACATATTTTAAGTAAATTTTGGCTGCTGATTATGAATATGAACTCCGTTTTTAGCTATCACATCAGGATTTCGAGATATTTTCAATTTTTGAGGAAAATTACTCCTATCGAATGTTTTTTTGATAAAAACACATGATTTTCGGGACTACATTTTGTATATTTTTTAATCAAGGAATAACAAAGATTACACAGTCTATGTACAGCAAATCAAATATACTTAAAGAATTATATTACAAAATATAAAAACACATACCGTATATACTCGTGTATAAGCCGACCCGTGTATAAGCCAACCCCCCTACTTTTGCCCCAAAAATCTGGAAAAACCTATTGACTCGTGTATAAGCCGAGGGTCAACCCCAGCACAGGTATACAGCCCCCAGCAGTGTGGTATACAGGCCCCCCCCCCAGTGGTATACAGGCCTCCCCAGTGGTAGTATACAGCAGCCCCAGTGGTAGTATACAGCAGCCCCAGTGGTAGTATATAGCAGCCCCAGTGGTAGTATACAGCAGCCCCAGTGGTATTATATAGCAGCCCCAGTGGTAGTATATAGCAGCCCCAGTGGTAGTATACAGCAGCCCCAGTGGTAGTATATAGCAGCCCCAGTGGTATTATACAGCAGCCCCAGTGGTAGTATATAGCAGCCCCAGTGGTAGTATATAGCAGCCCCAGTGGTAGTATACAGCAGCCCCAGTGGTAGTATATAGCAGCCCCAGCAGCCCCAGTGGTAGTATACAGCAGCCCCAGTGGTATACAGCAGGCCCCCAGGGGTACATATAGCAGCCCCCAGGGGGTACCCAGCAGCCCCCTGGGGGTACCCAGCAGTCCCCAGGGGGTACCCAGCAGCCCCCTGGTGGTAACCACCCAGCAGCCCCCTGGGGGTCCCCAGCAGCCCCCTGGGGGTACCCAGCAGCCCCCAGGGGGTACCCAGCAGCCCCCTGGGGGTACCCAGCAGCCCCCAAATGCTGGCACTCGCCCCCCCTTGCAAGGGCCCCCCCCACTTCTCTTACCATCCCGGTCTTCTGATCAGCGCTGCTCCTCGGCGCTCCGTCCTCGCTGCTCCCATCCTGCTACATCCGGGATCCCCGGCCGTCGCGCGATGACGTCATATGCCTGCGACGGCCGGAGATCCCGGATGTGGCAGGATGGACGGACGGAGCACCAAGGAGCGGCGCTGATCAGAAGACCGGGATGGTAATATAACCAGCGGGGGGGCCCTTACAAGGGGGGGCAAGTGCCAGCATTTGGGGGCTTATATGCACTGCTTCCCCCTGCCGCTGATTGACAGGGGGAAGCAGTGCATATTTAATGAGCGGCCCCACGTGACGGGGCCGCTCATACAGCAGCTCCCCCACCTCCTGCAGCCTCCACAGCCCCGGACAAAGCCCCCACCTCACCATGTACCGTATATGACCCGTGTATAAGCCGAGGGGGAGATTTTTGAGCCCAAATTTTGGGCTGAAAAACTCGGCTTATACATGAGTATATACGGTATATATGGCACACAGATGAATGGCAAATGGCAGTTATTTGAACTTTCTTTTCTTGCCTGATCTGTGATGTACAGCTTCTGGGTTGTCCCTCATCAAGCTCCAACAATAGTCAGCCATCATATGTGAGTCCCACCGGCCTTGATACCGTTCTTCCATTGTTTTAATGGGGATATGAAAACGCTCCCCTTGTCTCACATCCACAAGCTTCTCTGGAAAAAAGTCCAAATGGCTGTGTAAATAGTGAATCTTGATACTCATTCTACATCCAAGATTTCGTAGACTCATTATTAGCTCTTCCACAAGCTCTTCATAGTTGTCTGCTTTCTTATTCCCTAGAAAATTCTGCACCACATTACAAAATGCATTCCAAGCTCTTTCTTCTGTCTCATTTAAAATTTGGGTCTCTCATAAGTGTTCTTATTTGAGGTCCATCAAATATTCCAGCCTTTTTCTTCTCTTCACTAAGACCAGGAAACGTTGAACATTTATAGTTAAAGTATTCTCCACTGTGATTGAGAGCTTTAACGAACTGCTTCATCAATCCAAGTTTTATGTGCAAGGGAGGAAAGACAATGTTCTTCCTATCCACTAGAGGATCATGGATGACACTCTTATCGCCAGATGTCAAACTCTGTTGCTGAGGCCATTCAGTTTTCACCCAATGCTCTGCTGTAGCTCTGCTGTCCCAGAAGCACAGAAAACAAGGGTGTTTTGTGTACCCTCCTTGCAGACCCAAAAGAAAGTTAACCATTTTCAAATCAACACAAATTAACCACCTATGAACATTATATTGTAACCCCTCTAGAACAATCTTGATGTTTTTATATTCTTCTTTAAGTTTTACAGAATTACCTATTGGTACAGAACCATACTTATTTCCATTGTGTAACAGAACACATTTTAAACTTCTTTTGGAACTATCAATAAAAAGCCTCCAATCCCTTGAATCATACGCTGGAAGTCCCATAAGGTACCTTTACACGCGGCAACTTTTCTAGGAATTTCACTGGCAACTTACTGGCTGCAGTGAAATCATGGAGACATTGTTCCATTTGTACACAGCAACAAGATAGAACAATGTGTCCGTGATTTTACTGCAACCAGTAAGTTGCAAGTGAAATTCCTAGAAAAGTTGCCGCGTGTAAAGGTACCCATAAAGAGAAGTAGCCCTTCAAAATCAGTACAATAGACAAGCTGGCCATCTGAATGGAAGTACTTACGCAGTTCTGTTTCTCTGTTACGATAAAATGAGACACTTGTACCGGGTTTCAACATTCGATTCTCTTGTAGCCTTGAAGCCAATAGTTCAGCAGACTCTTTTGGTAGATAAAGATCTCTAACCAGATCATTCAAAGCAGACTGAGTAAACAGAATTGGTTTGTCACAATCTTCATCACATACTGTAGCTGAAAAAATCTGGACTGTCTTCTTCATCAGTATAACAATGTGAGGAGAGATCTGTGTCAACAATTTCTGGAAGCGCAGTAAGTTTTGGAACAGGTAAGTCTTCACTATGGGCAACTGGTCGAATAGCTGAAGAAATACAAATATTGCTTGTTTTTCTTATTGAAACCTTTTACATCAACAAGGCAGAAATAGCAGTCTTCGAATTGATTGCTTGGTTCTCTCCAAACTATAGGAACTCTAAACTGAAGTTTAGCATTCTTTCCTTGACACTATGATCTCAAGCTCTCAATACAGGTTTTGCACACTTTGTGAGGAGCCCAATGCTTGTCTTGGCCTCCAAGTTTTACTTTGAAGTACGCAAAATACACCCTCTTAACAAAGTCAGTAATGTTGCGCCTCTGAGTCTTCACAGTAAAGTTTCCACAGATGTAACAAAAAATATTTGGATCATTTGAGCACTGTCTTCTGCGAAATGTAGAGGCCATTGTTAGATCAGCAAAACATCCTGCAGAGACATACAAGATAAAATTGTTAGCTACCTGAGTTGTTCATTGAATTTCTGTCCTTTCCCCCCACACCTTAGGTATTGATTCACAAACAAAATACAGAAAAACAGCAGGATAAAAAAATAAATATCAAAATTCATTGAAAATTTCAATAAATAAAACAGAACCTGTACACGATGTTGTGTACATTGAAAACTGTTGACTTTCTTATCATAACAAATGGGAATTATGCATGTTGAAAGAAAACAAAGATATTCTCACATTTATTGGGAGACTAAATGAAAACTAAATTTACCTTAGTGAACCGTATAAACCGGCACTTTTTATACACTACTTATATTTTACATGGAATTCATCAAAATGGGCTATATACCTATAGCACAAAAACGTGATGTGATAGAGAAATTAGAGGGCAGCACGATGGCTCAAGTGGTTAGCACTGCATCCTTTGCAGCACTGAGGTCCCAAGGTCCTGGGTTCAATTCCCACCAAGGACAACATCTGTAAGGAGTTTGTATTGTATGTTCTCCCCATGTTTGCGTGGGATTCCTCCGGGCACTCCAGTTTCCTCCCACATTGTAAAGACATACTGATAGGATGTTTAGATTGTGAGCTCCAAGAGGGACAGCATTACTGATGTATGTAAAGTGCTATGGATTTAATAGCACTATATGATTCAATATTATCTATTATATAATTGCCGTAGCTGACTTCCGTCTGACCGGCGCTACTTCCTGTTCGCGTAGCTCGGAACTTTGTCCAGGACTTTCTCCAGGACTCTGTCCGGGCACGCAAAGCGGCCATTGCGAGCAGTAAACGAGCAGATGACGACCACCACCACGACCTGCCGTGCACTAGCATGGAGCTGCCAGGCTCCCATCACTTACCCACTGGGGAAGGATCACTTCCAGCACCTCCTCACATGGCAGTACTCTTGGACTTCTGAATCTCATCGTCCTCTCCTCACTCAGACACCTGCCAGGTTCCTATCCAGCCTGCTCACTCACACCTGCAACCCAGTGAGTCAACAAGCACATCTTTGCTCACACACAGACCTGAGATGTGATTAACCCCCTGTGCACCATTCAGGTTTAGCCCAGCAAAGCACTCATCCCCACAGGTTCAGCCGCTCATTAGGCTCATGAATGTATCAGATCTTCAGCACTCACACTCAGCTGTTTTACTCAGCTCATGAAAACCCTTCAGCTCTTAACCCCCTGTACATCGGACAGGTTTCACACACCACACACAATCAGGAAAACCGGCCCATGTGAACACAGACCTGCATTGATAACCCGTGTGATGCACCCGGCCAGGGGCCACATCACCACACCTCACTTTCTCCGCACTTCACTCACTTTCTCCGCACACATACACACACACACACACATACTTCGCTATACTTACCACCGGCCCTGCATCACCGACATCTCGCCGCCCCCGAACTACTCGATCAAATATCGTGTCCAATAAGTCTCGCCAAACTTCCCGGACCCCATATTGGATCCAGTCGTCCGCGGGCGCCGACATGTCAACTCAGGATCCAGCCGCCAGGGAAGACGTAGGGTCGGTGCTAACTATAGCGAAGTATCTGTGTGTGTGTGTGTGTGTATGTATGTATGTGTGTGCTGACCACTCTGCCCACAGCGCTGCACTCAGCACTCTGCCCACGCCACTGTGCTCACCAATCTCACCGCACTCACTGCTAACCACTGAGCCACCGCACTCACTGCTAACCACTGAGCCACCGCACTCGCTGCTAACCACTGAGCCACCGCACTCACTGCTAACCACTGAGCCACCCCACTCACTGCTAACCACTGAGCCACCTGTATACACACAATTCATTTCACCCCACTCCCCTAACTATTAGTAAATATACTATATATGGATTCTACACTACCCGATTCTACCCCGCCATCTATATATATATATGTGATTATATAGGAATTATCAGTATTATGTATGTGATTATGTATAAATTAGTGAGTCGCGCCTATTCTGCAAGGACTCGCAACGCCCGCTTGGCGGCCATTGCGAGTGAGGCTTTGTGAATCAGTGGTGCCGGCAATGCTTCACAGGTCGCGTGGGCGCTGCGCCCACGCCCACGACGGAAACAGCGCCGAAACTTACGGAAGTGTGTTAGGGAAATTATATATTACATACTGATAATCTATTTTATAATTGCTGTAGCGACTTCCCTCGCACACGCCGCTACCTCCGTGGCTTTGTTCGTGGACGCGCATCACCCACGCGACTCACTCGCAATGCCCGCGAAGGGGGCGTTGCGAGTCGTTGCAGCAGCCCGAGCAATGCCCTATACACAGATTCTAGAATCCCGATGCAATACTGATAATCTATTATATAATTGCCGTAGCAACTTCATTCGCACACGCCGCTACCTCCGTGGCTTTGTTCGTGGGCGCATCGCCCACGCGACTCACTCGCAATGCCCGACAAGGGGGCGTTGAGATTCGTTGCAACAGCCCGAGCAATGCTCTATACACAGATTCTAGAATCCCGATGCAATCGCATCGGGCTCACAGCTAGTTATTATTAAATTATAAGATCAGATTTGAATTCAGCACCCTCAAATTAGTCTAAAACTGTTCTTAAAGTCCATGCCAGAATTTTTTTTTTTATTGTAGACCAGTGTTATCTCTCTTTGTGCAGCTTTGATGCTAGTCAAATGTTCTCTAAGGCTGGGTTCACACTGGCGTTCCCCTCCAGGGGAAGCGCCATGTGTGTGCAGCCAGCACAAGTCCCTATCTTTATAATGTGAGCGCACGGTGCTGCACTTGACTGCGCATTACCGTGCGCTCCCATTCACTCCCATATGTGATTTGTACGCAGGCTCCAAAGTGGCTGTTTAAAGTGGCAAATTATGAAATAGACCAGAAATGAACCAGAATTGACTGGGATAGACTGGAAGGCAATGACAGAGCAGTGATGGCGAATCTTTCTGAGGCCGAGTGCCCAAACTGCAACCCAAAACCAAATTATTTATAGCGAAGTGCCAAACTGGAATTTAACCTAAATTACAGCAGTGGTTATCTATCACAAGCGCTGCAAAAGGGGGAGAGCCAGCAGATGCTAACTCTCTTCCCTGTACAGGGCATATAGTCCTGAAACCCTGATGATCAATTCAATCATTTTAACAATTAATTGATTTTAAACTTACCTTTGCAGTTTTTGTTCTCTTCAGCAGTGGTAAGACAGCTCATGTGTACTGCACATTGAAGCTGAGCCGCTGCCACTGCCCTTTCTAGAAACAGCAGGTGGATTAATCTGTATGGAAAAACGTAGAATATTAGACAGAGCAAGCAAATTTCATTCTGAAATCCTGGTCCCTATCTTGTAGTAGTATCTCCATTCTGACCCTCTCCTTGTAGTAATGTGCTCCATCCTGACCCTCTCCTGGCAGTAATGTGCTTCATCCTTAGAGTTGGAGACTAATCTGTAGCTATTTGTGCAGGATGGGTCGAGTGCCCAAACTGCAACCCAAAACCAAATTATTTATAGCGAAGTGCCAAAACTGGAATTTAACCTAAATTACAGCAGTGGTTATCTATCACAAGCGCTGCAAAAGGGGGAGAGCCAGCAGATGCTAACTCTCTTCCCTGTACAGGGCATTCCATGTCTGTGATTTCTATAGTATTGCATGTTTACAACATCACAAACTCTTTCAAGTTCCCCAAGAAGGCTGGTCACCCTTGAAAAACAAATGCAAGACAGGACATGATAATGCGGAGAATCTCCATAGTTAATTGTTTCAATGCAGCAGCTGAAATAACTCGCCAGCTATTGTGTCTACCCCTAAAGGGGGTCAGTAAAAACATCTGTTCAGGGTGCAAAAATAAGTCATCACACACCTCCATATCACAAAAATTTTAAACGTTACCAGTCTCAGAAGATGGCAACATTAAAGTGAATCTGTCACCTACCTAAAGCCCCCAGGCTATCACTACCTGTCCCTGCACCTTCCTATTACTACTCTAACTATCCCTCTCTGTCCTAAATGTGCCCTATGACTGTGCTAAAAAACGATTTTGATACTCACTCATTAGTATGTTATTGATCCGTGGGGCTACCGTTGCTAGCCCCCCTGGGCGTCCTCTGTATGTCCCCTTCACTGCCTCCTTCATTGTTTATCACGCCCCGATGGGCGTGATATTGACATCGAATTGTGTGCTCCCCAGCCTGGCTCGCTCTGCTCTGCAGAGTGCCGGGTATGACGCTGAATGCGTTATTTCCGGTACTCCACAGCTCATCCACAGAGCTGCGCATTTCGCATGCTCTGTGGAGCACATTACGTCAGCTCATCACAGATGTGATCCGGCTGCGGAGTACCGGAAATGACGCTTTCGGCGTCATACCCGACACTCTGCAGAGCGGGATAACCAGGCTGCAGGGCAAGGCATTTGGATGTCAATATCACGCCCATCGGGGCGTGATAAACAATGAAGGAGGCGGCGAAGAGGACATACAGAGAAAGTCCAGGGGGGCTAGCAACGATAGCCCCCCGGATCATTAACATACTAATGAGTGAGTATCAAAACCGTTTTTTAACACAGTTATAAGGGACATTTAGGACAGAGAGGAATAGTTAGAGTAGTAATAAGAAGATGCAGGGACAGGCAGTGATAGCCTGGGGGGCTTAAGATAGGTGACAGGTTCCCTTTAAATATTTTGTTTCTTACAAATCTCTGCCATTTCTTCATTACCTAAAAACAAAATAACAACTATACATGTTTGGTATTTGCATACTTGTACTGAACTTGAGAATCATAGTGCCAGGACAGTTTTACCATATATTAAAGATGGTAAAAAAAAATTAAAAAAAATGTGGAATTGCACATTTTTCAAGTTTCAACATATTTGTAATTTTGTTTCTGCTTTCTAGTGCATCACATGATAAAGTGAATGGTGTCATTCAAAAGTACAACCGGTCCCGCAAAAAAATAAGCCCTCATGTGGCTACAGAGATGGAAAATATAAAAGTAATGGCTCTTGGAATAAGGAGAGCAAAACCCAAAAAGGAAAAATCTCAAATTAGTGAAGGGATTAGAAAAAAGCTTTTCTGGAAATGGTTTCTATTTGAAAAAAGTTTTGTGTTTGAGTGCCTGAAAACCTTCCGTCTGCACATAACCTCAGGTGGCCGAAGAATGAAGCAGCCACACAGCAGCTGAGAAATGCTTGGCACAACTTTTTTTTTTGTTATCCCAGCTTTGTAGTGAGTTTTTTTTGTTATATCAATTGTATATTTCGTAGCTGTGTGCCCATGGAATAGCCTTGACCAACATAGCTTTAGTTATTTCATTCCAGGTTTAGTCTAGTACAGCATAGTTAACATTTCTGTAGCGGAAAAGAATGATTTCTGTAGGTTGCACTTGAGAAAGGAAAACCAGTTAGTACAGTGCAAAACCAATTTTTAAATGGAACTATACATAAGCTTTTTATTTTTTTAGCGTAGAAGGCTGGTGTCTTTGGATCAGAAAACAGTTGGGTGGATATGTATTGTAGCATTCGTCTGCTAAGAGCAATCAAACTCACAAGCTGGCTTAAGGATTTATCTATTAGGCTTGCTGGAGAAATGAATCTTCTAACATGTGGTTGCCATTGCTTTGAACATTAGTGAACCAAAAGACCGCTGCTTTTAATGTATATAAACCGTGATGCTCTAAGTAGCACTGAAATACAATGGGTCTCATGGATTCTATGGACAGCTACACCGCAGCCAAGATGAAAGCATATACCAGATGTCCGTTTGATGCAAACTACATTAAGCACAAAATCAGAATGGAAATGCTACCACAAAATGTTTGGAATATGTTTGTGTTTTAAACAAATAATATAACTATATGTGTTATCATAAAAATTTAAGATTAAAATAGTGCTGAGGGTGTAACAGTCAAGACAGGTCTTTACTTCTTGTCGTAATTACAAGGAATCTATCTGTACCTACAATATTCTATTGCTTCAGTGTCTGGTATCTCTCACTGTAAGCCAAATGTAAAACACACTTATATTTAATGAATGGCAAAGTCTGGCTGGCAGTTTACCAAAGCGCGTAAATCAAACTCTAGTTTAATAGCTTAAAGCTGTGCTTCTTTCTAAGATGTATTTATTTCCATGTCCTATCTTCATCTTCTGTAACATTTAAAAATAATTGAAGAATTAATTCAGACAATAATATAAACTGGGGATTACAAGAAGACATGCCATTCTAAATAATAGGCAGATGAGTAGTGGATGCACTCTATAATTCAGAGCTTCACTGACAAGGCTACAGTAACAGTATGCAATAAGTTAGCGAGGAAATCTTCTAGAGAAAAACTTCTCCAGGAAGATAAAGTCCCCCACCTCAGAAATGAAAACAAAAACACCCAAAAATCACCAATTCAGAGCTAAGTATTGCCTGTAATCATTTTCTGCTTGGCAGCTCCAGCCTTTCTTCTCAATGTAAAAGACAAGTGTCTTTTCCACTCAGCTACCTTGTCCTATGCAATCTTCAGCAGGCATAAATGGGAACCTGTCAGCAGGATTTGAGACCCCCAAAGAAGCCTCATCATAGTGAAGTACCTGTAATGATTATTTCTCATTTCTTTATATTAAAAGTCCATGTTTCATAATCCATTTGAGAATTTGTATGCAAATGAGCTTGTGCGTGCATGAGATCAGTCTGCACTGCAGTCCTTCTGGAACCTACATGCTACCAGTGATCGAAACATCACTCGATAGTAAAGATTGCCGTGAACCCGACCAGGCGTGTGTGAGCGCTCTCTCCCTACAATGACCCAATCCGTAGCATCCAGAACCAGAGGGCCCGCATTTCACCCAGAACCACCACCCATCAACTGGCGTTCACCAACCTGAACTGGTGTGGGACAGTTTTGCCAACTCTCCCTGCTCCCAGACCTTCCCTTTGAGCTACAGACTTTCCTCCCCCTCTGCCCCTGCTACCAGCATTGCAGGCTCAGTTGGCAGTGCTGCAGGTGTGGAGCCCACTGGGACGGGGTACTCGGTGCCGGACCGTGGTACTGCTGGGGATGTCACGGACGTCCTGGTCCGGACCTTGTCCCAAGTTCCGCAAGTAAATGGGGGGTATTTACAGGGGAGCTTGTCGTGAGGCCACCCACTAGTCGTGGTCTGGGTGACCACCGCTGCTGCAGAACCTCCGGAGATGATGTTTGGCAGCTGGAGATGGAACGGCTCTCCGCAGGTAGAGCCTGGTTCCCCGGGGCAGTGGTAGTTAAAGTCTATGATGAATGCTATGGATGTTGCAGGAAAGGGATGATAGTGGAGACGGTGGCTGCTGGTGAGGGAAATTAGGGCTCGAGTACAAGGATCACGCACACTCACGGTTTTGAAGTTTTCCAAGACTTTACTGCAGATGTTGGTAGCAGAGTATTGTCCAAGGAGTCTGTACCGGGGTCGGGTTGCTCCCACCCTGTCTGGGTCATCAGTTTCCCACTGCTGCACTGTGTGTGTGGCCCTGCTGCTTCAGCTGAGCTGCTGGCACTGTCTCTCCTCACAGGTACCCCCTTTGCTAGGCAACTTGAGTCTTTCCGTGTGCTTCTGACCCCGCCATGTTGCTTCGCTGAGGTACAGTGTAGATCTACAACCTCCACTATCCCGGTGTTCACTGTGCTTCGTGTGTCAGTCACAGTTTTGGATCCGGTATTCGGTCTGTGCGCTCCTCTGTGGCGAGTTGTGAAGTCACTCAGTCTCCCAGATGTGTTCATCTTTTTATTGTGCTCCTTTCCCTCAGACCCTGGCTAGGAGCAGACTGTAGAGAAGCCTGAGGCAGCCTCTTTACACTACAGTCTCTCTTCCTCAGTTCTCCCAGTAACTGAACTAACAAATTCCTCTTGATCCAGAATATATAATTGAGCTGCTTTAGCTCCCCATTCTGGCCCAAAGGTGCTAGTGCAGTGTCAGGTGTTGTGTGGGGAGTGAACCCGTGTTGATGTTCCTGTGGCACATAAACCCCTGGGGTGCCACATACCCCCTTAGTTAAAGACAGTACTCCGGGACTGTGGAAATACAAACAAACAATTAGCTTAACAATTAATATTTAGAGAGCCTTAAAAATAAAAGTATAAAAATCACTGAAATTCAAAACGAGTCCAAAAATTCAAAAAGCAGTCCTTCCGGGGGTTTAATCCATTGCCTCTGGGGCTGGTAGTCCAACCTCATACCACACCCATACACGTAGGTTTTAAATTGCACTCAGAGGCTAGTGTCCTCCTAAGCATTTGCACCACAGACAGAGGCATAAGGTAAGGGAGACTGGGACCCTATCTACATGAGAACACCTTGGCGGAGGTTATCGGGCTTAACATGCAATGGCCAATGCATTAACTAAGATTCTCATTTTTCATGTTGTTTCCTCAAGCGGTTTCTGCAATTTAAATTTTCATCTTCAAAATTTGCATTAGTTTCTTATATGTTAGTCAAACACTTCATTATGTCATATATTGTGCTTAGTGTGCAGCGGATCACTTTTTAATACATATAGTTTTTTTCCAGCTAGCACCTGAACCGGTAGGTGTGCCAGTCTTCTTTAAATTATTATATTGCTCTTTTTGACTGAGCACCCTTTCCCCAATAGCCTAGTCAAGATTAGCCATGTTTTTTCCACCATCCTATTGTAGCCCAACCTCATGCCACACCC
This sequence comes from Allobates femoralis, assembly GCA_033576535.1. Lineage (NCBI taxonomy): Eukaryota > Metazoa > Chordata > Amphibia > Anura > Aromobatidae > Allobates > Allobates femoralis. The sequence goes on from JARQOC010000004.1 coordinate 323,069,793, forward strand.
ATACACATAGGTTTTAAATTGCACTCAGAGGCTAGTGTCCTCATAAGCATTTGCACCACAGACAGAGGCATAAGGTAAGGGAGACAGGGACCCGATATACATGAGACCAATGGCCAATGCATTAACTAAGTTTTTTTCCAGCTAGCACCTGAACCTGTAGGTGTGCCAGTCTTCTTTAAATTATTGTAGAGAAGCCTGAGGCAGCCTCTTTACACTACCGCCTCTCTTCCTCAGTTCTCCCAGAAACTGAACTGCTTCCTCTTGACCCAGAATATATAATTGAGCTGCTTTAGCTCCCCCTTCTGGCCCAGAGGTGCTAGTGCAGTGTCAGGTGTTGTGTGGGGAGTGAACCCGTGTTGATGTTCCTGTGGCACATTAACCCCTGAGGGGCCACATTCCCCCTTAGTTAAAGACAGTTCTCCGGGACTGTGGAAAAACAAACAAACAATTAGCATAACAATTAATATTTACAGAGCCTTAAAAATAAAAGTACAAAAATCACTGAAATTCAAAAAGAGTCCAAAAATTCAAAAGCAGTCCTTTCCGTGGTTTAGTCCATTGCCTCCGGGGCTGGTGAATATATACAAGTAAGTCTTTACCACAACCAGTCCGTGGTAGTATGGTCCATAAATAAATAAAGAAGAAAAGAAGTTCAAGAATATTTAAGAACTTCATACAGGATAGTCTCTGTAGGTACTGGGCTTTTTTAACGTTGTACACTTAAACAAATAAATAAGGTCCCTACGGGTGTCTCTGCTTAGGAGGCCTGGCTTCACTTATACTACCCCAGGCACTTTCTTTCCCTAACTTGATGTGCATGGGGGTTAATCCAGTTCCTCCACCCTTCTGTACACTATATACCGGGTTCAATTTACATTTACACAAACATATTTACATTTCACGTTTAATTTTGCATTTTAGTCTTTGTACTTTGCTGGTAACTGACCCTTGGTACTACGCTCTGATCTGCGTACTGCTGGTGTACTTAGCATGATGGTATGGGTGGACACGTACCTACTTGGAGTGTTTGGTACTAAGGCAGATAGAGGTCTGACTGTAGGACTGGCAAGCTCACTGGGACCAGGAATTGGTTCTTCCTCTACGGGTTCTACTTCCAGTTCTTCAGGTCTTGGGACTTCTTCTGGTAATATGGGTTCTGGTGTTGGTTCAACCATTGGAGAGAAAGCAATCATTGGGATTACAACTGTTGCATAGTAATTTGGCCATGTTTTGGGGAAATCTCCTAGAACTGTATGGAAAACCTCATCTTCTTCTTTTTTGACAGCTTGGACCTGTACGGGTACCGTTACTTCTGGTGTCTTCAAGGTTTCCGGACACGGTTTGAGACAACTGCTGAAGTTCTTCCTTCGTCTTTGCTTATTAGACACATTTTAGCATTGTCTAAGTTGGATGGTAAGACTGTATATGGAGTGGTTTCAAACTGATTATCCAATTTGTTGGTGCATCTCTTTCTCTTGAGAACTTGCGCTCCCGGGGTTGTAATGGAGTTGCTTGAGCACGTTGGTTAAATGTTCTCTCTTGTCTTGCTCTAGTTTGCTGAACATTTTTCTCTACGCACTCCTGTACTTGGCGATACTGTTGTTGACTTAGGGTATCCCAATTGGATTCTTCAACTTCTGCGTCAGGTTTTAGAATTCCCATATCTAAATCAATTGGCAGCTTACCGGGTCTTGCACGCATAAGGTAGGCTGGGGTGTAGTTTGCAGAACTCACCGGAACATGGTTGTATAAGTCTACCAAATCGGGTAATTTATCTGGCCCTTGATTTCTCTCTGACTCTGGTAATATTTTCAACAGGTCAATTACAATATGATTAATCTTCTCGCACAAGCCATTTGTTTGGGGATGGTACGCTGTCGTGCAAATCTTCTTGCAGCCGTACATGTTGCAGAACTCCTGGAAAATCTCTAATTGAAAAGCTGGGCCTTGATCTGCAAGGACTTGTTCCGGGTAGCCATGAGGTCTACAGAAATGTGTCTGAAATGCTCTTGCAGCCGTCTTCGCTGTCAGGTCCTTGACGGGTACCACCACTAAGAAGCATGAGTAATGGTCCACAATGGTTAAAGCATAGACATAGCCTGACCAGCTTGGTGACAACCGAGTGGTTGCTTGGTTAATATGGTCTGGAATAAGGCTCTCTGCTGATCTTTTCTTCTGAGGTTGCATGGGCCACATTTTCTACACCAATCTTCAATTGACTTTCTCATGCCAGCCCAGTAGAATCTCTCTCTTAGAAGCACTTCCAACTTCTTCCATCCAAAATGACCTGCATCGTCGTGGTAGGCTTCTAAGACCATTTTGACGTCTCGCTTGGGTACGATTATCTGCCATACCAATTCATGTGTTTTAGGGTTGGTGTGCCTTCTGCAGAACTTCCCTTGATACAGGAACAACTTGCCTTTCTCTTTCCAGAGTTGTTGGGTCTCAGCCAGGGCATTCTGGTAAGGGTACGCACCTTGTTGTGTAAGCAGTTCTTTCACTAGTTTCGCAGCCGGGTCGCTATCCTGGGTGTCAGCCCATCCATGGTGTGCTAACGGGTTGAGACTTGCCTACTGTTCTCTTTGGTAGATGCCGGGTTGATACTTTCCTACATTTGAACAGTGAAATGCCAGTAGCTCAATTTCTTCCAGCTCCTCCGATTCCTCTTCCACGTCTTTCAGATGTGTTATCTGGGATAAGGCATCTGCATTCCCGTTCTTGCGGCCTGCCCTATATTTGATGACAAAATTGTAGTTAGACAGCCGGGCTATCCATCGCTGCTCCAAGGCACCTAATTTTGCTGAGTCCAGGTGAGTCAATGGGTTGTTATCCGTGTAGATAGTGAATTCTGCAGTTGTCAAGTAGTGCTTGAAACGTTCAGTTACAGCCCAAACTAATGCCAGTAGTTCTAACTTGAAGGAGCTGTAGTTCTCGGGGTTTCTTTCCGTAGGCCGGAGTTTCCTGCTTGGAAAGGCAATAACTCTCTCTTTGCCTCCTTGCTTCTGTGACAGTACTGCTCCCAGTCCCACGTTGCTGGCATCCGTGTAGAGAATGAAGGGTTGATGGTAATCCGGATATGCCAGGATCTCTTCTCCTGTCAGCGCACACTTCAGCTTGTTGAAGGAGTCTTCCTTCTCTTCACTCCACTGGAAAGGAGGATTACAGGTTGAAGACCTTTTTGACTGTCCTACCAGGATGTCTTTCAGGGGAGCTGCTAACTTCGTGAACTCTCTGATAAATCTTTGGTAATAGCCTACCAGGCCCAGGAATTGCCTCACTTCTTTCACATTAGTAGGTCTTGGCCAATCCCTTATCACGGTGACTTTATCAGGATTCCGGTGCTACTCCCTCTGAACTCACGACGTGTCCCAGGTACTGTACCTTTGGCTTGAGAGGGTGGCACTTCGATGGCTTGATTTTCATGCCGTACCCGGATAAGACCTTAAACACTTTTGCCAGGTCTTGTAGATGTTGCTTACGTCTTGGAGTAGACGATAACATCATCTAGATACAGGAGGACAGTTTCAAAGTTCTTATGTCCTAGGCAGCTCTCCATCAGGCGTTGGAAGGTACAGGGTGCGTTGCTGAGTCCAAACAGCATACATTTGAAATCACAGAGGCACATCGGTGTAGTAAACGCTGTCTTCTCCTTGTCTGCCTCGGACACAGGAACTTGCCAGTACCCACAAGTCAGATCAAGGGCGGAAAAATAGTTAGCAGATTTTAATGCAGCTAATGACTCCTCAATCCTAGGTAATGGGTATGCGTCCTTATGTGTGATGCGGTTGATCTGCCGGTAATCTACGCACATTCTCATGGTCCCGTCCTTTCTAACGAACACTAAATGTGCTGCCCAGGGGCTACAACTGTCTCTTATTACCCCTGCACGTTTAATTTCTTTGAGCATGTCTTTGGTGGTTTGGAAGTGAGTATCTTTGTTAATATTTTACCCCTGCGACCGCAAAATTTTAAAATGCATTTACGAAAAATCGGCATCATTTAAATATTTCAAAAACTGCCCATATGTCTGCTGTGCTCTTAGCCACATCGGTACCAAATTTCAAGTTGGGATCGCCATGGGATCATGTTTTAAAATATTTTACTATTAATAGCGTCAATGGGTCATTCCATATCAAGTGATCTAAATATGAATATTTTTTTTTACCTGACGTATTTAGATTTTTTAAATTTTTTTTCTATTTGAAGTACTACTTTAGTTAATTAGAAATTAAAAGTTTAGAATTTTTTTCTTATACAGTTAATTTTTTACAGATATTTAAAATTTTAAAAAAGTGCAAATTTTGGCCTGGTATGGCTTCACATTTTTTTATCTCGGGCTAGAAATAAGATAATGAATCGGGAGAGGCATCATTTTACTCAGAACGGTAACAGCTTTCATTTGATATGTCACAAGACTATATTTTTTTATATTTTGTTTGGGAAAAATCAAATTCAAAATTTTGATGCGCAATTGTGAAATAAATGTTAGTTTGAAAATTGTGAAAAAATGCCTGTGTGTTACTTGTGTTCTTGGTTATATTTGTGCAGAGATTCAACTTGGGACCTGTCAAATTATATATTTTTTTATTTCATGGTTGTATGAGTTATTACAACTTATTGAATAAAACATTTATATGCAACAAAAAAGAAACACAAAACAGAAATCCCGTAAATGTCAAGATAAATATCTTAATCATCAGAACACAACACTCAGCATTTTCAACCTGAATGCATTGAACAAACCAAAAGAAAACAAGGTGATCATATCCTCAAGTTTGATTAAACAAGATTAAAAGAACCAAAAATGTTAACCCCTATTTATACATGTAAATTTGTTTTCTATTATATCACTAAACATGACATTTATGAAGTGTTCTATATGAAGTACAACTTTAGTTAATTACTAATAAAAAGTGTGGAATTTTTTTCTTTATCAGTTAATTTTTTACAGATTTTTAAAGGTTTAAAAAAGTGTGAATTTTGGCCTGGTATGGCTTTACATTTTCTATCATATCTCGGGCTAGAAATAACATAAACAAAATAAACACTATTCTACTCAGAACTGTCAAGGCTTTCACCAGATATGTAACAAGAGTATTTTTGTTAATTTTTTACCCATGCGATCGTAAACTCAAAATTTTAAAACACATTTCCGAAAAATCGGCATAATTTAAAATTTTCCAAAACTGCCCATGTGTCTGCTATGCTCTTAGCCTCATCTGTACCACATGTCAAGTTGGGATCGCGATGGGATCATATTTTAAAATATTTAACTATAATAGTGTCAATTCGAAAATCTTGAATTCACATCTGTTCAGCCTGTGGTCTAAAAGTGTGGGGACTATATTCACCAAATAATCCATGATTTTTAGACATTACTGTATTATTTTGATATGTTACAGCTTAGAAGCAGGAGAGGACATATAGGAGAAAGCTTTGTTAGGGCTCAACCTGAGAATGAACAATATTGTATTGAATATTGTACAAATTAGGACTATGAAGAGGAGGAGAGTTTGTTAAAACATCGGTTACAGGAAGCAGAACCCATCAAAGGGACTCAGCAATCCCACACTTTCATTCCATGTAGTGAAACAGAAATAAAAACAAGAATTTTTCATTCAGTAAAGACAGTGAAGTCCATGAGGTGGTAGAAGGCGGCACAAGATTGGCAATGGATGACATAACTGGCTATGTGACCTGTGAATATGATTGGCGCTGCCGGCGGCTGCTGTACTCTCCAAAGACTGTGAAAATGAAGAATTAGAATTGACTTCATTGCATCCTTCTGGTCCAGCGCCATCATTTGTGTATCCAAGAAAGCCAGACATTTTAAAAGTGCACAAAAGTCAGATAATAACTCAGGTGAAGCCGAACACAGTGACAGGCCATACATACTGTGACACAAAAGGAAATGGCGATTGCTAGTAAGCGCTTATGGACAAGATTATATTTCACCCACTTGAAGGGACAAATTGATGATGAAAGGCCACTTTAAAAACGTACTATTAATTGTTTGATTAGTTCATGTTTTACAGAATGATGATTTAACTACTGTACTATTCTTATTAAACACTTAATAAATGACATGTTTAGTGATATAATAGAAAACAAATTTACATGTATAAATAGGGGTTAACATTTTTGGTTCTTTTAATCTTGTTTAATCAAACTTGAGGATATGATGACCTTTTTTCTTTTGCTTTGTTCAATGCATTCAGGTTGAAACTGCTGAGCGTTGTGTTCTGATGATTAAGATGTATTTATTCTGGCACTTACGGAATTTGTTTTTTGTGTTTCTTTTTTGTTGCATGTAAATGTATATTTGTGCAGAGATTCAACTTGGGACCTGTCAAATTTATATATTTTTTATTTTATGGTTGTATGAGTTATTACAACTTATTGAATAAAAATTCAATAAGTTGTAATAACTCATACAACTATAAGATAAAAAATATATAAATTTGACAGGTCCCAAGTTGAATCTCTGCACAAATATAACCAAGAACACAAGTAACACACAGGCATTTTTTCACAATTTTCAAACTAACATTTATTTCACAATTGCGCATCAAAATTTTGAATTTGATTTTTCCCAAACAAAATATAAAAAAATATAGTCTTGTGACATATCAAATGAAAGCTGTTACCGTTCTGAGTAAAATGATGCATCTCCCGCTTAATTATCTTATTTCTAGCCCGAGATAAAAAAATGTAAAGCCATACCAGGCCAAAATTCGCACTTTTTTAAAACTTTAAATATCTGTAAAAAATTAACTGATTAAGAAAAAAATTCAAAACTTTTAATTTGTAATTAACTAAAGTAGTACTTCAAATAGAAAAAAAATTAAAAAAAATTTAAAGACGTCAGGTAAAAAAAAAAAATATTCATATTTAGATCACTTGATATGGAATGACCCATTGACGCTATTAATAGTAAAATATTTTAAAATATGATCCCATGGTGATCCCAATTTGAAATTTGGTACAGATGTGGCTAAGAGCACAGCAGACATATGGGCAGTTTTTGAAATATTTAAATGATGCCGATTTTTCGTAAATGCATTTTAAAATTTTGCGTTAGCGATCACATGGGTAAAATCTTAACAAAGAAGCCTGTACAATTCTGAGTAGAACGGTGTTTATTTTGTCTCTCTATCTTATTTCTAGCCTGAGTTATGAGGAGAAATGTAAAGGCAGGCAACACCGAAATTCGCACTTTTTTCAAACTTTGAAAATCATTTTTAAAAAAAATAAATTTAAAAAAAAAAAATTCTCTTCACATTTTGCATTGTCTGACATGCTATTATCAAATAACAAAGTCTCAAAAGAATTAAAAATATAGAGGTAATAATCATTGGTTCACTTGACATGGAATGGCCCTCATATTCTTTCACTACCATGCTTCTGGTGGGGAGGTGTAGAACTGGTACCCACATGTAGCTTTTGGCACCAATCCTCCAGCTTTTCCCATGAGCCATTGCCATCTGCCTGACTTGACGGGTTCAAGGGCTCGACGGCTGTGATGGCATTGTTATCAACTGTGAACAATTTAGCCATAGTAGCATACATTAGTAAGGTGACCTCATCTTCCCCGCAATTCAAAAGGCGTAATGGCACTCTTCCCGGGTGTACCTCGACTACCCCTCTGGCTGTCAGTATGGTGGGTCTACTGTCTGAGTACACAGGTTCTACTAGGGCTTGATAGTCTTGACCTTCAATGCCTATTGTGGGTCTACACCAGACCAACATTTCAGTTTTGGGAGGTATTACAAAGGGTATTGGATCACTTACTCGTACACTGTCGATCTCACCTCCGGATATTTCTACCTGCTGTTTCATCATCAGGGCTTTAATTTCTTTGTGTAGAAGGTAATTACCTCAGAAAAACACTTTTCAATTACATTAGTTCCCAGTAACATTACTGGTTCACGATCTCGCCGGTTAACATCGATAATAATAATACCCTGGTTCTGCAATTCTACCTTCCCAATCTGAATGGTCATTTCTCTGAACCCAACCTGTGGTATTAAGTGTCAATTACTTGCCCATAAGTTTATTATGATGTCAGATGGACCACTATCAATGTCTGAATCAGCCCAGTACCTTTTGTATAGAACATGTGGAATCGATGTTATCTGGGACCCGGTATCCAACAAGGCACTAAAGGGAATGCCATCCAACACAATAGGGATGACTGGGCGTTCTCCCACGAATCTGTCATACCAGGCTGAAGGACCTTGAGAGTTTACTCCTGAGCAGAGGCCTGCCTGCCCAGAGAATCCTCGTTTAAAGCACATTCCCGGGCAAAGTGACCTGGTTTCTGACAACGGCGGCAAATGGGCTGTCCATCCGGTTGATAGCGGTCGCTGGGTCGTCCTCTCGTCACTTGATACCTACTGGGCCTCATCCACGGGACATCCTCCTTGCTGGTCGCCAACTCGATCTTGGGTGCAGGCTTGGATCCTTGCAGCTCCTTGATGACTTTAGCCATGGAGATAACGCTGTCTGTCAGGGCATCTAGCTTTTGATTGAGGGTAGGGATGGGCGAATACTAAATTACTCGGACTCGCTAGACTCTAACGAGTAGGATCCCGATACTCGCTACTCGTTGCGAGTCTAGTGAGTCCAATGTAAATGAATGGGGAAGCGAGCATTGCAGCAATTCCTCTGCTGCGGGACCCCATAAAGGGGTCTGGCAGTTGAGGAAAAACCTGCAATTCCCCATTTTATTCTTTAAAAGCCAGCAGCAAAAAGCCGCAGGCTTTTAAAGAATAGTTAAAAAAAAACGGATTGAACCGGATTGAACCGGTCCAGTTCAATCTGGTCCCATAGACAGTCATGTTAAAGTTAACCGGCTTGAACCGGACCGGGACAATCCGATTTGTTTTAACATGACGGTCTATGTAACCATGTCAGTTAGCAGAGCGGCAACGCACTGGCCCAGAAAAGATTAGTTAGTGCGCAAAAGCAGTCACCAAGGTGTACTGTGGTGCTCTCTGCGTCACCGCTAGATGGTACCGTGCATGCTGTCAGGTAGCAGAGCAGCTACGCACTGTCCCTAGCAAAAATTAAGCTGCAGGCATAAATATGACCCCAAAATTATCTGCAGGAAAAAAAAATTCTTAGCTTCTGATTTCAGCTCTGAGGAAAGCTGAGTGAGCTAAGCTCTGAGGTCAGTGCTGTGTGGCACTGCAAGGCTGCTCCTGCCTGTCTCCCTGCCTACAGTCCTCTACAGTACTCCTCCGTCCTGGTAGCTCTCACAAGTGCTTTTGGGTTAAATGTGAGGAATCTCGAGGTGGATTTCCTACACTGACTGACACTCCCTAGGATCTTCTGCAACTCTCCCTACACTAGCTCAGATCGTCATAGGAATGTGCCCAAAATAGCGGGGGCAAGGTTTATATACAGCCTTGCCTTGTCATACATGACATAGGCATCACGATGGACAGCAGTCAATCATAGTAATGCCACAACCAACATGGCTGCGGCATTACTGACTATGATTGGATAACATGCCGGGCTGGCTCTTCACTTTTTTCATAGCTAACATGCTAGGCTGTCTCCGTCTCGTAACGTAACATTAACATATTCCATTTTCGGTGAATACCGAACACAGAATACAGGAGTAGACTCGCTCGTAATACTTGCTGCTGACAGCGGATATCTTTTAACCGGTCAGGTTTTGTAACGATTCAGGGATAATCTGGCTGCATAGCATACATGTTAGGTTTAACTGGATTGACATGGAGTCCATGACTGCTTTAAGCAGATTCTTTATACCGGGACTAAACCGGATTGTACCGGTTTGTACAGATCCGGGTACATTAAACATTGATATCTATGGTACCTGATTGAACCTGACCGGGTCAATCCGGGACAATCCGGTTCAAAGAAGTAGAGGAATAGAATTTACAATTGATTTTCATTGGACTCGTTACTGTGCGAGTAATCGCAATGAAACTCGCAGAGTAAGGAGTCGGCCCAGTACCCTACTACTCGCAGAGTAGCGGGTAGTAACAAGTAGATTTGCCCATCCCTAATTGAGGGCCTCATTAGAGATAGGTTCCCGGTTTTCAGCAGCAGTCGCTGTCATGGCAGATGTCGCTGATGCTGCTGAGGTACTGCTGTGGGGCCTTGGGTGAAGCTCAGATCCCGGGGCTCCTCTATCTGCTGCAGACTGATAGCTCTATCTTTTAACTCAGCAAAAGTCATTTCAGGATTCTGAATAATCATCATACTCAGCTGTCCTCAGCGAGAAGGGGATAGGAGGCCCTCTATAAACTGGTCAATTAGCATTTTATCAGCTCCTGGGGCTAAGGCAGGTTCTGCTAGTTTAAGTGCTTTGAGTGCTTCCTGCAAGTTTAAGGCATAGTCTCTGGCACTCTCCTTAGGCTTTTGCTGACATGCAAAGAACCTCATTTTAGCCCGGATATCAGCATTAGACTCAAATGCTGCCTTTAGTCCAGCTACAAGATGCTCTACAGTGTCGTTATCTGTGTCTAGCCAGGACGCAACCTCCAGCTGCTTATTGCCAGTTAATTGTCCAATAATCATGCTGACATGCTGGCCTTCAGTTATGGGGTACATCACATAATAAGCTTTTATCTCGGTAATAAAGTCATTAAGAGTGCTAGGCTCACCGGAGTATTCGGGCAGCCACATTGCCCCCGGAGTATACGGCATCAGGAACAGCATGATAGGTACTGCTCCTTGTGCTGCTGCACGGCCGGGTGCTCCTCTGTTATCCGGCGCTGCAGCTCCACTGGCTGCTCCGCTGCTGCTTGGCGCCGCTGGCTCTTACGGTTGCGACATCCTGCGCCCCCTTAGTTAAGGTTGACCCTCCTGTCTTCCGCTTCCGTCCGGATGTCTTTTGAAGGTTCCGCGCTGCACCAGGAATTATCTTCCCCGTCGGATGTCGTCAGCACCAGTGAGGAGGCTGGATTTGCGCCTCTGCAGGGTACTTCCCCATTTCTTCCCGCGCGTCGTGCACTTTGCAATGGCGGATTTTCAAAATTACAGTTCTTATGGCGCAGATTGAAAACAGTTTTTCACATAAACCACGGCACACAATGCCCGTTTTACCGGGCACGGTAGATCCTGTTCGTGACCGCCAAGTTGTGGAGCCCACTGGGACGGGGTACTCGGTGCCAGACCAGGGTACTGCTGGGGATGTTACGGAGGTCCTGGTCCGGACCGTGTGTCCCAAGTTCTTGGTAATTGGGGGGGATATTTACAGGGGAGTTTGTCGTGACGACACCCACGGGTTGTGGTCAGGGTGACCACCATTGCTGCAGAACCTCCGGGGATGATGTTTGGCAGCTGGAGATGGAACGGCTCTCTGCAGGTAGAGCCTGGTTCCCCGGGGCAGTGGTAGTTAAAGTCTATGATGAATGCTATGGATGTTGCAGGATAGGGATGATAGTGGAGACGGTGGCTGCTTGTGAGGGAAATTAGGGCTCGAGTACAAGGATCACACACACTCACGGTTTTGAAGTTTTCCAAGACTTTACTGCAGATGTTGGTAGCACAGTATTGTCCACGGAGTCTGTACCAGGGCTGGGTTGCTCCCACCCTGTATGGGTCCTCAGCTTCCCACTGCTGCTTGTGTGTGTGGCCCTGCTGCTGCTTTAGCTGAGCTGCTGGCACTGTCTCTCCTCACAGGTATCCCTTTTGCTAGGCAACTTGAGTCATTCTGTGTGCTTCTGACCCTGCCGTGTTGCTTCGCTGAGATACAGTGTAGATCTACAACCTCCACTATCCCCGGTGTTCACTGTGCTGCGTGTGTCAGTCACAGTTTCGGATATGGTATCCAGTCTGTGCGCTCCTCCGGGGCGAGTTGTGAAGTCACTCAGTCTCCCAGATGTGTCCCTCTGTTTCTTGTGCTCCTTTCCTCAGACCCTGGCTAGGAGCAGACTGTAGAGAAGCCTGAGGCAGCCTCTTTACAATACAGTCTCTCTTCCTCAGTTCTCCCAGTAACTGAACTAACTATTTCCTCTTGACCCAGAATATATAAGGGAGATGCTATAGCTCCTCTTTATGGCCCAGAAGTGCTAGTGCAGTTTCAGGTGCTGTGTGGGGAGTGAACCCGTGTTGATGTTCCTGTGGCACATTAACCCCTCGCGTGCCACACAATCACAATTACCCCTCCTAGATCAGCACCGGGAGCCTGAGGAAGATCTCAACTGTCCGCCTGCCCCCCAAACACCTACCGGTGATGTTCACTGAACTGTTGAAGTGATTGTGAGCAGTGAATTCTCGTGGAAGCTCCAGGGGTCGTTACTTTAGGGTAATATGCAGCCTTGATTAGAGCCTCCAGCCAAGTGATGTTGCTCCTGCAGGGCTATCATTTGCCCCCAATGAGGAAGCCAGCAATTAGCTCAACAGAGGGAGGGAGGAAGGGGCAGCAAATTTTTCGACCGCCCCGGGCGCCACAAACTGTTGCTACGCCATTGATTACAACCTAGACTCAAGCAAGGGGACCAGCATCAAGATGTCCTATGCCGCTTTATAGACTTTTGTACTAAGGACTTGTTATTGCAGCGAGCCCGTGAGGTGCAGGATATTTTGCCTGAGGGATCTCAGCTGAAACTGTTTCAGGACCTATCAGTGATCACTCTGAAAAAATGTGGAATCCTCAAACCGTTCACTGAGGCCCTTATCCAAAATAACTACAGGTATACAGGTGGTTGTAACCCTTCAGGAGACAGATTACTACAGGCGAGAGCAGAATCCAAGGCATAACCTCAGCCGAGATTCGAGAAGCATGCAAAACCTTTCATACAGTTAGGGCCAGAAATATTTGGACAGTGACACAATTTTCGCGAGTTGGGCTCTGCATGCCACCACATTGGATTTGAAATGAAACCTCTACAACAGAATTCTCAAGTGCAGATTGTAACGTTTGATTTGAAGGGTTGCACAAAAATATCTGATAGAAAATGTAGGAATTGTACACATTTCTTTACAAACACTCCACATTTTAGGAGGTCAATAGTAATTGGACAAATAAACATAACCCAAACAAAATATTTTCATTTTCAATATTTTGTTGCGAATCCTTTGGAGGCAATCACTGCCTTAAGTCTGGAACCCATGGACATCACCAAACGCTGGGTTTCCTCTTTCTTAATGCTTTGCCAGGCCTTTACAGCCGCAGCCTTCAGGTCTTGCTTGTTTGTGGGTCTTTCCGTCTTAAGTCTGGATTTCAGCAAGTGAAATGCATGCTCAATTGGGTTAAGATCTGGTGACTGACTTGCCCATTGCAGAATGTTCCACTTTTTTGCACTCATGAACTCCTGGTAGCTTTGGCTGTATGCTTGGGGTCATTGTCCATCTGTACTATGAAGCGCCGTCCAATCAACTTTGCAGCATTTGGCTGAATCTGGGCTGAAAGTATATCCCGGTACACTTCAGAATTCATCCGGCTACTCTTGTCTGCTGTTATGTCATCAATAAACACAAGTGACCCAGTGCCATTGAAAGCCATGCATGCCCATGCCATCACGTTGCCTCCACCATGTTTTACAGAGGATGTGGTGTGCCTTGGATCATGTGCCGTTCCCTTTCTTCTCCAAACTTTTTTCTTCCCATCATTCTGGTACAGGTTGATCTTTGTCTCATCTGTCCATAGAATACTTTTCCAGAACTGAGCTGGCTTCTTGAGGTGTTTTTCAGCAAATTTAACTCTGGCCTGTCTATTTTTGGAATTGATGAATGGTTTGCATCTAGATGTGAACCCTTTGTATTTACTGTCATGGAGTGTTCTCTTTACTGAGAGTGTTCTGGACTTCAGTTGATGTTGTGAACGGGTTCTTCTTCACCAAATAAAGTATGCGGCGATCATTCACCACTGTTGTCATCCGTGGACGCCCAGGCCTTTTAGAGTTCCCAAGCTCACCAGTCAATTCCTTTTTTCTCAGAATGTACCCAACTGTTGATTTTGCTACTCCAAGCATGTCTGCTATCTCTCTGATGGATTTTTTCTTTTTTTTCAGCCTCAGGATGTTCTGCTTCACCTCAATTGAGAGTTCCTTTGACCGCATGTTGTCTGGTCACAGAAACCGCTTCCAAATGCAAAACCACACACCTGGAATCCACCCCTGACCTTTTAACTACTTCATTGATTACAGGTTAACGAGGGAGAACGCCTTCAGAGTTAATTGCAGCCCTTAGAGTCCATTGTCCAATTACTTTTGGTCCCTTGAAAAAGAGGAGGCTATGCATTACAGAGCTATGATTCCTAAGCCCTTTCTCCGATTTGGATGTGGAAACTCTCATATTGCAGCTGGGAGTGTGCACTTTCAGCCCATATTATATATATATAATTGTATTTCTGAACATGTTTTTGTAAACAGCTAAAATAACAAAACTTGTGTCACTGTCCAAATATTTCTGGCCCTAACTGTATAACACTGAATCACTACCCTGACCTTGAGGCATTTCATGCGGCTTCCCTTCTACACCCTATCCCTCAGCCTACGCCATGGCACATGTCGCTGACCCCGAAATCCCAATGATTGAAAAGGAGAACTGCAAAGGCAATGCCATCCAAAGACATAGGAGATGTATGCTGATAGACCTCAAGTGCCGAACAATTTTCTTTGCATTGCCCCAGACAAACTCTAAACTACCATCCCTCCTGCCTGTTATCCAAGTCCCTGTACCAGAAACATGCAGGATTGAAGGGGACGTATCGCCTCCATCACCCCAGATACATTTGCCTGTGACTGTTACTGCAGCCATGCTGTTGGGGTCATACCTGAGATTTGAACCACATTCATCCTAATCTCTGAGGGGACACAACTAAAGCGGGATGCTCGTTAGTTCATCCCTCTGGCGAGGGCATCCACAAGCAGTAGCGCCCCACCGCTTCCAAAATTACAAAGCGGCAACAACCTTATTTTTGTCTGACATCCCCAATGATTATTATTGTTCCTTTTCTGTATTACCATATACTGTTGGTACACTAGTATGATGTATTTACTATACTACTGTCTGATCTAATATTGATGACATTCCCTGAGCTAGCAAAATGGCTGTAAACTTTTACCACACTTTGAGTTAAACAACTAATTTTAATTACTCTCACAATGTTGCTTGCTAAATTTTCTTTTCCATTTTTTTTTTTGCTCTTGTCCTTTCTTTCTCTCACCCATCCATCCCCCACTTCATCATCTATCCGTCACAATTTGGGATGCTTGCATCTCAACATCGACCCATGCTGATCCATTGACTCTCCATGGCTAACAAACACAAGGTATTCACCATATCAATGATCAACACACACAGCCTCAATTCTCCTGCCCTAGATGTCAGACATTAGAACACTTTAAAAAACAGGGAGTCGACATATTACTCCTGGAGGAAACACACTTTAAGGCTAATAAAATTCCCTCTTTTGAAAAAGCATACTACAACAAGGGGTCTCATGCTAACTTGCCCAAATCAGGGTCAAGAGTGGCATCAGTGGCTGTAGCCAAAGTGATCCCCTTCCTATTACAAAAGTTATTAGCAGACCCTGAGGGACATTACCTCCTAATCAAAAGAGATTTGGCGGGGAATGTGGTCACCATATGTAGCCTGTATGCACCTAGTAACAAACATCTGAAATGGCTGATCTCAGTCCAAAAAATTATCAGAGATTTTAGAAAGGAAACTCTGATATTTCGGGGGTGACCTTAATGTAGCTCTAAAACCAACTCTAGACACCACTAGGAAAAAGAGTACAATATCCCTGCAAAACCTCGTTAGACTAAAATCCATGTTCTAATCCTTAACTATGATAGACATTTGGTGCTACCATCACCTGGGTGACCACGAATACACATATTTCTCATACCCTCACTGATTATACCACCGTTTAGACTACATCTTCATATCCAGGTCGTCGTTACCAAAAGTAATACAATCAAAGATTTTGCCATCACTGTTCTCCGACCACTACATTGTGACTTCTGAGCTAACCCTCTCCAAACTATACTCCATATGCAGGTCCTGTCAACTCAATGAGTCGGGCTGAACTCGTCCCAGCTTAAAGAACAAATACTTAAGACCTTAACTTACTACTTTAAGTTAAACAAAACGGAAGATGTTTTGGCACCGATTCTTTTGGAAGCTTATAAAGCGGTCACCCAGGGAGAAATTATATCAATCACCTCCCACCTCAACAGAACAAAGCACCAAACAATCCAGAATCTTCACTCGGAAATTATGGCCCTGGAATCCCAACCCAAAAAAGTTAGAAACATAAACCTTGCAAACACTAACAGATAAAAGGCAGAAACTGACAGACATTTTTAACCTACAGTTTGCAAAACTATACGCCTCCTGGAGAAAACACATTTGGCCACAGGGACAAAGCTTTTAAATTTATGCTCTCGATGATCTGAAAGCACCAGGCCCACACATTTATTCATTCAATGAAGAAAAAGACGGGCACTAGCACCCAAAATTATGCCCAGATTGAATCAGAGTTCTTGAACTTTTACAAACAACTATACCATTTGCGCACGGACAAGTTGGATTAGGCAAGAGAACAAAGGAAGCATGACATTAGAGCCTTCCTGGAATGCCTGAACCTCCCGGAGCTAACCAGTGCCTAGAAGCTCTAATTATCCAAGCGCTTCACGGTGAGCGAGCTCCAGTCTACCTTGTCGAGGTGCCCAAAAGGCAAGGCGCCTTCGCCGGATGGCTTACCAGTCTCTTATTATAAGTCCTTCCCGTCTGTCCTACTCCCTTATCTTCTCAACATGTGCAATGCAGTGTTGAGAGAAGACGCGACCTCACACCAAATGTTGGAAACAAGGATATCAGTAATCCACAAAGAGAGCAAAGACCTGATGCACTGCCGCAGTTATAGACTGATCTCACTGCTCAACATAGACCAAAAGCTGTATGTAAGCATGATAGCGAACAGAATTGCTGTGCTACTGCCTTCTGTGATATCCTTGTGTGGAGCCCAATGGGTCAGGGTACTCGGTACCGGACTGGGGTATGACGGGGGTTATCATGGCGGTCTTGGTCCAGACTGTGTCCCGAGCCCACAAGTAAAAGGGGTTATTTACAGGGATTGTCGTGACGCTACCCACGGGTTGGGGTCAATGGGGACCACCGCTGCTGCTTGCTTCTGCCAGGAGGATGGATGGTGCTGCATCCGGATGGATGAGCCCGCCATGGGTCGGGCTTCTCCTGACAGGGTATATAGCAGATTAACATGCAGGAAAACACACACTGGAGACACTGGCAGAGTTCACCGGGTTTTACTGAAGTTCTTCACCACTTTTGCAGTACAGTACACAGTTCACACACAGTTTACTCTTTGCCGGTACCCCTCCTGCAGTCAAGCCTTCCTTCCAGTCATATGCCCTCTTTCTGACTCCTTTCAGGCCCTTCTTCCTCTAATTCTTCCTGCGTGCCGTATGACAGGTCGCTCGGCTCCTATTTGGCTTCCACCTATGTATGGGTAGGTAAGCTCTGAGCCCTATATGCCACTGTGTCTCATAGCACTTGGTTAGGAGAACAGACCTGGAATCTGCACCTCCCCGCTGGGATGTCTGTGATCTGGGCTTAAAGCTCCACTTACCTCAGAGCCAGTGCTCTGGTATTAGCCTAGCCTCCAGTGTCCCTGCTGTACTAAGGATCCACCAGGCTCTGTCCTACCCGTGTGACTTCTGCACCAGAAGGGATTCTCCACCTCGAAGTCTTCCTTTGAGCACACTGCCGTTTTCCTTCCTGGCCCAGCTATACTGGCCTACTCCTGGTGATTACTACTCGGCACCCTCTGGCCTACTAACTACTACTTCCTGGTTTTCCCTTTTATCCCAGTGCTGTCACCTTGACTACATCCCACCAACTTTCCTCTAAACCCTACCATCCCTTGCCCGCCTAGAGTCCCGGGCTCCGGGTTGTATTCTGTGGGTGTGTTTTGGGGTGCTTTTGTATAAGTTGACTACCCTCTGCTTGACTGCAGTTCCCTCTTATGGCCACCCTGCATGCAGGGGCGCCACACTTGAACCAAACAGGCTTCGTGAGAGGAATCAAAGGAAAGGATAACGCTTTTAAAGTCTTGCATCTGATGCAATATGCCAAATGTTGGCAACGGATCATTCAGAATACTGTCCAAGTGTGTGACAACAGAACAGAGATTCTTTAATTACCGTAGCAACAAACAGGTACAAATATGATAAGCTTTGTGGAATCAGAAATAAAACATATTCTTATGTGTCTCAGTCTTTGTGTGGCATCTCTGCAGCAGGGTGCTTCTTTCTCATACATAGACACAGGAAACTGGATACAGTCATATGCTTTTCTGTGGGAGCCTCTGGAAGCTTTGTTTTATCTAACTTTATTTATAACATACAAACCTAGCAATAAAACAATCACATATACAGAAATGGAGTTGTTGCATTATACATATTCCAACACGAAATTTTGAAAACCTCTGGTAGTCCTACTCAGGAGGGATGCCGAGAAGGCCTTCAACAGGGTAGACTGAATCTTCCTAGCAGAGACGCTAACTAAATTCAATTTCCTGCCACAAGCTATGGCCGCAATAATGCAAACGTTCACGATGCCTTCGACTCAGATCAAGATCAATGGCTCATGACAGACTCGTTTTTAATCAAAAATGGCACAAGGCAGAGCTGTCCGCTGTTGCTGCTACTTTATGATGGTGATGGAGCCCTTGTTACAAGCCAATCAGCAATGTCGGGGGATTGAAGTTATCTGTATTGGAAACACTCATCATAAAACAGCAGCTTTTGCGGAAATGTGGCACCCCAAGGGTTAATATGCCACAGAAACAACACAGGTTTAATCCCCACACAACACTACACTAGAAAGTGGGAGGAGCTTAGGTGGCACCTGCACTAGTGGGAGGAGCTAAAGTTGTTTACCACAAAAACAAGAGTGACAGTTAGTCAGTCTGCAGTTAAGTTGAGTTTACCTCAGGAGCTGAGCCAAGTGTCAGTGGAGGTCCTGAGAGGTCTGAGGAAAGGAGACAGATTAACAGAGGAACATACCCAGGATAAAGAGTTACCCCAAAAGCTTGATCCCGGGGAGGCGCTTAAGACGGATACCGGATCCGAGGCTGTGCCTGAGACAGACAGGACAGTAAACACCGGCATAGTGAAGGTCCACCATCTTCACCACACCATAGCAAAGCAACACGAAGGAGTCAGTGACACAGAGGACTCAAGTTGCCCAGCATATTGGTACCCGTGAGCAGAGACAGGGCCGGCAGTATAGCTACAAGCAGCAGCAGGGCCACACACAGCGTTTAAGTAGGAAGCCAAGGACCCGGTCAGGGTGAGAGCAACCTGGTACAGACTTCGTGGACAATACTGTGTAATACCATCTGCCAGTAAAGACTTGACGAACAACAGAAACCGTGAGTGTGTGTGTCATCCTTATGCTGAAGCCCCACTTGCCCTCATAGACTGCCATTGCCTCTACTCTTATCATCTCTACTGCTACCCCTACTCTCCTGCAGCATCAATAACATCCTCACAGACTTTAACTACTACTACCACTGCCCTGGGGAACCCAGTTCTGCCCACAGGAACTATTCTATCCAAGTTGCTATCCCATCATCCCCGGAGGTTCTGCAGCAGCGGCGGCCCCATTACTGGCCGCATATAGTGGGTGGCGTCACGAGTGACAAATCCCCTGTAAATAACCCCCCATTTTATTGTGCGGGCCCGGGACACGGTCCGGACCAGGACCGCCGTGACATTCCCCAGCAGTAACCCGGTCCGGCACCGAGTACCCGGTCCCATTGGGCTCCACAGATGATCTTTTTGGTGCTGTTGACTCGACCCTCTAGGGGCATCCCAGCCCTCATAAAGATTTTAAATAAATATGGCAGCCTCTCCAATTTTAAAATAAATCTGTCTAAATCAGAGGCCTTGGGTCTGAACATATCCAAAAGGGAAGTGTCCAAGCTTAAATCCCCTTCACCTGGCTGTCGAGGTATATTAGATATCTGGATATAAAATTAGGCAAGATTGACAAGGAGCTCTATACCTTAAAAGTCCATCCTTTGTTAGAATCCACAGCTCCTTGCATACACACATGAAGAGACCCCTCCCTATCATTGATGGGAAGGAAACATTTTATGAAACGCTCAATACTCCCTAAATACTTATATGTACTCCAGATGCTGCCCATATTAGTTCCGACCTCCTTTCTCTCCAAAGTTAACTCACTCTTCTTCAGATATATCTGGCAAAGAAGCAAACCACGCATACAGACTTTGGCATTAACTAGAGGGATGCGTGGGATAGGGGCTCCTGACATTAAAAAAATATTACCAGGCTGCCCTACTTTATAGGACAGTGGACTGGGTTAGAGGTTCAGATGACAAACAATGGGTAAACATAGAGGAGACCATGTCATCCTCACCCTTGAGATCTATCTTGCTATATCCCTCTACAAAACAACTTTCGGAAAGGTGCCCTAATCTGCACATGCAAGTTACTCTCAACCTATGGCACAAACTTTCAAACACTCTAGCCACCCATATCCACCTAGTTAAGCTCATAGACATATTACCGTCCCCTCTACCTACATAAGACATAAATACAAGGGACTCACCACGGAAAAAGGATATCCCACTAGACTAATTACTTATCGATGGCACACTTCTACTGCTACAGGAAATGTGCAAGATGCCATGACTCTCAGGCCTCAATTTTCTGCACAATTATTCTATATGAGAATCGCTACACCAATGACTACATGATACAAGCCTGGCCAGGACTCTTATGCCAATCGAATCTCTATGTGCCAGGAAGTCCCAACCTAAAACCGTTCTCTCCATGCTCTATCAAGCACTGCTCCACTCATGCTCTTGCCTGAAAGAGTGTATCTGACTCTAACAGTGCCTGAGAACACTGTACCCTCTTCCAGGGGATTAAGCACACTATTATCACTATAAACATAAATATACATTACACATAAAAGATATGTAAAACAAGGACACCTTCAGGGGTAGGGCTTACTTGCATTGATCACCTCCACACATTCCTCCCCTCTTTGCATATGGTTGACCCCGACTATACAGGATCTCAAGAACACAAAACATACAACACAAACAACCATATTGAGAACACTTTCTCATATTCAGCATCCAGCAATGGAGTGGGTCAACTTGATTCCAATCCCACTTGGTTTGAACCCAGGAACAAAGAGATCTGTTCATTTTTAAAACTATATGGCTTGTAGACCAACATCAGTGGCCCTTCCAGTCCTTGGGCACAGTTCATTCATGGCCGTTTCACAAAGACAATAGAGTGGGTTTGTCCATGTCGCTCATCCACCGCAAAGATGGAGGTACAGTGCTCATAGAGTTACAGCAAAGGAGGAATAAATTGGCAAATGAGTAGTTTCCAGGCACGATCCTTAAACATAGTGGAAACATTGATTACAAGGAGCTCAGGTTATGTTTGAGTCCATTCCTTGGGAACGCTCCAAATAGACCTCAAACCAATGA
Organism: Allobates femoralis; assembly: GCA_033576535.1. NCBI lineage: Eukaryota > Metazoa > Chordata > Amphibia > Anura > Aromobatidae > Allobates > Allobates femoralis. The sequence continues at coordinate 323,091,283 of JARQOC010000004.1, forward strand.
CCTGGCTGCCACCTTGCGTCGTCTGATTGTTTCTCCATCCCCTCTTTTAGGGAACAGTCCTTTGGCGTAAGGTAAGAGAGGGGCTGAGGGCAGGGTCCAGAGGGTAAAAAGGGCAGTCCATGAAACAAAGGGGCAGTCCAAGGGGCAAAAAGGGCAGTCCAAAGGGATGCAGTCTTTCCAGGGCCAAGGCTTCAGTCACGCCAATCTTCCTGTAGGTAAAGGCTTCTGCAGGCCAACCGAACACAGTGAGGACTTGCTCTTGCCCGTGAAGGGGGCAACTTGCCTTCAACAGGGGTTTTCGAACATGCCACCTGTCTTGCAGTAGGCTCACTAGAAAGGTTGGATAGTCCATCACCCTTTTATGCCAGCATTCATCTCCTCCAGGAATCTTTTCCTCCGTCTCTGGAAAGTGCATGGTGAACTTGGGCATCATCGACATCCAGGGTGGGTCTGGTTTTCATCTTCTGTTTGTCTCCTCCTCAGGGTCTAGCAGTGGGTCCAGGTCTCTCTCATCTCCTGGGATCTGCTTTAAGTATACCTGCATACCCCTTCCTCTTCTGACCAGGACTTGAGTGGGAATTGGCTCCATCACAGGTGGACAGTTTGGGGGTGAAGCATGCCAGAATGGCTTGCTTTGGGTCAGCCAGGAGGGTTTGTGTGCTCCTCCTGACCAGGTCCCTGAGCCCAGCCTCCCTGCAAGTACTCATTGAGAGCCGTCAGCCTCCATTGACAACCACTGACATTGTAAATGTTCCTACAGGGCCCCTCTCCTCTCTATCATCAAAATCATACATATTAAACAGTCTCCTCTGGTGCGGAAGGGACTTTTAGGTTTGCCATTGCAAGATTGTGCCGTCCTGCACTGCTCGGGGAGTCTCCACCTTCTGAGCCATGTCTGCCAGGGCGGGGCCTCTATCGGCTCACATGCCACTTCCCTCCTGGCTATCACCTATCACTCATTTTCCATTTGCTCACCCTAGTATGCAGGGCATCTTTCTCTGATACACCCTTCAGAGGCAGGCTCCACTCACCACTGGGTGTCTTCTTGCCAGGAGTTTGCACCTGTAAGACCCATCTTTGCATTATTTTCTCTTGGCAACACCCACAATGGGCGTAGTTTCTCTTCATGATGCCATCACCTGCCATCTTGAGATTCATGCAGTGGGCCACCATTTTTCCTGTGCGACAGGCCACCAATGCCAAGTCCATACTTGGTGCCATCACAGGCCACCGTACATCAAACATTCCAGCTTCTGCGCCCAGAGTCTCACTTTCCCCATCTTCCTGTGGGATAGCCTCCAGCTCCAAAGCCTTGCACGGTGCCATCACAGGCTGATGTACATCTTCCTGCAAGTATATTCACCTTCAACCAGGACAACAACCCTAAATATACTATCAATGTTACAATGAAATATTTGGATCAAAGGATATTCATGTGTTTGAATGGCCCATTCAAAGTAAAGACCTAAATTTCTTTGAGAATCTATGGCAAGACTTGAACATTGTGTGTTCACTGAGTCTCTCCATCCAATTTTACTCAGCTAGAGAGATTTTGCACAGTTGAATGGGCAAATGTGTCAGCCTCTAAATGAGCTGTTAGAGATGGACTCCAATGGACTTTCAGCATTAATTGCAGTGAAAGGTAGACCTACAAAGTATTGACTCAGAAAAGCTGAAAACAAATGCATGTGAAATTTTCAGATGTATATTTTTAAAATATTTAGAAAACCTTGAATCATTTTCTTTGCACTTCACATATACCTGCTACTTAGTGCTGGTATAACACATAAAATCCATTCTTCCATTACTGGTAAGTGTTTTATACCATCTGACTACTTGAGTTTGTGTCTACTTGGTTAGGGTTATTTTTTCCTCGATTTCTCTTTCTGTAGTACGCAGCACTTAGTGAGAGCAGGGAATATCGCCCATTTGTGGACCGCTATTTAGGGCAGGTAGTGCAAGTATGCAGGGACAAAGGGTTGTTGGAGATTAGCGGCTGCACCTCCCCCTGACTGTGACAGTATCATCCTGAATCTAACGGTCAAACAGAAAGGACAAGTAATAATAATAATAAATAATAAAGCTTTATTTATATAGCGCCAACATATTCCGCAGCGCTTTACAATGTAGGGTTAGCGTACAGAAAATATACAGTAAGTAATTACAATAGAGAACAAATAAAGTACAATCATTGGATACAAAAACAATAGGCATAGAATCAATGTGAAAAAAAAAAAAAAATACAATAAATAAAGCAAGAAATGAAGGTGACCCTGCTCAAAAGAGCTTACAATCTATAACGGGATAGGGGTTGTACAAGGTGTCGGGGCTTATTGCACTGGTGGTCCAGGCATCTTGAGGAAATGGGGTATAGGGCTAAGCTTACATGAATGGTCATCAGTCTGTGTAGACCTTTATGGTTTGGTGGAGTTTGTAGAAGAATAATGTCCAGAGGATAGCCCATTCACTGTCTACAGTACAATGGACATGTTAGGGAGTATGATAGGCCGCCTTAAAAAGATGCGTCTTTAGGGATCGTCTGAAGCCATGCAAGTTGTGGATAGTCCTGATTTCTTTGGGTAAAGCATTCCAGAGGTTTGGTGCAGCTCTGGAAAAGTCTTGGAGCCGGGAGTGGGAGGATCGGATTAGTGCAGATGTTAGTTGAAGGTCATTTGAGGAACGTAGAGAGCGGGTGGGGTGATAGACAGAGATGAGGGAGGAGAGGTAGGGGGGAGCTGCACTGTGAAGAGCTTTGTGGGTAAGAACAAGCAATTTGAATTTGATCCTGTAATATACGGGCAGCCAGTGCAATGACTGGCACAGAGCAGAGGCATCTGAGTAACGATTGGCCAGATGGGTGATCCTGGCTGCTGCATTAAGGATGGACTGGAGACGAGAAAGTCTGGTGAGGGGAGGCCGCTTAATAGAGAGTTGCAATAGTCAAGGCGGGAATGGATTAGGGCCACGGTGAGGGTTTTTGTTGTTTCCAGGGTGAGAAAGGGGCGGACTCTAGAGATATTCTTCAGGTGTAAGCGACAGGAGCGGACGAGAGATTGCGTGTGGGAGGAGAAGGAGAGATCGGTGTCAAATATAACACCCAGACAGCGAGCCTGCTGTCTAGGTGTTATCGTGGTGCCGCACACCGAGAGAGAGATGTCCGATTTAGGGAGGTTAGTGGATGGGGGGAGCAGAAGAAGTTCAGTTTTGGAAAGGTTTAGTTTCAGATAGAGAGTGGACATGATATTGGAAACTGCAGCTAGACAGTCATTGGTGTTCTTTACTACCGCAGGGGTAAGGTCAGGGGCTGAAGTGTATAGTTGAGTGTCATCAGCATAAAGATGGTACTGGAAGCCAAATCTGCTGATGGTCTGTCCAATCGGGGCCGTGTAGAGAGAGAAGAGGAGAGGGCCAAGGACTGAACCCTGAGGGACCCCAATAGTGAGGGGAAGAGGGGGGAAGTGGAGCCAGCAAAAGATACACTGAAAGAGCGGTCAGAAAGATAGGAGGAGAGCCAGGAGAGAGCAGTGTCCTTTATGCCAATGGAGTGCAGCATAGAGAGTAGGAGCTGATGGTCGACAGTGTCAAAAGCTGCAGAGAGATCAAGGAGAATAAGCAGAGAGTGGTCACCATTACGTTTTGCTGTCAGAAGGTCATTGGTCACTTTGATGAGGGCAGTTTCTGTGGAGTGAAGGGGGCGGAAACCAGACTGTAATGGATCTAGAAGAGAGTGAGCAGAGAGGTAACGGGTGAGGCGGGAATAGACCAGGCGCTCCAAGAGTTTAGAGATGAAGGGGAGATTGGAGACTGGTCTGTAGTTATTTGTGCAGGTTGGGTCGAGAGTGGTTTTCTTTAATAATGGAGTAATGATCGAGTATTTGAAGGAGGAGGGGAAAATGCCAGAAGAGAGGGAGAGATTGAAGATTTTGGTTAGATGAGTGGTGACGACTGGAGAGAGGGACTGGAGCAGGTGTGAGGGAATGGGGTCGGTAGTGCATGTGGTGGGACGAGAGGAAGATAGGAGCCTGGAGACTTCTTCTTCTGTGACTGGGTCAAATGTGGAGAGTGAACCGGAGGGGATGTGAGGAAGAATGGGGGTGGCAGTGCTTGGAGGCTGAGAGCTGATTTCCTGGCGGATGTTGTCTATTTTATCCATGAAGTAGGAAGCCAGGTCATCAGCAGAGAGGTCGGTGATGGGGGCCTGCACTTTAGGACTGAGGAGAGAGTGAAAGGTGTCAAAGAGTTTTTTTGGATTGTTGGATAGTGAGGAGACCAGGGTGGTGAAGTAGGTCTGTTTGGCAAGGTGAAGGGCAGAGTTGTAGGTTTTGAGCATGAATTTATAGTGGATAAAGTCTCCTGGTGAGCGAGTTTTCCTCCATAGGCGTTCAGCACTCCTGGAGCATCGCTGGAGGAATCGGGTTTGTGATGTGAGCCAGGGCTGTTTTGTTCTCTGTTTGGAGGTTCTGCGGGTGAGGGGCGCTACTTGGTCCAGGGAGCTTCTGAGAGAGTCATTGTAGTGATTTACTGCCTGATCTGGAGAAGAGATTGAAGAGATTGGGGACAGAGATGAGATGAGGGAGTCTGTGAGTGCTTGAGGGTTAATGGCCTGTAGATTTCTGGATGTGTGATAGGTAGGCTTGGGCTGTGTTGGCCGAGGGTTAGTGAGTGAGAAGGAAAGAATGTTGTGGTCAGAGAGTAGAGTTGAGTTATCCAATGGGGAGGATGAGCAGAGCCGGGTAAAGACAAGGTCAAGGGTGTTACCGTTTTCGTGTGTCTTAGAGGTTGAGAGCTGTGATAGGCCAAGAGAGGTAGTTAGAGATAGGAGCTGGGATGCAGATGGGGAGATGGGGCTGTTTATGGGAATGTTAAAGTCTCCCAGAATAAGGGTTGGTAAATCTGAGGACATGAAATGCGGGAGCCAAGCGGAGAAATGGTCGAGGAACTGGGTGGGTGACCCTGGGGGGCGGTATACCACTGCTACTTTGAGGGGGAGGGGATGGAATAGCCTAATGGTATGGACCTCAAAAGAAGGGAATGAGAGTGATGGGGCTGGAGGAATGACCTGGAAAGTACATTGTGGGGACAGGAGGAGGCCGACTCCACCGCCACGTCTGTTCCCAGGTCTAGGGGAGTGAGAGAAGTGTAAGCCGCCGTAAGAAATAGCAGCAGGGGAAGCAGTGTCTGAATCCTGGATCCAGGTTTCTGTGAGGGCCAGCAGGTTAAGAGAGTTGGAAAGGAAGTAATTGTGAATGAAGGGAAGTTTGTTGCATACAGACCGTGGATTCCAGAGAGCGCAATTAAAAGAGGGAGGTGAAGGTGTGCAGGTGATATTAATAAGGTTAGTGAGGTTTCTGTGTGAGGTGGGAGAGGGGTTGAAGTTAGCAGATGGCGGACCAGGGTTGGGAGAGATATCACCTGAGAGGAGCAGCAGTAAAAAGAGGAAGAGCAGATAGTTTTTGGGATTAGGACATGATTTATTATGACAAGCTTTGGAATATGATGGGCTGAGAGTCTTCAGTAAACTGAAGATAGCATGGGAGCTGTACATAGAGTAGGGCAGGAGAGAGGGGCTGATGTGAATGAGTGGTGATGGAGGGGGGATGGGGTGATAAAAATTGGTGGCGAGAGCACATAAGAAAACAAACAGTGAAATACAAGACATGGTAAAGATTAGTAGTGAATGGAGTTATGCACAGTGTTTGAGTGTCCCTCTATGTCATTGTCTTCCAGCAAGAGCGCATAGAACAATAGATGGTGAAGTAAAGGACATGGTGATAGGGAAAGGAAAAGAAGTTTTTTTTTTTTCTCTCCCTGTTAAATAGAGTGGCTTACCTGACTCCTGCCCTGACTAACTGCCATGAAATAACTGCATCCACTTAGCATTCAATGCCACTTTGCATGAGATGCCACACGTGTCTGACCCCCCACACGTGTACCCCTTAAGAATGAGCTAAATTTATAGGAGACACTATCAGAATAAGGTGAGGGGGCTTGTGGGAGGAAACATGGTATCAGGTAATTAGCAGCTACAAGGAACAGCAGGGGTGCAAGAGGATGAAAGGGCAAGACTCCCTCCACACTATAACACCTCCAACAAGATAACTATTACAATCTGCCAAATTGTCATATACTGGTGAGTGAGTAATGTAATGCATAGAGATGACACAGGAAACTTTACAATAAGTGCAGTGTTGGAATATTACCATGAGACTATAAGTCAAGCTGATCTTGCTATGGAGATCATTGCAACAATCACAGGTATATTGAACATGCACTGTTACAATGGGTTGAGTACAAGTAGATTGACAGCAAGCAGTGTTGGAATATTACCATGAGACTATAAGTCAAGCTGATCTTGCTATGGAGATCATTGCAACAATCACAGGTATATTGAACATGCACTGTTACAATGGGTTGAGTACAAGTAGATTGACAGCAAGCAGTGTTGGAATATTACCATGAGACTATAAGTCAAGCTGATCTTGCTATGGAGATCATTGCAACAATCACAGGTATATTGAACATGCACTGTTACAATGGGTTGAGTACAAGTAGATTGACAGCAAGCAGTGTTGGAATATTACCATGAGACTATAAGTCAAGCTGATCTTGCTATGGAGATCATTGCAACAATCACAGGTATATTGAACATGCACTGTTACAATGGGTTGAGTACAAGTAGATTGACAGCAAGCAGTGTTGGAATATTACCATGAGACTATAAGTCAAGCTGATCTTGCTATGGAGATCATTGCAACAATCACAGGTATATTGAACATGCACTGTTACAATGGGTTGAGTACAAGTAGATTGACAGCAAGCAGTGTTGGAATATTACCTGTATGAAGAGAAGAGAGGACGAATGTTAGTCAACTGCCATGAAATAACTGCATCCACTTAGCATTCAATGCCACTTTGCATGAGATGCCACACGTGTCTGACCCCCCACACGTGTACCCCTTAACAAGTGAATCAATGGCGCAAATTTTAATGTCTTTTGTTAATGCTGAGCAGAAGGACTGGTCCATTTATTTTCCTCTTGCTAAATTAGATTTTTATTCATTTTGATGAATTCTTTAGGATGAATTCTGGGTGTGCTGAAAAAGGGACTGCTATACTGATATTGAGAAGTATATTGGAATGGCTGAGCAATGCCAAAAAGAAAAAAAATGTTCGGTAAGTCTCATCATCAATGTAGGTGATAAGGTGTGGTTATCAACAAAAAATATTGAGCTAAAAATCCATCAACGAATTTGGGTCTTAAATTTATTGGGATGAGATTCTAGAGATTGTTAATCCAGTGACCTTGAATTTAAGACTTCCTACAATGCTTCGCATCACAAATTTGTTCCATACATTGCTGGTGAAAAAATGTGTTCTCACAGTTTTGTCTACCTAATCTCCGCTTTCCCCTGTTACTGTCAGTGGATATTTGGAGTACAAAGTGCAGGCAATCATGGATTTTCAAAGGCTCTGACATTCTATCCAGTAGCTCATTCATTGAAAGGGATATGGATCCCAGAAGAATTCATGGTTGCTGGCTCATTACATGAATGATGATTGTCTGGTCAGCTCCATAGTTTGTATGTTTTCAGGGAAACCTGGGGATCCGGTGGCCCCCTAGAAGAGGGGTTATTGTCACAATTCTTCCTAGTAGTGTTTTTGTATGCAGTGAGTGAGAGTTCAGCAATCCAATCTTGGGCAAGGATGTGCCGAGCTGCTTGTATGGTGATGGACAGTTCAGCCGTCCAATCGGAGGCTGGTGCATGCTGAAATGTCTATGTTGTGATAAACAATTCAGCCATCCAATCAGAGGCTGGGGTATACTGAGTTTCCTCCTGCCTTCAAATTCATGCCAGTTGTACCTTATGCTCAGTAGTGTGCATTTGTCTCCTTTGCCCAGAATTTGATCTATTGTCACCTGACCTTGGACTTTTCTTCTGACTATCCATTTGTCTAGCCCCTTTGTCTTGTAATTCTGACCTTGGATATGATTACGCCTTTTGTCTTACCCCTTTGTTTATTACTAGCCCTCTTGGCATTTGACCCCCGCCCTCTATACTACCCAACCTCATGGCTAGTGTCAGATTTATAATATATTTAAATATTGTATTGACAAGCATTTTACGTTATCATGCAGAAAATTAAGTTTTTGATTGCATAAAATATTATCATTAATAGGTCACTAAAATAACTTATTAATATAAGCACTAACTCATTTTTATTTCCGGAAGTTATTTGTTTAACTGGGCTACATTGTACAGAAAATAGCATTAGCTCCTCAAGAGTACATGAACTGATTTCCCTTGAAAAAGTAGTCAAAAACTAAATACTGTCCTGGGACAGTTATAAAAATATATGTAGATTAAGTTTCAATGATATCTCAAAAGAATATAACCAAAAGCTATTTATTGCCCTTATATATTCCACATAGAATTAGTAGATTCAATTATCTCAACATAATAGTTTGTAAATTGATTGCTATTTTTACCAAATGTGTTCTACATAATGTAAATTGATTTTTAGACTTTTTTATCAAGACAGTTAGTTGTGCTATCAACAAAGTCTAAAAAATGAAAACTATAACTTCTTACTTACAAAAATTATCAAATCACATATGCATTTTTAGATTGTTGTCAAAAATAAAAAAAAAAGCTAAATTTTTTCTGATGCATCTTCAGAAGGATAAAACGCAGAAAAGCCAATTGACCATATAATATACATAGTATATTTAAATATGCCATCCCCAAATGTAAACAAACCAAAAGTGGCTTTGCCACCCTGTGTGTCTAAAATGCATGGTCTGATGGTTGTACGTTGGAAAAAGGTGTGCCTTTGTTGTGTTCAGGTCTCCATTGTAGTAAGCTCAGAATGGCAATTGAAGTGTATGTCAGAAACATTTCGTGACATGGCTAAACACTTTAATCAGAACAAAATGACAGAACTGAGTGGAGTTGCTGGTGACTGGGACATTTCTGTATTAAAAAAGGTTTTCTCAAATGATGGTATATTGCCTTATCTGACATAAAATTGATGTTATACCTTGGAAAGCTCACAACCAAAATACTGACTAATGTTTTACATCTTAATAAGTTAGTGTTATTGGATGGAAAAATATTAAAATCTGAGTCTTCAGTGGTGGATACCTTTTAAAGAGACTCTGTCAGGTCATTTTTCAGTAAGATACTAATAATACCCTTGAATACTGTTTGCACAGACCTTTTAAAAGCATGTAAAATCTTTATTGCACACTTTCTAGTTTTCATGCTGTAAGCATTTTCACACCCTGCAGGCAGCTTCAGCATTAGTCCTCTACATTATATTCACAGCCGAATAGTCCGGCTGCTGTATTAGTGTTATTTAAATATCCACACCCACACAAGCTGGTTTTCTGTCCCTCCCCTCTATGCTCTGTGCTGGGTGGGGTAGGTGTTTTCTGCTGCACTGTGCTATCTGTAAGATTTCTATTATATGAAGATTGGTTTTCCTGCAGAGATGTAATGTGTCAATCTGCTGAGCAAATGGTCAAATGTTCTGATAATCACATAGAAATATCTCAGACTACATACACTACACTTATTCCTTGGATACACACAATGAAGATCTCTAAGAGCACACACCTCCTCCCTCCTCCTTTCTGCTCTGGAATGAGTCACACAACATAACAGATCACAGAAAGGCAGAGCTGTGTAATGATGCATGAATATTCATTCCATGGGGAGTTGGCAGCAGAGAGCTCACTGTGACAGCTGGAATTAATATTTTATTTTGAAGTTTACAGAGGATAGGAGGGAAGCATAAATAATAGAAATACATGAATAAAGAGAGCGTATAGAAAGGAATTAGAAAATGATAGCAGTTACATATGGATTTTTGATGTGACAGATTCCCTTTAATGGCTAACTGACAAGATGGATAATGCAGTACATAAGGTAGGTGACGTCACCTGCCTTAAGTACTGAATTATCCAGTCATGCATTTGCATTCAGTGGATACAGAAAGTATTCAGACCCCTTTAAATGTTTCACTCTTTGTTTCATTGCAGCCATTTACTAAATTCAAAAAAGTTCATTTTTTTCTTATTAATGTACACTCTGTACCCCATCTTCACTTAAAAAAACAGAAATGTAGAAATTTTTGCAAATTTCTTAAAAAAGAAAAACTGAAATATAACATGGTAATATGTATTCCGACCCTTTCTTTCTCAGTATCGAGTAGAAGCACCCTCTTGAGCTAGTACAGCCATGAGTCTTCTCGGGAATGATACAAGTTTTTCACACCTGGATTTGGGGATCCTCTGGTGTTCTCCTTGGAGATCCTCTCCAGTTCTGTCAGGTTGGATGGTGAATGTTGGTGCACAATCATTTTCAGGTCTCTCCAGAGGTGCTCAATTGGATTTAGGTCAGGGCTCTGGCAAGGCCAGTCAAGAATGATCACAGAGTTGTTCTGAAGCCACTCCTTTGTTATTTTAGCTGTGTGCTTAGGGTCATTGTCTTGTTGGAAGGTGAACCTTCTGCCAAGTCTGAGGTCAAGAGCACTCTGGAAGAGGTTTCCATCCAGGATATCTCTTTACTTGGCCTCATTCATGTTTCCTTCAATTGCAACCAGTCCTCCTGTCCCTGCAGCTGAAAAACATCCTCATAGCATGATGCTGCCACCACCATGTTTCACTGTTAGGATTGTATTGGACAGGTGATGAGCAGTGCCTGTTTTTTTTCCACACATACCACTTACAATTATCTTCAATCTTTGTCTTATCAGACAAGAGAATCTTATTTCTCATAGTCTGGGAGTCCTTCATGTGTTTTTTTTTCAAACTCTATCCAGACTGTCATGTGTCTTGCACTGAGGAGAGGTTTCTGTTTGGCCACTCTGCCATAAAGGCTTGACTGGTGGAGGGCTGCAGTGATAGTTGACTTTGTGGAACTTTCTCCCCTCTCCAAGTGGCGCACCCAGAAATTTCCCAAGGTAGGGGTCCAAGAAACACACACCGGCCCTGAAAGGAGGGTGTCACCCCCCAGCGGGGTTCCGGGGGGCAAAGCCCCCGGTGGGGTGGTTTGAGGGAGCGAAGCCCCCCTAAAAGCAGCCTCTTTTGTGGGCCCTTGGGTGCTGTGTAATTGTTCCTGTCTCCTGACATAGGGGCCCAGCTCCTTGTGTACTGCACCACTTCTCAGGGCCGTCCAAAGGGGGGGTCCAGACACGTAGGTCCCCCCCTTTGGTGCGCCTATGCCCCTACTGCATCTCTGGAGCTCAGCTACAGTGATCTTGGGGTTCTTCTTTACCTCTCACACTAAGGCTATTCTCCCACGATTGCTCAGTTTGGCTGAAGGGCCAGGTCTAGGAAGACTTCTGGTGGTCCCAAACGTATTCTATTTAAGGATTATCAGGCCACTGTGCTCTTAGAAACCTTGAGGCTCCAGATAAAACGAGTGATATTGTAAGCGCTAAGGTACATTAACAGGACACGGCTCACATAAGTATTACCTTTCAGCTTTAATGATTCAGCATATGGATCCTAAAGGGATCCATATGCTGAATCATTAAAGCTGAAAGGTAATACTTATGTGAGCCGTGTCCTGTTAATGTACCTTAGCGCTTACAATATCACTCGTTTTATCTGGAGCTGCAAATTTCTTCCCTGCTGGGAAGCGTGATACAGAGCAGCTTAGGAATACAGGACCTGGCAGACATCACACCATCACTCCCCCAGAGCTGTCACGTGCATCGGGACACACGGGAAATACGTGCACTTATCACCTTGCTGCTTGGAGCCCAACTAGGAGAGCCCAGCTGGGAGACAGAATAAACTCTTACTCCAGTTGTGCGGACAGGCACAACAATAGAAGGTGAGCAGAGGGGATCATTCACCGATCCCACAATTTAATGAAAGCAGTTTGGCGCAAACCTTTTGTGTACTTAGAAACCTTGAGTACTGCAGAAATTATTTTGTAAACTTGGTCAGATCTGTGCCTTGGCACAATTCTGTATCTGAGCTCCTTGAGTAGTTCCTTTGAACTCATGAGTCTCCTTTGGTCTTACATGCACTGTGAGCTGTGAGGTCTTATATAGACAGGTGTGTGCCTTTCCAAATCAAGCCCTACCAGTTTCATTAAACATTGCTGGAGTCCAATGAAGAAGTAGAACCATCTCAAGGAGGATCACAAAGAAATGGACAGCATGTGACTTAAATATGAACAAAAGGTCTGAATACTTATGACCATGTGATATTTCAGTTTTTCTTTTTTAATAAATTTGCAAATATTTCTACATTTCTGTTTTTTTTCAGTCACGATGGTGTGCAGAGTGTACATTAATGAGAAAATAAAATAAACTTTTTCGAATTTACCAAATGACTCCAATGAAACAAAGAGTGAAAAATTTAAAGGGGTCTGAATACTTTCCATACCCACTGTATATGTGTGTGTTAAGAATTTGTGTCATTATTAAGCCTGACGAAGAGGCCTCAGAGTCTCAAAAGCTTGCTGTTTGTTGCCATCTTTTCAGTTAGCCATTAAAAGGTATCAACCACTGAGGACTGTCAGATTTTAATATTTTTCTATCTACTGGCTAACACAGTACAAACATTTTTTACCTTGTTATTGGATGGTAAGATGAAGGGAACAAAGGCTCTTTAGCCAATTTTGTCATATTTTGCATAAAGGCAAGAAGGTTTATTTCCTTAAAGGTTTCTTGAAAGGTGTCAGATAGGATACTCATACATTTTTTTTATATGTCAACAGGATTCAGGAATGAAGAATCTCTGCTTTGATCTCGAATCAGAATTATTACAAGATGATAAGCTCAGCTGTACTACCCCTCTCCTCAGAAGGACCTTATCTGAAAGATATTAGTTATCTGTGCTTTGAATATTTGCATGAGTTTAGACCATGATATCAGCGCTCTGTATCATACATTTCATACAGTGAAATATCTGTACAAAGCTATTGGGGATGTTTTGTCTGCTATGTTGTTGTCTCTTTGTGGTTAGTCAACATCACACAGGGATAAAAAGTATAAGGCTCAGTGAAAGCGTGAACTTCAGAAAGTTAACTTTAATGGTACCTTTACATGCCGCCACAGGATTTTGGCAACAACCGGGTAGATGAGAGAAATGTATCTTGCACCGCCAAATCAACCCAAGGTAGCGGCGTGTAAAGACGGTTGTTGCCACCCGCCACTTGAGGCACCTGTTTCAGAGCAGTGCCCTAAAACAGGTTGATTTCAAGGCGATGGTTGCGGCCTGTATCAGCGTGTAAATAAGGAACAGAGAGGTTGTTTCGACACCATGCTATCTACCTGGGGCGTGACACAGGCTCCGGGTTACCGCGCCTCATCAGCGATCATTGGTGGAAGCTCCTGCGTTACGATTGGTAGTCGCTGCATAGGGCGGCATATTTAAGGAGCTGACCAGTCACACTACACAATTGCTCGAGCTTCATGTATTAGTCTGCCTCCTGTGCTGGCTGGCCAATCATGATGTGATTGCTTTGTCCTATCAGCGTATAGAATTCTCGTAATCCACAATTGTGGCACGCCTATGTGTTGTCCCTGCTGCCTTTGTTCCGCCCATATTACCTTGTTATAGCGGCGTGTAAATGAGGTAAGGTAAGCTACAGAGGGTAACTTGTGGCACCCAGCGGTGTATCCAGAGATAGATGTAACCTACCGTAGCGCACCTTGTTGCGGCGTGTAAAGGTGGTGCGATTACCGTTTTCAACCGTTTGTGCGTGCTCGTGCACGTGAAGCACCCGGTTGTTGCCACCATCCTGTTGCAGCGTGTAAAGGTACCATAACTGCTAATATCTCCACAATGGTTAGGCAAAAATAACAACAAAAACAAACACAATGTAGCAATTCCACTCCACAGCCACAAATAACACATCATATATTTAGCTCAACATAAAAAATTTGGTGAATGTCTTCTTTAACTCCTACATGACCTATGAAGGAAGGGGTCTTCAGACACAGTAATCATCATAGTAAGATGCCTACTATATGTGACAGTAGGGCACCTGTGCTCAACCCCTCTCCCTTGCAACTCTATCGCTGTGATTGGCTGCTCAATTATGAACAGCCAATCACAGTGATTTCAAGGTTTTGTCAAATTAAATTGCCTGAAACCCTGATCTTCAACTATGAATGGTGCTATAACAGCACTGATCATAGGCTAATGCTAAGAGAGAAAAACAAAGCACAGGGAAGTGCACAAAAACCCAATGAAAATGTTTAACCAGACCAATTGTTTTTATAAATGCAAAAATATTTATTGAATACATAGTGAATAGTGATGCGCAAGTAGCGTAATATTCGTATTCGCTATACTAGTAACGAGTACTTTGTAATACTCGCGTATTAGTGTGAATAGCAAGTCCAATGTTAGTCAATTAGTGATTGGCTCTGCCCACACACATCTAACCATAAAACGAGCATGTTCGGGAAAGGGGAAGAGGGTGGCTTTTGCATTTTTACAGCATAAAACCTCTTGCTGTGCCCCCCAGACAGATCCTACCATTCAATCTGTTCTCTCTGGGGTGCTGACTCCCTTTGTGTACTGCAGTAAGCTGTTAATTTGTGTCAGATCATTCACGATCGACACATCACTCACGAGCACAAGCGATATTGCTGAGTAACGAGTATTGTGAATAGTTTACTACCCATGCGAGTAGCAAATAGTAACCATTCCACTTGCTCATCACTAATGGTGAACTATAAAGTTCCCTCAAGTCTAAGGTGTACAATGGGAGTAAAATAAGGACCAAGACAAATAGAACGAGAAAAGAGAGACACACACCAGAGAGGGAGCAGCAATACAGTATGTCGGTGGTAAGACAGCAGTTATAAAAAGATTACATAGTAACACTACCAGTAGTAATTGAGTATGAGGATAACAATAACAAGGCGTGCCCAGAAATCGGCAAGGTATCTATCCTAATAAGTAGTAGTCTTTTTGCATTGTTGCACCTGGGACCACGGAGCTGGGCCACATCGCCGTGGCACCCCAGAGACAGCACAGTCTGGCCCCGAGTACCCCGGTCCCCAGTGGGTGCGACACTTACCCATAGTAATTGATATAAAAAGTACCCAAACTGACGTGTGTCAGAGGAAGGCCCCAACACATTTAATGTCGGCTTCTTCAGCCCATACTGAATTGCTGATCCATACTGAATTGCTCCATTTCTTTGTCTAGGTCCTTATTTTATTCCCATTGTACACCTTAGACCTGATGAAATGTTATAGTTCACCATGTATGCAATAAATACTTTTGCATTTATAAAAACAATTGGTGTGGACTCCTCTTAGTTCTAAGCATTTTCATTGTTTTTTGTGCACTTCCATGGGCTTTGTTTTTCTATATTAATTGAAGTAGCATACCCTGTATCCTATGAGGTCCTATTTCATACCTTGTTTTTTTCTTATAGTGCTAAGAGAGAGTGTTATCAACTGCCCCAGCACTGATTGGTGTGATCAGACGATTACATCCAATTGCACTGATTAGTGAGTAGGAGGTTTGACCTCATTGACCACTCTGCTCCACCTCATTCCAGCTTGGAGACGTACACAGAGCAAACAGTGTGTCGTTCTGCTGCTGATCTTCTGGGACTTTTGGTGCCACATACTATTTTAGCCTGTGCCAGCACTTGTGCAGCTACTGGAGCTTGATGAGCTGAAGAAAAGTAGACTGAAGAACTTTCTGTCTTATTACTGTCCTTTGCTTTTTCTAATCCACCTCAATACAATTACATCTGTGTTCAATTTTGCCCCTCTACACACACACCTTTGCACCACCTCAGCATGTGCATCCTGCAGCCATTAAATCACCGATTCTTGAAGCACATCACTAATCAGCGTCCATGTTCACTTTTAGCCAGCACTTCTCTTCCCTGTGCACTCACCCCCATATTAGCACTTCAGAAAGGAAATAGATGAATGCTAGTGCCACATTTTAGGCACTAGAGTTCGTCTACTTCCTCCCTGAAGTGACAATTTGCATATATCCCAGAGGAGCATTGGGGCTGAAAGTCGCCTCACTGCTGACAAGCATGATTAATCTCCATACAGAGAGTAGCTATTCCCTTGACCTTTACGACCACAGACTTTCAGAACGTGTCCCTGCTCCTTCATCAGGAGAGCAACCTACATGGTTGCGCTCCTGATTAAAGAGTGTGGACACATTCTGAAATATGTCGAGAATAAAGGCATCATTATTCTTTAATGCATTGAAGTCTATCATCTTTATACAGTTTGCGCAGATCAAACAGCACCGTCCATTGGATTTGTATGAACCGCCACAGCTAACGTGGAGTGTGGATCCGGCTGCAGCTGTACTATATGTGTATACTGGTTGTGGGTCCCACAACCAGGTCAGGTGAGCAGCTATCATAGCATTCATTTTAAATTGTTTTAAAAGATGAGACCCTATTGCGCTTTTCTTTCCTTACTTTTAGTTATTACACATCACTGATCGTCATCCAAGTATAAAATAAGAATCAAATAAAAATGTGAATTTAGAATAGTTTATAGGGCTTCATTAGGGACAGTAAAATAAACTTACATAATGTAATATGGCTTACATACTACAGTATTTTTTGCTAAGATATAATCAGAATTATCAGTATGAATGTTAGTAGTAGAGTGTAAAAACAGAATAAAATAAAAATAATTTAGATTAGTTGTTATGGCCCCTTTACACGCGGCTACATTTCTAGCTTATCCACAGGTAACTTACTGGTTGCAGTGAAATCATGGAGATATGGTTCTATCTTGTTGCTGTGTACAAATGGAATAATGTCTCCATGATTTCACTGCAGCCAGTAAGTTACCTGTGGATAAGCTAGAAATGTAGCCGCGTGTAAAGTGGCCATTAGTGCTAGATTAGAAACAGTGTAAGCCAATCATTTTATACTACAGTATTTTTACTAAAATTTAATCACAATTAGAGTCAGTTGCTAGCGCTCAGTAATTTTTTGCCACTGATGTCTGTTTAGTAATTGCAGTCTCAAAATTTTAGTGGAAAATTATTGTAGTGCTTATACTACATTTTTTTACTATTATATAAAGTTAAAATTAACATTAGATAGTTGCAGACGCTCAGTAATTGTTTTCTTACTAATGCCTGTTTAGTAATTGTATTTTCAGAATTTTAGTAGAATTTTCTTTTCTTTTTCTAGTAGTGCATAGAATCAGAATTAGCATTAGATAGTTGCAGGTGCTCAGTAATTTATTTTACTGAGTATTTAGTTGTTAATTGCAATTTCAAAATTTTAGTGGAAAATCTTGCAATAATTATACTTCAGTTTTTTTCTACTGCATAGAATTACGGTTAGCGTAATTTGGTTGCAGGCGCTCAGTAATTGTTTTTACTGTCGTCCGATAAGTAAAAATACTTTATATTACCACATTTCTCAATTTTTTTATATTTTTTTCTTTTTATCTTTCTTCCATTTTAAATGTAACACACAGCTAAATAAAATGTGGTTATCCAGCCCACACACATATGTGTAAAACACAACAGATACACAAACCACCCACGTATAATATAAAATATTCCACTCCTTTGGTATTCAGCTCAGGAAGTGTACAAATTCCTTACCTCAGCCATGTGTTGAGGAGCTGACCTCACAAGGCTTCGGTAGAGGCGGGCGAGGCTGAGCAGCCCCGGTTTAGCTGGGTACACCCCAGCCAGCTCACCAGTGCATCAGTTCAGTTTGTATTTGCCCTTGTTGAGGGCCAAAGTAGACACAGAGTCCAGACTCTCAGAAAACAGTTCTTTACTTGGAACATCACGTAACCCCTGCCGAACAGGTACATCATGGGCACCACATTTCAACTTTACAAGTGTTTTCTTCATTACAGTTATTGATAATTTAATTGCTGACCACTTCCCTGGCACTTACGGTAGCTACTGTAGTCACACTCAAGCATCTCATCACATCATAGAGTCAAATAGTCTTTTTGGGTCCCCTCTGTACCACGCACAGGGATTAGCCAAAACTATTCAGAGTCATGAAATAGGCACTCGTCCACAGCTAAGAGTGATCATTGATTAA
Source organism: Allobates femoralis (assembly GCA_033576535.1). Classification (NCBI taxonomy): domain Eukaryota; kingdom Metazoa; phylum Chordata; class Amphibia; order Anura; family Aromobatidae; genus Allobates; species Allobates femoralis. The sequence continues at coordinate 323,109,327 of JARQOC010000004.1, forward strand.
TTATTCACCAAAGGAAAATGGATGCCACCTGAGACTCACAGATTCAATCTTACCTTGAAGTATACTGTGCATGTTCAGATTCCAAGGATGAGCAAGATGGTCTGGCCAAATTGATGCTTGAGGCCTTTCCTCACCATGCTTCTTACTGGCATCGTGTATGACAGTTCTTCACTTGGACTCTTCTGTCTACAAACTGCACTGCAGGCTTGTTTTGTCACTTGAACACCACCCCTAATGGGTGTGCACACTAACTAACTCCTGTTAACTGTAGTTTAGCCTGAAATACCAGGAAAGCAGCAGCTCAAACATTGTACACATACATCGGTAACATGTCAATATATGTAACTACACATATAACACAAATTCACATTACAGAGACAATGTACTCTCTTAATCAGAATGACAGTATCCTTGTCCCTCTTATATCTCCTCCTCTCTTTAAACTTGGTTGTCCTTGACCAAGCAACCTAAGATGCTGCTAAACATTCATATACTAACTCTACCAATATATTATAACATAATACAGCAGTTCACACAAATACTTACTAAAACCAGTTTGATCAAATGTCCATATCCTAGATAAAAGAAGACACAAAAATCACTTGGGAGCTCAGGTTCCATTTGAGTCTACTCCTTGGGTATATCCTTTATCATTACAAAAAGTATTTATTATTATTCAGGAATCCATCAGACTTCCTGAGTTTCTGTCGGGCCCACTGGGACGGGGGTACTCGGTACCGGACCGGGTCTTTACTGGGGAAGTCACGGGTGGCCCTGGTCCGGTCCGTGTCCCAGACTCGCCAATGAAAGGGGATATTTACAGGGGTTGTCAGTCGTGACGCCACCCACTTGATGCGGCCAGTGATGGGGGCCGCCGCTGCTGCAGAACCTCCGGGGATGATGTAATGGCAGCTTAGGTGGGATAGTTCCAGTGGGTAGAACTGTGTTCCCCGGGGCAGTAAGGGTTAAGTCTATTGTGGAGTGTGTAGCACACTTACTTTGCAGACGCTGCAGGGATCTCTCCTCTCTGTTGGTGCTGACAAGCTGTGCTGTGGCTCTTCAGTTGCAGGGTCGTTGTAATCCTGTTTGAGGGAATAGCAATCATGCAGAGACACAAGGGAGGCAGATGCAGGGTTTTCCGTGTTTACTCTTAGTTGTTCAGACAGTTCACAATTCATTTGCAGTTCAGTGTAGTTCTTACAAGTTACAGTACAAGTACACGGGCACACTCTCCCTCTCCGGGTTCTCTTTGCTCCCTGCAGCCAGGCTCCTCTCTCTCTGTGACCCCTCACACAGTCTCTGTGTCCTTTCCGGGCTATTACGTTCTCGCTTTACTTCGTGTTGTGCGACACTGGACAGTATGGCGGTGACTCGGGCCCCAGTGGGTCCTTAGTTTGTCACTGAGCTGCCTGTGCTTTAGGGTAGGGATCCCAATCTGGAATTAAGACCCCCCGTCGTGTTGTTTGGGGATGCCGGGTAAACTACGGTCCCCTCTAGAGCCGACACTCTACTTCAGCCCAGTCTCCAGCAGTCCTCAAGTCTGAGGCTCTACCAGGCTCCTTTCCCTCTGCGTCTCTTAGTATCATAGGAGGGCTACTCCGCCTGCAGTCGGTTGCTTTAGCTGTGTTTCTAGGGCCCGAGTTACACCGTCCCTCTCTGTCCTCTCACACTCCTGGGGATCCGGCTCCGGATAGGCTTTCTCTCTCCTCCGGCTCGCACTGGCTCGGTACAGATTCTGCGCTCCTTATGCTTTCACTCTTCCAGGACGTGTCTCTTTCTCCTGCTCAGCTTCAGCTCAACCTGCTGCTGTTCTCTGGCCTGTGCTTCAGCTCACTCTGGCCTGCTCCTGATCTTTACAGCTCGGCACCCTGGGCCTACTGAACTCCTTCCTCCTCCTCCTTCCTATTTCTACTGTCAAGTCACCTGACTACATGTGTGCCCAACCCACTCCTCCAAATCCACCACCCCTCAATCTCATAGAGTCTCTAATCTCAGGGCTGGATGCTACCTTCTGTACGTGGGTTGTGTGGGCTGTGAGGGTGTTGATGTGCAACAAGTGTCCTACCTGCCTGGCTGCAGTTCCCTTCTGTGGCCTCCTGGATGCAGGGGCGCCACATTTCCACCTCCTTTCTTAGCACAAAAGGACAGTCCATAGTGAAAAAAGGATGTCCATGGTAAACAGGGGCACAGTCTATTAGACAAGTGGGGCAGAAAAGGGGTATGGCTTTCCACGTAGATGGTAATCCGTGAAAGCAACAGTTCTATCAGCATCCATTCTTCCATACTCTAAAAAAGGAATGTGCAACAGGAGCAACATAAAGGGAGAGGAAAATGTAGTCTAAGGACTTACACCCAGAAATTCCGTTCACCACCGTGGTTTGATGATCAATCAGTTGGCACCTAGTCCCTAAGGACACAAAAAGAAGAAGCATAGTTTAAGGATCTCATGCCCAAAATGTCCATTACCTGTAAGGTAACACATTTATTAATGTAAGAAAGTCCCACCATGCAAAAGTCCAGTTCTCCTGACCACTGTCCTTAAAGCACAAAGAAGACACGACAAATCCTCCAGTTCTCTTCCTCCTCTCTTTGTGAACAACAGTCCTCCTGACCAGGGAGACGTCCAGTTTACTTGTTCCTCCCAGTCTAGCCATGTACTGCACCTGCATCCGTGGGTTTGCAGAGTCATCTAGCACGCATCATGCTCAGACACACAGTCAGGAAAAACATCCTTGCTCCGTTAAAACAAACATGGCCACGCCCAGTCTCCCAATCGAGTTGGCATCTTCCAGACTGTGCCGTGCAGGATGGGGCCTCTTTCAGCCACCTCATCCATTCTTTATCAATCTTTGCCCATCTCACTTAGTTCCATAACAATGGGCAGGGTCCTCTCTCGGACCGCACTCATTGTTAATACATTTTTTGATCTTCAAAAAAAAACTCTTATATAATCTTCAGTCATAAAGAAAAGAGATATGCATGTACATTGTTCATCTTTCAAATAAAAATAAAGTACGGTAACTCACATTCAAATAAATAAAAAAAATCAGTATATGAAGAATTGGAAGATTAAAAATAAATAATTCATTAAAATATAGTAAAACTGAAATATATTTCCGATATAGCCCCTATATCCCTTTTATTGTTATTCCTTGGGCAAATAGATACCACAATATTAAAATCTAAATAATAACTAACATGGTAAACATGGGCATTTTGACCATATATGGGCATTACGACAATATATGGGCACTATGACCTTATATGGGCATTACCATATATAGGTATTATGACCATAGTTGGGTGTATAGTGGACATACATACATGCACACATACACACACATACATACACACAGCTTTATATATTAGACAAGCTGTAGAGCCCAGCGTTGCTCGGGCATAGTAATTAACTTTTCTTAGTTACAAAATAGAATGATAATTTTGCACATAAATGTCTTTTGTCTGGTTATGCCTCTAGCGCCTCCCCCTCCATAGAATGTTATCTGGTTCTGCCCTTAGCTACTCCCCCTCCATAGAATGTCCCTGGTTCCGCTTCTATCTCCTCCCTCCCAATGAATGTTGTCTGGTTCTGATTCTATCTCCTTCCCCTCCATAGAATGTTGTTTGGTACTGTGTATAGCTCCTCCCCTCCATAGAATGTTGACTGGTTCTGCCTCATCTCCTCCCCTTACATAGAATATTGTCTGGTTCTGCCTCTAGCTCTTCCCCCTCCATAGAATGTTGTCTGGTACTGTGTTTAGCTCCTCCCCCTCCATAGAATATTGTCTTGTTCTGCCTCTAGCTCCTCCTCCTCCATAGACATATATACACATTGTGAGACAGTGCGGGGGATCATATGCGAGGGGCGCTATGTCTCCCCCAGAATGCACACTGTCACATATTGAACCCGTTATAGGGTGTAGGAAAGAGGGACGGTCCACTCCCTCCGCTCCGGGTCTTGCAGGTTTCCCTGGAAGGAGACACAGGGTTAAAAGCCTGGTTAGGAGACAGGGCGGGGTTCCCTGTGGACAGCTTTAGCCTAAAGCTGAAGCAGCAGCATCTATCGACCGGACAGGTCGCATCTTGCAGAGGTTCTTCTGGCCGGGCGTGTATGCGGATGTCCAGAGGTACTGTAACTCCTGCCTGGAATGTCAGCTGACCACACCCGTTGCCACCTTCCGTAGTCCATTGGTACCTCTGCCGGTTATAGAGGAACCTTTTGAACGGATCGCAATGGATCTGGTGGGGCCTATAGTTAAGTCAGCATGGGGCCACCAACACATACTTGTGGTCGTCGACTACGCCACCCAGTACCCAGAGGCGATTCCGTTACGCCACACCTCAGCGAAAGTGATTGCCCGGGAACTGTTTGCAGTGTTCTGTCGCCTAGGGCTACCTAAGGAGATCCTCATGGATCAGGGGACTCCTTTTATGTCCAAAGTGACCCGGGAACTGTGTAAACTGCTCAACATAAAACAGCTGCGCACCTCGGTGTATCATCCCCAGACCGACGGGTTAGTCGAGCGGTTTAACAAAACCCTGAAGTCCATGCTCAAAAAGGTGGTAGCCAAGGATGGAAAGGATTGGGACATGTTACCGCCCTATTTAATGTTTGCCATCCGGGAGGTACCGCAGTCGTCTACAGGATTTTCTCCCTTTGAACTGTTGTACGGCAAGTATCCTAGAGGGCTGTTGGATGTCGCCAAAGAGACGTGGGAACAGGAACAGGATCACGTAGCTAAGATGCAGGACCAGATTACGGCGGTCCGGCCTATTGTAAAAGAGCACCTAATAGACGCTCAAGGAGCTCAAAGCCGCAGGTATAATAATAGGGCCACCGTTAGGACCTTTAAAGTGGGGGACCGAGTATTGGTTTTAGTGCCCACTACGGAAAGCAAATTATTGGCCAAATGGCAAGGGCCACATGAAATCCAGGAAAAAGTAGGACAAGTGAATTACAGGGTATACCCGGGAAGAGGAAACCCGTGCAGCTATACCATGTCAATTTACTCAAAGCGTGGAAAGACCGCGAGTGCCTGATCACAGAGGCTCCCCCGGCTGGGTTGACCGGAGACCCTCCACCTTCGGCCAGGAGGGAGACTGAAGGGGTAACGATAAGTGACACCCTCACTAAGGCACAGCGACGGGAGGCTTGAAAGCTGGTGCAGCAGAATCTAGATGTATTCTCTGACCTGCCCGGCCGTACTTCCGTCATTCAACATGACATTGTCACCGAGCCCCGGGTGAAGGTGCAAGAGAAACCGTACCGGGTACCCGAGGCCCGACGGCAAGCCATCGCGGCCGAAGTGAAACACATGCTCAAGTTAGGAGTCATAGAGGAATCCCGGAGCGAATGGGCTAGTCCCATTGTGCTGATTCCGAAGCCAGACAGATTGCTGCGGTTCTGCAACGACTTCCAGAAGTTGAATGAAGTATCGAAGTTCGATCTTTATCCAATGCCCCGGGTGGACGAGCTAATTGAAAGACTGGGGCAGGCCCAATACTTCACGACGCTCAATCTGACCAAGGGATACTGGCAGGTGCCGCTAACAGTGTCGGCCAAGGAGAACACCGCCTTTATTACCCCGGAGGGGCTCTATCACTATGTTGTGTTGCCTTTTGGGTTGCATGGGGCCCCGGCTACATTCCAGCGGCTCATGGACATAGTGTTGGAGCCTCATCGGAAGTACGCGTCCGCTTACTTTGATGACATTATCATTTTTAGTAAGGATTGGCAAACCCACTTATCCCAGGTACAGGCAATGGTGGATTCCCTCAGGGCAGCCGGCCTGACAGCGAATCCATAAAAATGTGCCATGGGGCTCGAGGAGGCCCGGTACCTTGGGTATGTGAATGGGCGAGGGGTTATCAAACCCCAAATAAACGAAATCGAGGCCATTCAAAATTGGCCCCAACCAGTGTCTACCAAACAACTGAGGGCATTCCTCGGCATAGTTGGGTACTATCGACGCATCATACCCAACTTTGCTGGGCGAACGGCGGCCGTGTCCTTTGTTAAAAGGGAAGAAATCTGCTATGGTGCGTTAGAATCCCCAAGCAGAGGCAGCCTTTCAGTCCATTAAGTTGGCCTTGTGCGGACAGCCCGTCCTCATCAGTCCTAACTTCAAACACACCTTCGTTCTGCAAACAGACACCTCGGAGGTGGGGCTGGGGGCTGTGCTATCGCAAGAAGTGGACGGAGAAGACTATCCGGTCACTTACTTAAGCCGGAAATTGTCCCCGGCGCAAAAAAATTATAGCGTAGTGGAGTGCTTGGCTGTTAAATGGGCCTTGGAGTCCTTACACTATTATTTGCTTGGGCGACAGTTCCGGTTGGTTACAGATCACGCTCCCCTGGTCTGGATGCGAAATGCCAAGGAACGTAATGCTCGAGTCACCCGGTGGTTCCTGTCCCTCCAAAACTTCAGTTTTTCAGTGGAGCACTGGGCTGGCAAGTTGCAGGGCAATGCAGATGCCCTGTCCCGGGCACCCTGTTTGGTGGATGAGGTTCAACCCCACAAATTTGAACCGAGGGGGGGAAGGTGAGACAGTGTGGGGGATCATATGCGAGGAGCGCTATGTCTCCCCCAGAATGCGCACTGTCACATATTGAACCCGTTATAGGGTGTAAGAAAGAGGGACGGTCCACTCCCTCCGCTCCGTGTCTTGCAGGTTTCCCCGGAAGGAGACACAGGGTTAAAAACCTGGTTAGGAGACAGGGTGGAGTTCCCTGTGGACAGCTTTAGCCTAAAGCTGAAGCAGCAGCATCTATCGACCGGACAGGTCAAGAGCTCCAGGGGCCGTGTGTGGTAATAACACGGCCTAGCCTGGGAGGGCTGGGAGCTCGGTGCAACCTTAGCCGGAGAGCTCATAACCGGAAGGGATCAGGTTACTATCGATGAACTGTATCCATTGTACCCGGCTGCGACCCGGATTCCGGCATCTTGTGCCACCGCTGTGTTTTCAGCAATAAATCCGGGTACTGTATGAACTACTACCAGGCTCAACGTTTTTCCTGTCTTGCAATCCCGGCGCTGGCCCACAACATATATATATATAGAGACTGCTTTATATTAAATAGTTCTTCCTCTAGAGCAGTGGGGCTAACCAGATGGGGCAGGGTTATGTGAAGGGGCGAGCTACTAAGGGGTGTGGCTATGTGAAGTGGGTGGGGCTAACATGAGGGGCGGGACTATGTGGGGACACGAGTTATGAAGTGGACAGAGATAACCGGAGAGGGCGGGGCCATGAAGAGGGCTTTAAGGCGGCCTATCATACTCCCTAACATGTCCATTGTACTGTAGACAGTGAATGGGCTATCCTCTGGACATTACTCTTCTACAAACCCCACCAAACCATAAAGGTCTACACAGACTGATGACCATCCATGTAAGCTTAGCCCTATACCCCATTTCCTCAAGATGCCTGGACCACCAGTGCAATAAGCCCCGGCACCTTGTGCAACCCCTATCCCGTTGTAGATTGTAAGCTCTTTTGAGCAGGGTCACCTTCATTTCTTGCTTTACTTATTGTATTTTTTTTTTCACATTGATTCTATGCCTATTGTTTTTGTATCCAATTATTGTACTTTATTTGTTCTCTACTGTAATTACTTACTGTATATTTTCTGTACGCTAACCCTACATTGTAAAGCGCTGCGGAATATGTTGGCGCTATATAAATAAAGCTTTATTATTATTATTATTATTATTATATCTATAAAAATTACTCCTTCAAATACAGCAATCTATTTTTTCTATATCTCACAAAATATATAAGGTAAGTTTTTTGCACAATTTTATCACATAAATATTTTCACAACCACTGCAGTTGAAATACTGTAATCTTTTTATATCTGATAAATCAATGCATAATACATAAATAAAATTATCTATCCAAAATAGAGCAGCAAGTAAAACGTGAGACATTGAGGTCCTAAGTAGAGATGTCACACAAGTTCAAAACCGCTTTTCACTCCATAACACCATTTTAATATCTTTGCATTAAAATTATCCAGTTAAGACCCTAAAAATATCCTGATAATTTCCAAATCCTTGAATACCTCTAAGCATTACATCACCCTCACAGGAATATAGGTAAACAAGACAAGAGTTCAAACATGATCTCATCCTAAACTCTTCAGTCTTAAAAAAAATGAAAAAATATATATTTTTTCTTCCCCTTTTATTCTTTCTCTCTCATTTTCCATTTCTGATATGAATCTAATGAAATATGAAATACTGGATATAGACATTTCAAATATCCAATATATGAAGCATTCTTTTATTTATTCATTTTTATTACCGTATATACTGCGTATAAGCCGAGTTTTTCAGCCCAAAAATTGGGCTGAAAAGTACCCCCCTCGGCTTATACGCGAGTCAATACGGTCCCCATGAGTATACAGCAGCCACAGCAGCCCCAGCAGCCCCAGTAATCCAGGCCCCCCCCCCCCCACTTGCTCCAGAAACCTGTAAAGTAAAATATACTTATCACTGTCCCGCTGCCGTCCCCGCCGCTGCCGGCATAGTGATCCTCCATCTTCATCTGTCTTTTTCCGGTTTCCTCTGTTCGGCGCCGGCAATGACGTCATTGCCGGCGCCGAACAGAGGAAACCGGAAAAAGACAGATGAAGATGGAGGATCACTATGCCGGCAGCGGCGGGGACGGCAGCGGGACAGTGATAAGTATATTTTACTTTACAGGTTTCCGGAGCAGGGGCCCTGGATTACTGGGGCTGCTGTATACTACCGCTGGGGCTGCTGGGGATGCGATATACTACCACTGGGGCTGCTATATACTACCACTGGGGCTGCTGGGGCTGCTATATACTACCACTGGGGCTGCTGGGGCTGCTATATACTACCACTGGGGCTGCTGGGGCTGC
>JARQOC010000004.1:323125385-323150423 GCA_033576535.1 Allobates femoralis
TATCTGTATATAGCTTGTTCTTAATTTCCGTAATGGAATCTGCTGAATAAGCTGTACATAATAGATCCTGTATACTTGCTTCTTCATCTTATGTATCTATTTGTACTTTCATTTGTACAATATGCAATGTTTAGCAATGTTACTGTTACCAATTATAACCTTAATAAAAATTATTTGAATTTAGAAAATTGTGACGTATATTTGTATTAAACCCCTTGAGTCAATGTTCCATAGATCACTTTTCATTGCAAATGTTGCTGCAAATATTTTGGGGTATGTCTCTACCAGCTTTGCACATCTAGAGGCTGAAATTTTTGCCCATTCATTTTTTGCACACCAGCTCTAGCTCAATAAGATTGGATGGAGAGTGTCTGTGAAGAGCAATCTTTAAGTCTTGCCACACATTCTCAATGGGATTTAGGTCTGGACTTTTGACCATTCAAAGACATGAATATACTTCAAACCAAACCATTCCACTGTAACTTTGATAGAATATTTAGGGTCATTGTCCTGCTGTAAAGTAACATAAAGTTTACTGACACAAAGTACATGTCACGTCGCCGTTGGACTTGGTGGCTGGTGTTCCTGCCCTGGCCGCTGCGAGGCACCGTAGTCTTTCTGTTAGTGGTGTCGGTGATAGGAGGGCAATGTCTTCATGTGGACCTGCCCCTTTGACACCTCTCGCTGAACATCACCATGTTTCTCCTGTGGGTGATGTTAGTTACAGAAGAGAGGTTCCTGTAGAGGCGTCTGGTAGGCGCAGGCTTTGTTCTTCTATCAGAAGTGGGGTGGTTGGTACCAGTCATGCATCACCATCTGGCCTGGTTTTAGGGGCGGTCCAGATGAGGTCATCAGGCTGTGAGCTCCATCCTATGAGAGGAAACCTCGCCCTTCAAATACCTTGGAGCCTGTCTTGCCAGACATAGTATTGGTTTCCCCAGTAATCTAGTGTGTTTTTTGCATTTTGACTCTGACCTTTGCCTGAATTTTTGACCCTTCTACAACATAACGGTTTTGTACCTTTGCTGCCCTCCCGGCTTTGACTCTCACTCCTGACTACGTTTTCGGGTCCTGCTTTAATATTTCCTTCCTGGCGACCTTCCTGCTCCAGTTAGCTGCTCACCCTAGGCAGCTACCTCCTGGGCTCCGATGTAATTCCAGATCCCTGTATAGGGGTAAAAGGTCTCGTGGTTTCTTATGGAGCTGCCTTACCAACAGCTCAGACTCACAGCGGATCGTCATCACATTACACATACAAGTTATAAGTATGACAATGCCAGGCTCCCAATCCGCACATCAGGCAAGGGGAACATCTTAGGTTGGCAGATGTCAGGCGATGGTATAGCAGGAGGTTATTTTGGGTTGATGCACAATGCAAGAACATTGGGGAATACTATATACTGACTCTATACTATCGGAGTGTTTGCCTTTTTATCCTTGTCAAGAACATCAAGGACATGCTCGTCCTTACCCATTATCATGGAGCAGGCTGTGCCCCGAAACCTTCAATAAGGCGGCGTTCACACATTGCGTATTATTGCGCACTTTTTTGCGGGCGCTTTTCAAAATACGCAATGTGCTTTTTCTCTGCCGGCAAAGTGAATGGGAAATTCACTTTGCCGTGCAGACAGTGCATAAAAATACACAGCGCCTACGTAAAAGGAATGACCTTGTCAATTCTTTACGCAGCAGCGACGGCGCTTTTTCCTATAAGGGTGGGCACTGCTGCATCTGACATCACAGAGGAGAGGAAGAATCCTGCTTTCTCTTCCCCTGTGTAACACCTGTGACCACCCATTTGATTTCGCAGTGTATTAATATACACTGCAAAATCAAAATTAAATAAAGACAAATGTATTAAAAATAATAAAGAATTAAATACCCTCTGACGGGTGTTCCAGCGTCCAGGAGCCAGGAGCCACTGCTGGAATTGCCCTGCTAGGACCTGTGGTGATGTCAGAGGGCATTCCGGTAATGTGATATGTATCACATGACCGCGAGCGGCCAATCAGCGCTCGTGATGTCACTCTGACATCACGGCAGGTCCTGGCAGAACCATACATTGACTGCCTCTGCACCAGAGACCGGAGAAAAGGCGTCAGAGGGTAAGTATTTGATTCTTTATTATTTTTCATACATTTTACTTTATTTAATTTAGATTTCGCAGTGAATATTAATACACTGGGAAATCTAATGGGGCAGTCACACATGTCATGGGGGGAGGAGGAAGCAGAATTCTTCCTCCCCTCTGTGATGTCACCTGCGCATTTGGGGTGAAGAAAGCACAGTGTATGAATTCCCCGGCGTATTTTGTTGCGCTTTTTTGCGCAGCAAAAAATCGCCACAAAAAGCGCGCGCAAAAAGCTCAACAAAATACGCAAATGTGTGACCGTAGCCTTAGGGTACCAACACACCTGGTGACATTGCCGATTACATAGGCGACACAGGGGCGTGGCCTATCGGCGGCGAGAGCGCCACTGCGTCGCCTAATGTAAAGGGGCGATGTTGGCGCTAAATATCGCCTCTGAGTGGTCGCCTGGTTTCTCAGCAGGGCTCTGTATACATCGCCCCATGTAACATACCAATCGGCGATGTTACAGGCGATGGGAGCCACAGGCTCCCATGTTACAGCATCGCTGCTGGGGTTTGTAGACACCCCAGTGGCGATGCCACCTGTAACATCTCCGGTGCGTCGCCGGAGGCATCGCTGCGTGTAAACACACGACGGTGACGCTGGCAAAAAGCGATATCTCCGGCAAAGTCACCAGGTGTGACAGTGCCCTTAAAGTGTTTTTTTCCCTTGCAGACTGTAAAGCCTGTGCAAATATTTGCAGAGCAAACACATTCAGAAGCATAAAGGATGATAATGAATACACTATCAGAAGATTCCTGACCTGTGCCTCCAAGGCAGTAATATATCAAATCATATGCCAGTATAAGTACTACATAGACATGGCCACCCGTGAGCTTACAATTCGGGTAGGGGAACATGTCCGGGACATCTTAAAAGCTAAGGACGCACCTCCAGAAGAAACTTTGAAGCCAATCCCCCGGCATTTCAAGACATTCCATAATTAAGAGGCAAAGCATTTCAGAGTCAAAGCAATAGGTCAGATTGATCCTAGAGGAGGTAATATTAGTAAAAGCTTGGCTAGATTGAAGAGCATATGGATCTATTGCCTGGTGACTGTAGCCCCAAATCGTCTTAATGACCATTTTGGCTTTAATGAGGACCTGTCCCCCTCTGGTGCATGGCAATCTAAATGTACCACTGAATGCAGCATACCTGCTGCATTCAGGGAAGGGCTCCCCCATGTTTCTAGCCCCCCTGTACCTTGAGAAATAGACTTTAGAAAGCTTACATATAGTGAGTCCAGAGGGCATTCCTGCTTATAGAGTCAGCGCCGCCACGGGGCTTCTCCCCCCTTTGGACGCTGTGTGCCACCTCCTGCTGCTCTTTCTTTCTCCTGTCTGTGTGCAGCCCCCTCTTCGCCTGCACTGATGTGTAAGTGTCTGATCTCACACAGGCACAGAGTGAGGATTTGTCAGGAGTGGGAGCTGGCGCCTGACATCACGACCTCGCTGTGCACCTGCGTGAGATCAAACACTTACACATCAGTGCAGGCGAAGAGGGGCGAAGCCCCGTGGCAGTGCTGACTCCATAACCAGGAATGCCCTCCGGACTCACTATATGTAAACTTTCTAAAGTCTATTTCTCAGGGTACAGGGGGGCTAGAAACATGGTGGACCCCTTCCGTGAATGCACCAGGTATGCTGCATTCAGTGGTACATTTAGTTAGCCATGCACCAGGGGGGTGGCAGGTCCTCTTTAATGTATTTCTAATGGTCTAGTTGAAGGTATATATACATTTTTAATTTTCATTCATTTTAAAATATTAGTCTGTCAGTATATATGTTATATTTTCAACTTTTCGTAGTAGTTTGTTTGTTCTGAGTTATAATGAGGAGTTCTCTTTTTTTACGAGGACTAATGATGGGCAAACCTGAACTATGAAGCTCGGGGTCCATACTGAACACCTAGTGTTCTGGATTTCCCTGGGAAGTCAGTGTTACAGTTCAGGTTTGGGTTCAGGTTCAGGGGCGGGGAACTGTAAAATAAAGAAAATTGTTATTAAACATCACCATTGTACTGTGTTTTATCGTCCTGCGCCCTGCCGTCCCGCCACATGTACTTCCGGGCCCACTCATTAACTTCGGGGATGTTGACTGCAGAGGGCAGAACAACTAATCACAGACGCTGTCACACAGAATGGCAGTCTGTGATTGGCTGTTGGATTAATCTGGAATCAGCCCATACATTCTAGTGTGGTAGAATGTATGGGCTGGTTTCAGGTTATTTTAGCAGCTAATCGCAGATGCCCATTCTCTGTGACAGCATCTGTGATTGTCTTTTGAGCCCCTCATACATATAGTACTGCTAAATTAAATAAATAATTTTAAAAACATGACGTAGCGTTCCGCAGTATTTTTTATTCTCAGCGCAGATAAAGCAGACAGCTACAAGGCGCCACCCCCTCCTGCCTGGCTTAATCTTGGCTGGCAATCAAAATACATCCCATTATTTTTTAAAATCATTTAAATAAACAAACAATGTAAAAAAATTAGCGTGGGCTCCCAACCTATTTTGAACGCCGGCCAAAGTAAAACCCAGGCAGCTTGCGACTGGGATTGTCAGCGAGGTAGGACCCAAGAATTTTGGGCCCCCCATGCTGAAAACCGCAGCCCGCAGCCACCCCTGAAAATGCCATATTCATCGGAGGACCATTTCAGGTGCTTTAACCAACTCTTACAGCGGCCCTGGTGGTGGTGGCATGCTGGGTAATAATGGGGTTAATACCAGCTTTATATTGTCAGCTGACACTAAGCCAGAAATTTATGGTGTCAGGCCAATATTAGACCCAGCCACCATGAATTTCTACTAAACATTAAATAAAACTACACAGTGAAAAAAATTATTAGAAATAAAATACAACAAATTTATGGACTCCATCATTAATTATCAAGAAACCTCCCTCCAACGTAATCCACAGGATTTTGTTGTTATCTTCAGTTCTGCTACATTTCTGGATATACCGGAGGTTAAAGACAGACCCCAGAAGCAAATGCAGCGGGTCGCCGGAAAGTAAAATGATAAGGTTTAATAATTCTTTGTTTTATTTTACAGCTCGAAGTTCGGACTCATGTTCGAGTAACATTTGGCCCCGAATTCAGAGTTTAAAAAAAAGTCCGGGTGAGTCCGCCAAACCCAAACATCGGCAGGTTCGCCTATTACTAGTGAAGAAGGGGCCATTTTTATATGTGATGTTGTTGTGAATTTGTGATTTGAATATATATTAATTTTTATGTGTATCTTTTGGGCAGATGAAATGGTGGTTATGTTTGGAGTTAATGTCAACTGTGGCTGAAGTTGAAGAGGCCCTGTGGTGCAGTGGTTTGCTGCATTGCCATTGTGTATGCTGGGACTTGTAGTTCAGCAAGTTATGCTCTGCAATAGAAGCCCAGAAAGGTCACTATGGGACTTGTGGTGCCATAAGGGTAACGTTTGCAAGTTGCTGAGGATGGGTGTGGCTTATACCTGATAACGAATGTTGTGTGAGGAGATGGGGAGACAGAGTCCATAAATGTCTCTGTGATGCAAGGAAGCTCTCTGTGTGTGTGTGTGTGTGTGTGTGCGTGTTTGCAAGTGGCTGCAAATGCCATTTTTCCTGGTGACACATGGTCAGGAGACTGTGTCTCTCAGTGCTTGGGAGCAGGTGTCCCTGGAAGGCATGAGGGCTGGAGACCGAGGCTAGAGACCGAGGCTAGAGAACCTGGGATGGCTCTCTGAGTTCAAGAGGCTACAGTCCACGGAGAGTCTGGATTAGACAGGAATCTATGTATCCCAGAGAGGCAGCTTCTTAAACAATCCACTAAGGTCAATGGACACTATGATGGACTAAGTGTGAGATGCCAGGCAGGCACATCTGCCATTGGGACAGACTGGTATGTCACTAATGTTCCGCTGATGTAATGTAAATGAACTGTGCACTATATGCAGTTTATGATGTAATAATCTGCTGAACTGTTAATTTGCTGAAAAATACGCCTGTTTGACTCAATCCCGCTACCATTTGAGTGTCCCACAACAACCTACCAAAGCAAATCCCTACAGCCCTTTGAAAGTTCGTTCTTAAAGAAGAAAAGGAAGTGGTAAGATATTATCTTATTCTTATTGCTGCACTCCGTCCCCCTGCTGAACACTTTCTATGGACTTCTATATATATATATTATATAGGCCCATTTCACATCTAAGCCTGGGCTGCGTTTTGCTCCGTTTGCGTTTCTATGCATTTTTACCACTAAAAACGCACCCAAACGCATGCGTTTTTGCCCCCATTGATTCAATGGAAAACACATTGCAAATGCATGCAAAAACACGTGTGTTTGCAAAGACGCAAAACGCATGCGTTTTTGCAAGCGCAGCCCTACACGCAGCAGCCCACGTTTTGGGCTGCGTTTGCAATGGGTTTTCCATTGAAATCAATGGGGGCAATAACACATGTGTTTGGATGCGTTTTTCACGGTAAAAACGCATGGAAACGCAAACGCAGCAAAACGCAGCCCAGGGTTAGATGTGAAATGGGCCGTAGATATATTATATCTCTGCAATCATACATGTAATCATTGAGGTAAAGGTATGATTGCACTCAGTATCCCAGAGCCTGTAGCCCTAAAACCTGCTGGTTGGTCCTCTTTAAAACCTTTACATTACACAAAATGTGATGATCATACTTAGAGAACAGCCATGACTGTAGAACTGAGAAAGATTAAAACTAAATGTTGTGAATGTTACAAAAGTCAGCAATCAGTAGGAAGTGTACAGGCCTTTGCTTTGAATGACAGCACATCTGTGACCACAGGACATCACTAGACTCTCACACTGCTCTGGTGTGATTTTGACCCACTCTTCTTCCAGTGTCTTCCACAGTTCTGTGACTGCTGGGGTTTTCTGGGCCATACCTTTATCACCAAGGATTTTCCAGAGAAATTTTTTATTGGGTTTAGATCAGGACATGGTGTTGACCATTTCATTGTTTGTGTTGTCTGTTTTAAGGAACTGCTTTAACCACGTTGCTGTGTGATGGGGGCATTGTCCTGCATGAAAATTGCTGGCTGATTGAGTGCTGAGCGCAAGTAAGGAACCGCATGTTGTTGAATAAGGTTCTGATACACACTTGAATTCAGTCTGCCTTGTAGGGTTTGTCATATAATTAAGGAAATAGCACCAGTTGCCAGATTAATACCAATAACTTGCAGGTATCTTAAAGTGTTCTCTACACTGGGTGCAGAATTATTAGGCAAGTTGTATTTTAGAGGATTATTTTTATTATTGATCAACAACTATGTTCTCAATCAACCCAAAAGACTCAAAAATATCAATAGCTTAAAGGGGACCTGTCACCTAAATCTAAGCCCCTACACTATCACTACCTGTCCCTACACCTAGCTGTTCCCTATCTATCCCTATCTGAGCTAAAGGGGCCCTATAAAACATCAGAAAGATAACTTATAACTTATAGAAGTTCCTGAGGTTGGGGACTGAAAAGGCGGCACCAGGCTCCACGCATCACTCCTCTATGCAGCAGCGCACGCCCCGCTGGGCGGCATTAGTCTTTCTTCATCGCCGCACCTCTATTTGGAATCTCCCGCCCTCTGTAGACCTATCATGCACCGGCCGCTAAGTCACATCTGGCGTGGTGCATTATGGGGCCGATCACGTGATCGGCCCCAGTGCATTTTAAATGTTTAATACAATCTTATAGCAGACAGACAAGTTTCAACCTGTGTATATACAGTACATAAAAAGGAAGGTGCTGACAGTTTCAGGAGACAAAGCCACTGTGTGCTGCTTAGTACTGTACATCAATCATATAAAAGTATAAATGTAAACATACCACAAAGTATCAATAATGACAAGGTGAAGAATGCAGACTTGGTAAAAAACATCATTTAGTTCAGTCATATGTAAAGTGCATTTCAGGTAAACTGACAGAACAAACTATACTGAATAGTCTGCACAAATTCCCTAATAGATGTTCTATGGCAATAAAGTGCGATGCATACCCATAATAGTGAAAGGAGAGGCACACAGTGTCAGGGAAGCCCTGAAATGTGTTTCCCTGTTTTCCTCGGGGGCTGTGGTATAGTGTGCAGTGTAAGTCCGGTTTCTTATTACTTACAGCTGTTGCCAATATCGGCGCATCATCGCTGATCAGCAGTGACTACAATGCGGCCGCCGGAGTAATCCCGGAAGAGGGGAAGTCCCCCTAGACGTCTATGATTCCAAGACTCCCCCTCTTACAGCCGCGTCATAGCCACATGACCGCGGCGGTCAGCGCATGCTCACTGGCCATACTGGGGGAGAGAAACAATATAGTAAGCAGCGGTGCAGCGTTTAAGTTTTAACCCATCACTTGCATCTCACAGGGAGAATGCAATACATTCTCTCAACCAAGTTCTCTACCTCCCAGTAAGTTTTTGGGACTCGGAATATCAATCTATCATTAAGGAGACTCAAGAGAGAAAACATACAAGTGTGGAAGAGAGAACATATACACAATAAACATAGCCCCAATAGTATTCATAATTCAAGTCACATGTATGTGACAGGTGGTAGGGGCACAATGTCAAATAGTTGCTCTTCCAAACTTCTTGGTCCAATGGTGTATATCCAAGTCCTTATAAGAAATCCAAAAATCCCAGACTCCAATGTGTATGTGAACTAAAAGTGAACATAAATACACACATAAATTAAAATACCGTACTGACAAATAGTAAAGGCAGTTCTAAAAAGAGAGACAGGGCAGCTCAATGAAGTCTAATATATGAAAAGAAACTGTAATAGAGAAGGGCAAGTGTACAGATCCTCATTAGAGGAATTGACTATGATGAAAAGTTTCTTTAACAAAAAAGAGAAAAGACAATTTATCTCCCAGATGGAGTACGTAGAGCCAGGATACAGGATACATTAGATGTCCAGATCACTCAGTCACCAGAACCACAAATCATGAGAACAGCCGCTGAAGACGCTTTTTCTCTACTACAGGTTTTTCACCTATGTTGTGGGAAAAATATCTAGGGGGAAACCAAATCACTATCCTAACAGGAGACGGACGTTCTTAAACTCCACCAAAAGAAGGTAGAGGGAAGGTCAGGAACAAAGCATTTGCAGGAAGCCAGGATATGCATAACTATTAGGAACTTATTTCCAATGCAATAACTCAAAATTGCAATAAGGCAAAAAGAGCAAAAAAAGGGGGCAAAAAAAGTGGACAAAAACACAGAGCAGGGTTACGTCCAAAGAGCATATATGCCACTACTGCAGCTGGTTCAAGTACACATGGGCAAAGAGTAATCGGGGAAGGGGCCTGACATGCGTACAAGGTTGAGGTTCACAGAAAAGGGGGGAAACTAAGTCGCTCATTAAGCCCATATGGCGACATTGTCCAAGCCTATGGATGCAGCCGCACTCCAACTTAGCTAGAGTCTTTTTTAGATCTCCACCTCTTATACCCAAGTGGATCTGGTCAATGCCACACACCAGTAGGCTTGAAGGATCACAATGATGGTAAAATTTAAAATGTCACGGTATGGTTCGTAGAGTTGGCAAGTCCTCCACTTTTACTGCCCCCTCAATCCCCTTCACATGTTCACGCACCCTCCTCCGAAACTCCCTTGAGGTTAACCCTATATACACAAGTTCACAACTGCATGTGGCATAATAAATCACACCTACGCTGCTACATGTGATATATTGCCTTATTTTGAAGTCCCTCTTCCCATCAGCACTTGCAAAATGCGTAGCTCTGATGATATTCCTGCATGACAGGCAAGAGCCACACGGGTAACAGCCCTATTTAGGTCTTCCAATGTTAAATGGACGTACCGATTTCCGCACATAATGGCTGTGAACCAAAATATCGCGTAGACTCTTGCCTCTCCTTACTGTCATGAGTGGGCGGTCCGGGATGAATCCCGTAGGACTGGATCAGTTTTTAGAACCTGCCAGTTTCTGTTGAGAATGCCTCTGATAGCATTGATTATTATACGTTGAAATGAATCTCACCACGAGTCTGTCAGTTTTATCCTCTGGAGGTATGCAATACAGTAAAGAATTTCTTGGTGTTCCTCTTGCTCTCCTGTATCCTCGCCTAATGGTTCGGATGCTATATCATCTGTCAACAAAAGCTCCCGCATGTCCGTCGCACGCACTTCGAAGTCCAAATCCTTGAAGCAGATCCGTCTTAGGCGTAAAAACTGCCCAATTGGGATTGCCGCAATGGTGGACCCCGTGTGTGAGGACAACGCATGTGGGAGGGAGTTGACAGAGGTCTCCTTTCCTGAAAATGCTTGTCTCATCATCGCCCCCCACTTGAATGGAAATTTTAATTTCCAAAAATTCAATTGTTCTTGGATGATGTTTATATGTGAGGACGATGTTGAGGTCATTGCAATTCAGGAAGAAGATGAACGTTTCCAGCTCGGGGATGGTTCCACCCCAGATAATAAGTACATCATCAATATAGCACAGCCAGCAATGCACATGGGTCACGGCCGGCATCCCGTCGCCAAAACCTCTTGCTCCCACCATCCAAGAAAAGGTTTGCATATGACGGGGCAAAGGCCGTGCCGATAGCATGCCTCGCTTTTGGAGGTAGAACTAATCCTCGAACAGGAAAAAGTTATGTGTTAACACAAACTCCAGCAAGACAAGGACAAGACAGCAGAGGTGTGAATCCAAATTACTCATCTCCATAAAAAATCAAACTGTGCGTAACCCGTGGTGATGTTCTATACAGGTGTATAAGGCCTCCATCTCAACGGCCACCAGTGATACCCCACCCTCTAGATTGAGTCCATCAAGACGCCGCAGGACGTCCGTGGTGTCTCTGACATAGGAGGGCAATGTCTCCACCAATGGGTGTAGATAGTATTCAATAAACTTACACATCATATCACATAGCCCTCCTATGCCAGAGACAATTGGACGCCCTGGCGGGGTCTGGGGATTCTTATGTATCTTAGGTAATAAATAGAAGGTGGGGATCACAGGTGCCTTAACGAGGAGGCCCTCCAGAATTTTTTTGGAAATTACACCATGTTGTAGGTGCACTTATACAATTTTTCATGGTTGTTTAATGCTAGCTGTATAGCACCATATTACATATGAGGTCCAGTACGCCCCTCACTAATTTTAATATTTGTTTTCCCTCCCTGTAGATCTCACATTTTAGGAGGGACCACAGGTCTCTATGGGTTTCAGATCAGGTGAACAAGGGGGCCATGCCATTATTTTTTCTTCTTTTAGACCTTTAATGGCCAGCCACACTGTGGAGTAGTTGGATGCATGTGATGGAGCATTGTCCTGCATGAAAATCATGTTTTTCTTGAACGATACAGACTTCTTCCTGTACCACTGCTTGAAGAAGTTGTCTTCAAGAAACTGTCAGTAGGTCCGATTGAGCTTCACTCCATCCCTCAACCCAAAAAGGTCCCGCAAGTTAATCTTTGATAATACCAGCCCATACCAGTACCCAACTTCCACCTTGCTGGCATCTGAGTCGAAGTGGAGCTCTCTGCCCTTTACTGATACAGCCTCTGGCCCATCCATCTGGCCCAATCAAGAGTCACTCTCATTTCATCAGTCCATAAAATCTTTGAAAAATCAGTCTTAAGATATTTGTTGGCCTAGTCTTGACGTTTTATCCTATGTTTCTTGTCCAAAGGTGGTCGTTTTTCAGCCTTTCTTACCTTGGCCATGTCCCTGAGTATAGCACACCTTGTGCTTTTTGATACTCCAGTAACGTTGCAGCTCTGAAATATGGCAAAACTGGTTGCAAACGGGATCTTGGCAGCTTCACGCTTGATTTTCCTCAATTCATAGGCAGTTATTTTGCGCCTTTTTTGCCTAACACGCTTCTTGTGACCCTGTTGACTATTTGCCATGAAACGCTTGATTGTTCGGTGATAACGCTTCAAAAGTTTGGCAATTTCAAGACTGCTGCATCCCTCTGCAAGACACCTCATAATTTTGGACTTTTAGGAGCCTGTCAAATCTCTATTCTGACCCATTTTGCCTAAGGAAAGGCATTTGCCTAATAATTAAGCACACCTTATATAGGGTGTTGATGTCATTATACCACACCCCTCCTCATTACAGAGATGCACATCACTTGATTTACTTAATTGGTAATTGGCTATCAAGCCTATACAGCTTGGAGTAGGGCAACATGTATAAAAAGTATAATGTGATCAAAACACTCATTTGCCTAATAATTCTGCACACAGTGTAATTTTGATCAGTGTTCTTTAGCATTTATATTTTTAGTCTGTGCTTTAGAATATTTTCAATTCATGAAATAAGCTTAAAATACTACTAATTTATTCATGTTAGGATATTATCTCATAGGACAACACAATGACCTTAACATTAAGGAAATTGTGTGTTGTTCTCTAATTTTGATCGCCACCGTGTGTATATACATATATATATACCGTATATACTCGCGTATAAGCCGAGTTTTTCAGCCCAAAATTTGGGCTGAAAAGTCCCCCCTCGGCTTATACGCGAGTATATAAAAAATACCGCAGCAGCCCTGGAGGTACACAGGCCCCCCATCAAGTTCCAGGGCCCCCCCCCCTTGCGCGTCAGCCTGTAAAGGAAAATCATACTTGCCAGTGTCCTGTCGCGCCGTCCGCAGCTGCCGACACGCGATCCCCGGCTTCATTCCGCGTCTTCCGCATTTCCTGTAGTCGCGGGCAATGACGTCATTGCCCGCGACCACAGGAAGTCGGAAGCCGGAAGACGCGGATTGAAGCCCGGGATCGCGTGTCGGCAGCTGCGGACGGCGCGACAGGACACTGGTAAGTATGATTTTACTTTACAGGCTGGCGCGCAAGGGGGGGGGGGCCCTGGAACTTGATGGGGGGCCTGTATACCTCCGGGGCTGCGGCTGTATACAGCCCCGGGGCTGCGGCTGTATACAGCCCTGGGGCTGCTGCTGCTGTATACTACCTAAGGGCTGCTGTATATACCTATGGGGCTGCATATGGGGCTGCATATGGGGCTGCATATACCTCTGGGGCTGCATATACCTCTGGGGCTGCATATACCTCTGGGGCTGTATATACCTCTGGGCCTGCATATACCTCTGGGCCTGCATATACCTCTGGGGCTGCATATACCTCTGGGGCTGCATATACCTCTGGGGCTGCATATGGGGCTACATATACCTCTGGGGCTGCATATGGGGCTGCATATACCTCTGGGGCTGCATATACCTCTGGGCTGCATATACCTATGGGGCTGCATATGGGGCTGCATATACCTCTGGGGCTGCATATACCTATGGGGCTGCATATACCTCTGGGGCTGCTGTATACTACCACTGGGGCTGCTGCTGTATACTACCACTGGGGAGGCTGCTGTATACCTCACTGCTGGGGGTTGTATACCTGTGCTGGAGTCCACCCTCGGCTTATACGCGAGTCAATAAGTTTTCCCAGTTTTTGGGGGCAAAAGTAGGGGGGTCGGCTTATACACGGGTCGGCTTATACACAAGTATATACGGTATATATATATATTATGTGGTGATGTGGCCCCTGGCCGGGTGCATCACACCGGTTATCAATGCAGGTCTCTGTTCACATGGGCTGGTTTTCCTGATTGTGTGTGCTGTGTGAAACCTGTCCGGTGTACAGGGGGTTAACAGCTGGTACAACTCTGTTCATCCAACACACACAGTACCTCTGTACCTAGGACAGGCTCTGTCCTGGCCGGCTCCACTGGTGAGGGCCAGGTCCTCACTGCTAGGCTGTGTTATCAGCACACAACCACTCTCTCTCTGCACTGTCCGCTCACTAGTCTCCTGAACGTCCTCTCTGAGAGATCTCCCAGCTTCACACAGCAGATCCTCCTGTTCTGATCCCACTCCTCAGCCCAGGGCAGCTCATATCATCTCCTATCCCATCACAGGTGGGCTGAGTGCTTTCCATCAGCACTTAGCGCATGAAAACACTTCAGCTGTTAACCCCCTGTACACCGGACAGGTTTCACACAGCACACACAATCAGGAAAACCAGCCCATGTGAACAGAGACCTGCATTGATAACCGGTGTGATGCACCCGGCCAGGGGCCACATCACCACAATATATATATATATATATATATATATAAAATTATTTATTTTTTGCTTTGTCATTGTGGCACATGATATTTTCTTTAGCTACTTCAGTTCCAAGATCTTAAAACAGTAACAACATCTTACATGGGCTTTATTATGTATTAAATTAGACTAAGAACATATTATTTACTCTTTCTTTTCTTAATTCGCTAGTTCTTTACTAAGTACGTATTATCTCTCTATTTTCTTTATCTGGTTACTCATACTCCTTGTCAGCCTGCTGTGGCTCTTCAGTACTCCTGTCCCCAGTTTAACAATTTTTTTATCTATGTAGTGTCCCGCTGTGCACACGCTCGAATGTCGAAGAGGCAATCCCTTCTCCTAAGTACAGCAGTGGCTGGGCGCTGATTCATGTGTGGTTGTGATGGCATCGCGTTGTCTTGGTGTTTGGTTGGCGCTCTGCTTGCCATAACAGGAAGGGAATACTCAGCATCCTCTCAGAAACAGCTGCTATAGTGACTAACTAGCACTCTGTAGCGGACTCTATCATTCAGAATTTTGCTTAATTACTTTATTGTTTAGTTTCACCAGTCTTCACTATAATATAAATTAGCCCCCAGCACCACACGACTACCATAGGCTCCTGATAAAGCGGTGATGAAACACATATTGGGGCTAGGTGAGGGTCCAGCCGGTCCAGAAACTTATACCTCGTGCACTAAGGTGAGTATCATCATGTTGTTTCTGTTATTACTATTATTGTTATATAAGCATTTATATAGCGCCGTTAGGTTACATGGGGCTTTACAAGTGAGAGGGTAGACAAAGATAAGCGGTAAAAACGATGACAAATCAGTCATACGGGTACAATAGGGCAGAGGATCCTGTCCGCGAGGGCTCACAGTCTAGAGGGGGTGGGGAGGGAGACAGTAGGAGGGGGAGAGGTGAGATGGTGAAGCGGATTAGGTCTCAGTGTGGGTTATAGGCTTGTAGGAAGAGGTGGGTCTTCAGGTTTTTCTTGAAGATTCCCAGGGTAGGGAGTGTCTGATGTCGTGGAGGAAGGATTTCCAGAGTATGGCAGAAGCAAGTCTTGTATGCGGTTGTGGGAGGTGGAAATGCGGGGGGTTGAGAGAAGGAGTTCTTGAGAGGAGAGCAAGTTGCGCGAGGGGAGGTAGCGGGAGACTAGGTCAGAGATGTAGGGAGGGGACAGGTTGTGTATGGCCTTGTATGTCAGGGTCAGGGTTTGGAAGTGGGATCGCTGGGGAGTGGGGAGCCAGTGGAGGGCTCGGCGGAGAGGGGAGGCGGGGGAGTAATGGGGAGATAGGTGGATGAGTCGGGCAGCAGAGTTGAGGATGGTGCGGAGAGGTGCAAGGGAGGAGGCAGGGAGGCCGATCAACAGGAGGTTGCAGTACTCCAGGCGGGAGATGATGAGGGCATAGACAAGTGTCTTAGCCGTGTTGTGGTCAAGGAAGGAGCGGATACAGGCAATGTTTTTTCGTTGGGGTCAACAGGTGGTGGCGGGGCTTGGATGTGGGGCTTGAAGGAGAGGGAGGAGTGGGAGGATTAACCGAGGGCACATTGACTGTGATGGATAGGTCAGGAAGAGGGGGAGGGTTGTTCCGGGGAAAAACGATGAATTCGGTCTTGTCCATGTTGAGTTTGAGGAAGCGGATAGAAAAGAAGGATGCAATGGCGGATAGGCAGTGAGGAATTTTGGATAAAAAGAGAGGAGATATGATGGCCAGACAGATAGAGCTGGGTGTCATCGGCGTAGAGGTGGTATTGGAGGCCGTGTGACTCGATGAGGTTTCCTAGGCCGAGGGTGTAAATGGAGAAGAATAGTGGTCCCAGGACCAAGCCTTGGGGAACGCCTACAGAGAGGGGGTGGGGCGAGGAGGAGGTGTGGGGGTGGGTGACACTGAATGTTCTGTCCGTTAGGTAGGAGGAGATCCAGGAGAGGGCAAGGTCAGTAACGCCAAGAGATTCAAGGATTTGAAGTAGGAGGGAGTGGTCAACAGTGTTGAAGGCAGCAGAGAGGTTGAGAAGGATGAGGACGGAGTAGTGTCGTTTGCTCTTGGCGATCAGAAGATCGTTAGTGACTTTGGTTAGGGCTGTTTCGGTGGAGTGGTGAGGCCGGAAGCCGTATTGTAGGCGATCAAAGAGAGCAGAGGAAGAGAGGTGGGAAGATAGTTCGGAATAGACGTGTTGTTCAAGAGGTTTTGAGGCAAACAGGAGGAGAGATATGGGGCGATAGTTGGAGACTGTTGTGGGGTCGAGGGATGTTTTTTTTAGGATGGGCGTGATTAGGGCGTGTTTGAAAGGTGAGGGGAATGTGCTGGATTTGAGTGATATGTTGAAGAGGTGTGTTAGAGCAGGGATGAGGACTGTGGTGAGGTTAGGGATGAGGTGGGAAGGGAGTGGATCAAGGGCGCAGGTGGTGAGGTGTGATCATGCTAGAATGGAGGTGAGGTGGTCCTCTGTCATGGGGGTGAAACTGCATTTGGGTGGGGGGGATGGGCTGGAGTTGGGATGGGGCAAGGGGAGTGTGAGTCGAAGCTTTGTCTGAGTTTGTCAATTTTGTCTTTGAAGAAGGTGGCAAAGTCGTCGGCGGAGATGAGGGGTGAGGGAGGAGGTGCAGGGGTATGAAGTAAAGAGTTGAAGGTTTTGAAGAGTTTTTTGGGGTTGTGAGACACGGCGGTTATTAGGGAGCAGAAGAAGACTTGTTTTGCGGAGTCAAGGGCAGTCTTGAAGGTATTGAGGGAACGCTTGTTTAGGGTGAAGTGCTCTGCGGAGTGGGATTTTTTCCATTTCCGCTCGGCTGCCCTAGTCGTCCATCAGAGTTTTTTGGTGAGGGTCATGAGCCAGGGTTGTCGTGTACTTGTGTTGTGTTAAATGTGAGTGGAGCAGCCTGGTCGAGGGCTGTAGTGAGAGTGGAGTTGTAGAGGGAGTCAGTGTCTTGAGAAGAGTCCAAGTCTGAGAGAGGGAGGAGGGATTCTGAGCGTGAGTGGAAGTCTATGAGCTTAAGGTTTCTGTGGGGGTGGGGGAGTGTTCAGAGAGGGGGGAGCGTGGTAGGGGGGAGAGGGATGAGAAGGTCAGTAGGTTGTGGTCGGAGTGGCTGAGCGTTGAGCATGCGAGGTCGGTGAGGGAGCAGAGGCGGGTGAAGACAAGGTCAAGTGTGTGGCCACCAGTGTGCGTGGCAGAGGCGATCCATTGGGAGAGGCCAAAAGAGGAGGTGAGGGATAGAAGTCTGGAGGCAGCGGCTTTGGGGGTGTCGATGGGGATGTTGAAGTCAACCATGACGATGGTAGAAATGTCGGAGGAGAGGAGGTGGAGGAGCCAGGTTGTGAAGTGGTCAAAGAAGGTGGAGGGGGAACCATGGGGGCGGTAGACAACGGCCAGTTGGAGGTTGCAGGGGGAGTAGATGCGAACAGAGTGTGCCTCGAAGGAGGGGGGGGGTGGAGTAAGTGGGGAGAAGGAGCAGTCGTTGGCCAGAAGTAGGCCAACACCTCCGCTGTGGGTGTTGGTGGGGCAGGCAGTGTGGGAGAGGGGGTAAGCCAGGTCTCCATGATGCCGAGGAAGGAGAGTTATTTAGAGATGAAGAGGTCGTGGATAAGTGTGAGTTTGTTACAGACCGAGCGGGCGTTCCAGGGTGCGCCGGGTAGGGGGACAGGGGAAGCCGGGGTGGGGGGAATGGGTCAGAAGTTAAGGGGGTTACGAGGATTGGTGATGGGTCATCAGAGTGGAATGGAGGAGGATGAGGTGGTATGGTGGGGTGGGCCAGGATTAGGGGAAATGTCACCGGAGAGTAGGAGGAGAAGGGAGAGAGTTAGGAGGTGGGAGCAGAGGAGCTTGCGTGGTGGGCGTGTATGTCTAGAGATGGTGGGTTTAAAGTGGGGGAGTAGTTCGGAGGATTGGGTGAGGTGGGTAGGAAGGATGGAGGATGAGAGCAGAATTTTTTTCCTCAATGGGGGGATGAGTGGGGGTAGTAGGAAGTGGAGAAGGATGGGAGTGAAGGTGAGAAGAAGTGGGAACATGGTGGGGTGAGTAGGGAGGAGAGGTGGCTGGAGTCAGAGGAAGCCGGGAATGTGGTGTAGCAAGGGTAAGTTCAAGGTGGTGGGTGGTTAGCCGCGTTTGAGGTGCGGCCAGGTGATGAGATGCAGTCCGGGGGAGGAGATGCAGTTCAGGGATGAGGTGCAGTCCAGTGAAGAGGTGATACAGCCAAGGACGTTGTGGCCAGGACGAGTTGGCGCAGATGAAGTAGCCGAGGATGAGGTGATGCAGCCGAGGATGAGGTGAGGCAGCCGAGGATGAGGTGAGGTAGCCGGGATGAGGTGAAGCAGCCGGGGTGGGGTGAAGCAGCTGGGGGTGAGATGATGTAGCCCAGGAGGAGATGATGCAGCCAAAGGGGGTGAAGCAGCCAGGGGATGAGATGAAGCAGCCAGGGGATGAGATGAAGCAACCAGGGGATGAGATGAAGAAGCCAGGGGATGAGATGAAGCAGCCAGGGGGTGAGATGAAGCAGCCAGGGGGTGAGATGAAGCAGCCAGGGGGTGAGATATAGCAGCCAGGCGATGAGGTGAAGCAGCCAGGGGATGAGATGATGCATCCAGAGGATGAGATTATGTAGCCAGAGGGTGAGATGATGCAGCCAGAGGATGGGGTGGCATAGCCAGTGGTGAAATGGCGCAGTCAGGGGTCGGAACCAGCCTGGCCTTGGATGTAGTTGGTGGATGAGGTGCAGCCAGGGGCGAGATGCTGAGATGCAGTCAGGATCGGATGTAGCCAGGGGTGAAATGCAGCCAGGGGTCAAGTGCAGCAAGGGGGTTCATATGGCAGAGAGGTCGCTGCTGCCAGAAGGGTCCGTAAGGCCGAGGGGGCTTGTGCAGTATAACAAATGCAGCCGGGCCGTCAGTGAGGCTGCCAGGGTCAGATGCAGCCAGAGAGGTCCATGCGGCACAGGGGTCACTGTAGCCGGGGGGCCGTGAGGCAGAGGGGGCTGCAAAGCAGAGGGGTTAAAGCATCTAGGGGGACCATGAGGTAGAGGGGTCCATGCGGAGTGTCCATGCAGCAGAAGGATAGGATGAGACCAGGTGGTCAAGGGCCCAAGGTAGTGGTGTAGGAGATGGGCACCTCTGACCAGAATGCAGGCTGTGGCAGGCTGGGGGCTGCTGTGGACCATCCGGCAGGGGGACCGATGGAGGCAGGGCACCGCAGGCGGTGTCGCTGATCCCTGCTCAGCCTACAGCCCTGCGCTGCTGTGGAGGGACCCGAGGGTAGCGCTGCCGGCCCCACTGGGTCCACAGCTTAATTAGGCAGCGGTGGGCTCCGTGGGTAGCGCCGTCTGTCCCCCGCAGCCTGCGGCTGTGCAGCACCGTAGGGGAGCCAGGAACTGCCACAGGAGCTCAGAAGTGGGGCTGGACAGGCCGCGGTCGGGACCCGCAGCGGTGGTGGGGAGAGGTGGAGGGCGGGAGCAGTGGCACCGCACTTACCGGTGGCGTCTGGGCGGGGGCGAGACGTGCTGGCCGCACGAGGGTTCGGGGTTGCTGCAAGGAGGAGCGCACCAGGTGGATGGTGCAGCCTCTGCCGCCGGGACTGCAGGAAGGCTGCAGGTGCAGGCTGCGGCTCAGAGCCCGGGCACTGGAGCAGGATGTTCCCAAAGTGTCTAGATGGAGCGGCTCCCCGGGCAAGCAGAGATGGGGGAGCTGCTGGGCTGCGCCGGGAGCGCAGCGCCGCTGGAGGCGCCTGGATGTCAGTGTGGCTGGGACTGGAGGCCCAGGTGGGGAGCTGCAGGGCACGACCGCTGGCCAGACTGGTCGACCACAGGCTGGAGTGAGTGGCCTAGATGGTTGGTCGGGTGCTCGGGGGTGATAGTGATGAGGCAGGTGGTGTGTGGGGAGGACAGGCGAGCTTGGATGCGGTGGATGGTGTCCAAGGTGCCTGGAGCCTCCTCACATGCGATTATCACCCCCGGCGACCATCTTGAACATTCTGTTATGACTCCTGTTTGTAATAGGTATTCTTCTATATGCTTCCACTCACTATATTAACAAAACAAAGTATTCACTAATCTCAGGGAGACCAGTTCAAGAAAACACTGCGGGCAGCCGGCTAAAGCGCTCAACACAGTGAATTCCTAGGCCCCTTGCCCCCTGGGAATTTTGAATATGCAAATAGAGTCTGTGGAGCCTCGTTTAGGAGTCTCAGCACAGGACTAGCCAGATCTTCCTCTAGTGAAGAACCTAGCCATGATAACCACCATATTAAGTGGCCCTTTGAGTCAATATCCAGCTCTTTACAAGCTTAAAGATATGACAAGGGAATACCAAGGCCAGGTATCCATCCACAGACAGCTGTTTCGGGGTGTTGCCCCTCATCAGTGTGGAGTAGGATTCTGGCTAGGTGGGAGCAATGCCTAGTAGACCAACAAAACAAAGTTTTCACTGATCTCAGGGAGACCAGTTCAAGAAAACACTGCGGGCAGCCAGCTAAAGCGCTCAACACAGTGAATTCCTATGCCCATTGCCCCCTGGGAATTTTGAATATGCAAATAGAGTCTGTGGAGCCTCATTTAGGAATCTCAACACAGGACTAGCCAGATCTTCCTCTAGTGAAGAATCCTACTCCACACTGATGAGGGGCAACACCCCGAAACAGCTGTCTGTGGATGGATACCTGGCCTTGGTATTCCCTTATCATATCTTTAAGCTTGTAAAGAGCTGGATATTGACTCAAAGGGCCACTTAATATGGTGGTTATCATGGCTAGGTCCTTCACTAGAGGAAGATCTGGCTAGTCCTGTGTTGAGACTCCTAAACGAGGCTCCACAGACTCTATTTGCATATTCACTATATTAGGCAGCCATACCATGTAGGATGTGGAAAGGGAATAGTTTTCTCTATTAGGGAGGGAAACATTCAGTCCCTCTGCTCATAGTTTGTTTTTCCCATTTGCAATGGGTATCAAAGTGCTTTGAGGGCAGCTATATTACGTGGGATTATTGCATACATTTTCCACCTTTCTTTCATATCCCTATATATGCTGACTATTAATACTCATTATTTCATAGATAGCTATTGCATAAATTTGCATAATTCTACTACTTTTTTATCATATCCCTGAATATGTTATTATTATTCATGTTGCTGTACAGATACTCATCTATACTACAGATACTTTCCATGTCTAGTACCTATTACTTTATTGAATTGTGAGAATTTTGATATGCAATTGATGGCTTTTTTTTTTTATATCATGGGAGCCTTTTTATTCCTTCCAGGCTGTCTATATATTGTATGTATTATAGTGCATTTTTTTTTATAAACTCCTTGTAAGAATAGCAGAATAGCATTGATTACATAGGTTTCAGAATAAAACATTTTTCATCAGTAATCCGGAGGAGGTAAGGTGAAAAGAATGGGAGGGGGAATAGGGGAAGGAGGGAGGGAGTTGAATATCCAGGATAAGAGAGGGGGGAGGGAAAAGGTGAAGGGATAAAAAAGGGGAGGGAAAAGGACAAGAGAGGTAGAATGTTACAGGGCAGTAAACAGTGAATTATCCAACATAGATAAGATTAACTGGGGTACAAACAACAGGTATAATTTACAATACGTATTCTGTATACATTGAATAAGTAACGTGAGGTCTAACAGGTACTACATGGGCTATGTTTGCTTAGTTTAAAGAATTCAAATAAGGTATTTTAGGATAAAGGTTTGGCTAGCTTAAATCTCTTCCTCCAGGGGGACCAAATTCTCATGTAAGTCATGTGAGGGTGGTTTTCCCACCTCGAAAGTTCTTCTAATCAAGACATTTGGGTACTTTCTAATGGTACTGTCACACGTGTCAACCAAAGCTGCGATGTCGGAAGCAATGTGCGGGTGCGCGGTCGCTTCCGACATCGCAGCCTTGGTGTCACACGGCAGGACGTTGCCAGT
The DNA here is from genome assembly GCA_033576535.1 of Allobates femoralis. Classification (NCBI taxonomy): domain Eukaryota; kingdom Metazoa; phylum Chordata; class Amphibia; order Anura; family Aromobatidae; genus Allobates; species Allobates femoralis. The sequence continues at coordinate 323,147,504 of JARQOC010000004.1, forward strand.
GACGCCGCAGCGATGCGGGCGGAGCCATCGCTCACTGGGCTGGGATCAACCCAGTGAGCGATCCGCAGCAATGCTGCGGTATAGGCTGGATCGCTGCCAACATCGCTATTGCGGTGTCAGACGGTGCGATCCAGCCTAATCGCGGGTTGCAGATTGACAGGTTTATAGTAACATAGTAACATAGTTTTTAAGGTTGAAGGAAGACTTTAAGTCCATCTAGTTCAACCCATAGCCTAACATGTTGATCCAGAGGAAGGAAAAAAAAAACCATGTGGCAACACTAAGCTCAACATTGGGGAAAAAAATTCCTTCCTGACTCCAGATATGGCAATCAGACTAGTTCCCTGGATCAACGCCCTATCAAAGAATCTAGTATATATAACTGGTAATAATATAATTTTCAAGAAAGGCATCCAGGCCCTTCTTAAATGTTAATAGTGACTTACTCATTACAACATCATGTGGCAGAGAGTTCCATAATCTCACTGCTCTTACAGTAAAGAATCCGCGTCTGTGATTATGATTAAACCTTCTTTCCTCCAGACGTAGAGGATGCCCCCTTGTCCCCGTCTCAGGCCTAAGAGTAAAGAGATCATTAAAAAGGTCTCTGTACTGTCCCCTCATATATTTATACATTATTATAAGATCACCCCTAAGCCTTCGTTTTTCCAAGCTAAATAACCCCAAGTTTAATAACCTGTCTTGGTATTGCAGACCCCTTAGTCCTCTAATGACTTTTGTCGCTCTTCTCTGGACCCGCTCTAGTTCAGCTATGTCTTTCTTATACACCGGAGACCAGAATTGTACACAGTATTCTAAGTGTGGTCGCACTAGTGACTTGTATAGAGGTAAAATTATGTTCTCCTCATGAGCATCTATGCCTCTTTTAATGCATCCCATTATTTTATTTGCCTTTGCAGCAGCTGCCTGACACTGGCCACTAAATGTGAGTTTGTCATCTACCCATACACCCAGGTCTTTTTCAGTGACAGTTTTGCCCAGTGTTTTACAATTAAGCACATAATTATACCTTTTGTTTCCTCTGCCCAAGTGCATGACTTTACATTTATCCCCATTAAAGCTCATTTGCCATTTACATAAATCCTCCTGTAATATAAAATTGTCCTCCTCTGTATTGATTACCCTGCAGAGTTTAGTGTCATCTGCAAATATTGAGATTCTACTCTGTATGCCCCCTACAAGGTCATTAATAAATATATTAAATAGAAGCCGGCCCAACACTGACCCCTGTGGTGCCCCACTGTTAACTGTGACCCATTCTGAGAGTGTTCCATTAATAACCACCCTTTGTTTCCTATCACTAAGCCAGTTCTTAACCCACTTACACATATTTTCCCCTATCCCCATTGCCCTCATTTTATGTATCAACCTTTTGTGTGGCACCGTATCAAAAGCTTTTGAAAAGTCCATATACACCACATCCACTGCATTTCTTTGGTCCAGTCCAGAACTTACTTCTTCATAGAAGCTTATCAGATTAGTTTGACAGGTACAGTCCCTCGTAAAACCATGTTGATAATGGGTCATGAGGTTATTTTTCTTCAGATACTCCAGTATAGCATCTCTTAGAAAACCCTCTAGGATTTTACCCACAGTAGAGGTTAAGCTTACTGGCCTATAATTTCCAAGTTCAGTTTTTGTCCCCTTTTTGAATATTGGCACCACATTTGCTATACGCCAGTCCTGTTGTACAGACCCTGTTATTATGGAATCTTTAAATATTAAAAATAATGGTCTATCTATGACAGTACTTAATTCCTGCAACACTCTGGGGTGTATCCCATCCGGGCCCGGGATTTGTCAATTTTAGTGATTTTTAGATGATGCCGTACTTCCTCTTGGGTTAAGCAGGTGACATTTAATTGAGAATTTTTGTTATCACTGATCATATTGTCTGTCATGGGATTTTCTTGTGTAAATACTGTTGAAAAAAAGTCATTTAGCATATTGGCTTTTTCCTCATCCTCATCCACCATTTCACCCAGACTATTTTTACAGGGGTCAACATCATCATTTTTTAGTTTCTTACTATTTATGTAGTTAAAACATATTTTGGGATTATTTTTACTTTCTCTGGCAATGAGTCTCTCTGTCTCAATCTTTGCTGCCTTGATTTGCTTTTTACAAATGTTATTTAATTTTCTGTATTTATTTAATGCCTCATCACTACCTACTTGCTTTAATTCCCTAAATGCTTTCTTTTTGTCACATATTGCACCTCTTACCGCTTTATTTAGCCATAGTGGTTTCCTCCTATTTCTAGCATGCTTATTCCCATAGGGTATATATTGTGCACAGGTCCTATTCAGGATGCTAATAAACATCTCCCATTTGCTTTGTGTACTTTTATGTCTCAGGACATCGTCCCAGTTTATTGCACTAAGATCATCTCTCAACCGTTGGAAATTTGCCTTCCTGAAGTTTAGTGTCCTTGTAGCCCCTCTACTACACATGTTCATAAACCTGTCAACCTGCGACCAGTGATAAATCGCAGTTGCGTCGCGCTATCACACAGCATGACGCACTTGCGATATCGCTAGCGACATCGCTGATGCGTCACTTTTTCAGCGATGTCGCTAGCGACATTGACACGTGTGACAGTACCATAAGTCCACTCAGCAAGGGTGGGCAGGAGGTTGGCTTCCATTGCATGGAAATTAAATGCTTTGCCAGTCCACCAGGAGAGGTAAGAGTTTATGCTTTGATGCTTTAAAGTTTTTGGATGGGCATGAAAGCAATACCTCTACTGCCCTCAAGTCTGGCAGGATTTTTTTAACATTCCACCAAAATTGGTTAAGGAGTGGTTGTTCCCAAAATATGTGGGTCAAGTGACCAATATGGGTGTTACATTACCAGCAAAGATTTGAATCTAAAAGGCTTAAATGATGGAAGGACTCGG